>JBBMEG010000020.1:10250189-10260909 GCA_037832605.1 Cyclanthera cordifolia
TTTAAATATGTTATTTTATAAATTAAAAAAATGTATTTAATAAAATGATAAATAAAACTTTGAAATGTTGATTTTTTTAAAAAAACTTGAAAATATTAATGAAATATTTAATTAATAATATTATTTATTAATTATTTTACTTTTTATAAAAAAACAATCTATTTTACTTTTTATAAAAAACATCTCATCAATCACATCCATCTACTTTTATCTCACCTCAACCCACCACCCCAAATACCATTTTCCTAACATTTTCCACCCAACCCATCACCGCTGTTTTAATAACACTTCTCATCTCATCTCATCCCTTCCCATCCCAACACGTCCTAGCCAAACACGCCCTAAGATTTACCTTATTAATAGAAATAATAAAACCAATCAATTCAATCGATCCAGACAGATTTGATCGGTTTAGTTAACTAATCTTGGTTGTAAGGGTTTTGTTCCTATGTTCATGTTTTTATTTTATAATCAGAAAATCAAAACTTCGCTCCATTGTACTCAAAATAACCACATATTAGTTCTACTTCTTATACAATTTATGTCCCTTAAAAACTCAACTAATGATTCAATTTGCATGTATTTAAGTCCCGTTTGATAATTATTTGATTTTTCGTTTTGATTTTTGATATTAAATCTTATATTTACCTAAATTATCTACGTATGTTTCATCTTCTCTTTTAAGTATATGAATCATAACCAAAATCCATAAACGAAAACAAGTATTTGGAAGTTATTTTTTGTAACTTTAAAATTTTGATTTTATTTTAAAAAACATGAGTAAAAGGTTAGGTAATAGTTGTTCAAAATTAAGTTCAAGCTCTAGGGTCCAAAAGCCCTATGGTAAAATGTAATAGTTAGGGTTATTTTCATCCCCATCTAGTTCAATCTTGATAGAACGAAAAAGAAAAAGTACTTCTACTGGTTGAATTAAGGTCGATTTTTGTTGTTTCACTCTTTGCTGTTATTTCAATTAATTTGGCTGATTTTTAAGTCAACGACAACATTTTTGCCAAACACCACATGATGGTTTGATGTCTAACCAACACGAGTAACTATCATGAGTTCCATCCATAATAGTAGTCTATCCAGAAATTAATTTTGTACGAGTTTTCAATCAAATATTGTAAAGTAAGATAAAGTAGTATATCTTGCGAGAATAATCGATGGATATAAAAAGAAAAAAAAAAAAGTCAAACTAACACAATCCGACTCACTTACACTTGATCCAATTTTTATGAACACATTCTGGGGGATGGAGAGAGAAAAGTTTGCATACAATTTTTCTTTTACTAAACAGACATGTTCTTAATTTCCATGCACCTTCATTTTACAGTTACAATGATTATAGGTCATCATTTTCAAGCAATATGAAAAGACACCATATATGCAAATATAGAAACAAGGCCAAAGGTCTCACCCAAATGGCAGGAAGAAGGTAGATGTACATACCAACCAGTGAAATGTTGTTGAATATGGATTCTTAGTCTGATCATTACCCGTGGAGAGTGAGAAGACAAACAAGATCCAGTTGAAAGCAACCATATTCCAAGCTTTACCGACTGTGGCAGTGTTTTTAGTATACATACTATCTTAACTCCAAGTCCAAGCAACAATCTATCTTTTGGAAATTAGGCAATGCCAGTATGCCTCTCCCACCTGATGTCCTCGGCGAATTCTGAAAGAGCAGCTCGAGGATCACCATTGGAAATGGACAAGTAATATTGAGCAGTTTCATCGTCAACCATCATGCTCCGACTCAATGAATGGA
Organism: Cyclanthera cordifolia; assembly: GCA_037832605.1. Classification (NCBI taxonomy): domain Eukaryota; kingdom Viridiplantae; phylum Streptophyta; class Magnoliopsida; order Cucurbitales; family Cucurbitaceae; genus Cyclanthera; species Cyclanthera cordifolia. The sequence goes on from JBBMEG010000020.1 coordinate 10,251,961, forward strand.
GTACCTGCTTCTTCACTTGAACAGAGGACATACCTTGTTCACATGTCACCTTACCATACAAGTGATGGGTCACTGGGACACCATCCAAATACACCACTGCAACTTCCCGTTTGGCGATAGCATCCATCTCGATGTAGCATATACTATTAATAAGTATATTGGGATTGCCAATAGGGATTAGCAGTCTTTCTCTTGAGTATATGCCATGGTCGCTCATCATGTTGTTCAGCCGTTTTATGTCTATAACCTATATGAACAATGTATTAACAAAATCAATACATGCCGAATCCCATACTCATAAAAACCATCAAGCACTATCAAGAACAATTAGTTTACGGAACCAACACACCAAAGCACATATTCATAAAAAAAGTTTGATCTCAGCAATTGAACTTGACCCTTCCTAATTGAAAAGTGGAGCTGGGAAAACAAATTGCACTTTTCCTTTCTGCAGTCCAGGTAGTGTTGTGAAAGATTTACAAGTTTAAACTATTGGTAAGAACACTAATGATTTCAACAATGCACCAAAGTTTATCGATCCAAAAGAGTTGATTTCAACAAGTATACTTGACCGAAGTTGGTGGAAAAAACTATAAACTACAAAAACAAATGCACTCTTCATTTTGTATAACCCACGCACTGGGGTGAGAGACATTGAAGTTGAAGTGTTGTTCAGACTAGTTTCAACAAGATATCAAAATCCAAAACCATCAAAGTGTTGGTGCTCAACAATTGAACACAAACTACATAGTATCAAGTAGTAATCAACTCTTCAGTTTTAGACGTATATGTAATGTTGTAAGAGGCATACAGATGCAATTTACGATCATAGTACTGTAGATTCTTCAAGATCAATGTTCAAGTAAATGAGCACCTACAAGCTGCATTCCAACGATAAATCATTCGTCTCAAACAGAAACACTGAAAGTTCAAAATGTTGATTGTACTTAAGTCTCCTTCAACAAATAAAGAAGAATTCAGCAAGAGGACTCTTGAATTCAAAGCAATCATTAATCCATCGGATAGTCTTGTTCTTGAAATAAACAAGATTAGACTCTAGCCAGGAAAAAATACAGTAGAATCAATAACATTGATGTTCACACCTCCTCAAAGCTGAAAAACTCTAGAAATTCTACTCATTCAATCCTTAATTTCCAGTCACTTTCAGATGAATTAAACACAAACAAATTTGGAAGCCCATACCTGAACCGAATACTTGACGGCAAGACTAGCCAGGCTATCGCCACGGAGAATCCGATGAGAGATGGCAAACTTTCCAAGGCAATTATCTCTCCAGAAGCTCCCGGAGCTCGGCTTTCCAATCACATCCTTCACCTTCCACGGAGATCTGAAAACTCCGGCGAGAATTTCGTGATCGGAAGCAACCGAGTGCCAGAGACGGGAAACGCAGCTAGAACGAGCCAAGTCGGTGATGGAAAGCTTCTCGAAGATGAGGCGGAGGATGTCGGGGCAGGAGAGAGCAAAGAAGTGAGAGTTCATCGGGGAAAGCACGCCAATGGAGGAATCCGGCGGCGGAGAATGAACGGCCGGCGAGGGATTGAGGTGCCTTAGGATCTCAACTTCGTCGTCTTCGTCGCAACAGCATCCCATTTTAGAGATGAAGAGAAAGAAACGAATGGTTGTTATTAATCGGGGGAATTTCTTTTTCCAAAAACAATTTGATCAAATAACAATGGGACAACGAGGGGTAGGATTGAGAATATGAACACAAGTTAGGAGTATAATCGTCTTTTCGATCATTTCTTCTTGCACAAATCACCCTTCTTTTCTTAAAAAGATACACACAAATCACAATTTCGAGTACAGGAGCAAATAATTGGATTGTATTTTTATTAATTGCATATTTAAATTATAAACTTCATTCAATTTTATCGTATTAATTGGATTAATGATGACATGGTTATTTGGATGAACACTTTGACAAGTTTGTGGAACATATAATTTCAAGTTAATAACCTAAAGCATTTACAATATATGAACTAAGGCTAGGCATTTAAATCTTGGTGGCATTATTCGTATGACTCGCTTTGCAATGGTTGTAGACAGCCTACTTGTTCATGCGAAGACATGTTAGAGGCAAAAAGAAGTTTTTGCATAATAATGGACCAAAAGTATTATGATCGATCTAGTTATTCCATTATAGACTTTGATCAAGTTTTTCACTAGGATGATCATATGTCAATGTTATCTTAATTTTAAGTGAGTTGTGAACTACTTTATGAAAGAGTACTTTGATGTGCATGGATGATACCAACCAAATAACGCTTGGTCAATATGTCTCTCACGTTGAAGATTGTCGTAGTGAGTTGCTAGAACGCAACGTCATAAGATTTTAATCACACATTCCCTATTATTGAGGAAGTAGAAGAGTTGTTCTCTTATTATGCGGTTTAAACAAAGTGTATCCACCTCTCATTGGCCTGAGAGAATATTGATTTATGGTTGGATCAGAAACAACTAGTTCATTAGATGAATTGGTGACACTTAAAGGAGAAAGATGTAATCACATGGGTAGAATGGAATGAGCATGATATTAACGAATATATATTGAATCTCGAGGCATATAACTTTTGTTGTAACATAAAATATAGCCCGAAAGTCTCGGAAAAGGTCAAAACCCGAACGAAGGACAAGGGAACCAAGGCCGGCCCCCCGGGGGTCGGTCACACCTTTGCCAACCCCCCGGGGGTCGGTCGCGCCTTTGTCGACCCCCCGGGGGTCGGCCAAATGGAGGCCATAACCCCCCAAGGGTCGGCCAAGCCATTTCCGACCCCGTGGGAGTCGGCCTCGCCATTACCGACCCCTATGGGGTAGCCTAAATGGAGGCCACAACCCCTAGGGGTCGGCCAAGTCCATTTCCGACATTCCGGGGTCGGCCAAACAAGTCCAACTCCCTCGGGAGTCGGCCAAGGAAGGCCAGGACCCCCTCGGGGTCGGGCCTTGCAGCTGGTTGGCCAAGGAAGGCCAGGACCCCCTTAGGGTCGCCCCTTGCAGCCTTGCCCTTCTCGGGTCCAGCAACGAGTAGGTCCATCCGAGTGGATGGACCGTGGAGGTCAAGACTCTCCGAATAGTGCAAGTAACGTTTGGAGGCATTGCACCCCGTGACGTCGCCCGTTACAACGAGTAGGTCGGCCCCCTTAGGTCGACCGTGGATGTCAGGACTCTCCGAGGAGCCGACCGAGTCCAGAATCAAAACCGTTACACCTCTAAAGGGTAACGGCCAAGAGTTATGCCGGTATTTATACCCAACTTAATGGCAGACGTTTCTAAACGGCCGACCGTTACATCGCCATAAGTGAGCCGCAACGGTTATAAGGTCGGCTGCTATAAGAGTCAGTTCATTTCTCCCTTTCAAGGGGGATTCCTAAGCTAAGTACCCTTAAGCCATTCTTTGTACTTTAGTTATTTCTTCCTAATCAGTTTCTGACTTAGGCATCGGAGGCCCTGTGGCTCACACCACACCGGTGTGCCCTAAATCTATTTTTTTACAGGCCCTTTCGTCCGGAGCTAAACAAATAGTACTGTGGATAGACCGTTGACCATATTTCGGCATCAACAGTTTGATAATATGGAAATATTAACAAAAGCTGTGTCAATAAAGGGGCTGAAGTTTAAGCGATCAAATTCTTGTCGAGCGTTATCTTTACATAAGATTCATGATTTGGAATATTTTCAATGCCCTCGACTGTGATCTCTACGATAATGTTGAGCCTTGGAAAATTTGGGAAGTATTCAAAGGTGTTGACGGTTAAGATCTTTATTTTTTCACACAATTGAAGAGATTCACCAACAAATTCGGACAATTGTCATGTTATCCGCAAGGTTGGTTCGACCGGCGGCACTTGGAGCGCGGAAAATTCTCTCACTCCTATTTTTTCTAGTGATAACAATGTACAAATCCAAGGTTATTGCAGACGTTTAAGGTAACAAAAAATCATGATTATCCAATTATTTATTTATTTGTTGTTTCTTTTTTCAAAAATATTTATAAAAGTTTTTTACTTGTTGATCAAGGTATGAGAATCCTCATATGTCTAAACATCATGGTGAATGGATTATGCATGAGTATAGCTTGCACGAGAATTATATCAAAGATAACTATCCATATCCAAATTATGTGCTGTGTCGTATAAGAAAAATGAAAGGGTCAAAAGAAAATCTGAAAAAGTAAAGAGAGGTGACTTTTATGGAGAGTAATGAAAAATGTAACAAAAAAGCAAAGAATATGAATCCATTTATATCACAGCAAAGTTTAATGGCATACGAGCATGGTTGATAGTACAACAAATATGACTACAAACCAAGAAAGCCAAGGTATTCGCGATGGTGAACCAAATATGACTAGTTACCAACAAAGAACTAGTGACATGTTTAATGTGCCTAAGATGACTACTAGTGATTGGAGTGATAGTGACTTTTCGGACATGTTCAATACTAAAGAATTATTCGGACAAGGAAACCAAAGTACTGGTGCACAAAACATGACTAGTTACCAACAAGGAACTAGGCACATGTTCCTAGGACGACTACTAATAATAGGAGTGACAACGAATTTTCGACATGTTCAATATTCAAGAATTATTTGGATATGAATAATAAGGGAGAGTATGACTTGTATTGTATTGTGTAATAACTATATTATATGATTTTGATTGTATAAATTGTTGGGTTTTTTGAAAACGAAAAAACAGAAAAGAGGGAAAGAAAATAGGAGAGAAAAAGGTTTCGCCCAGGTTCGAAATTTTGGCATTTGCGAGGTAACCAACCGTCGGATGGAGTTGAGATTTTGACAAATTGTTCATGACACAAGTGCCTACAATCTGAATGGTAGAGATCGGATTTGGAGATTTCTACAGCCAGATTCCAGAAGGGTGTTTCGGTTTTGTTAGTTCCGTTTCTTGTCGAGATTGTTTATCAAGATATATCATATGTTATGCCTCTAGTTGTAACTAGAGGGAACTCGTTGTAGCTCATTGTTGATTATAGTGGAGTTTTTTGACTTCGGTCCGTGGTTTTTGACTCCTCATATCGAGGAGGTTTTTCCACGTTAAAATTCTCGTGTGTTATGCTTGATTTATCTACCATATACATATTTTATGCTTGCTGATTTTTCCTATAGAAACACAAGAGGAGGAATAATTGATCCCTAACATAAATTTTATTCAATATTTTATTGGATGAGATATGAGATAGATTATTGAATTATATTATATGGCCAATATTTTTAAATTTCTTTGGCTTTATTATCCTCTCATTTTTCTTGCTGTTTTTTTTTATTTTTATGTCTGTTTGAGTTAGTGTTGTGATTTTTGTGTGGAGGACTCTTCTTTATGCCTTTTATGATGGTTTGCTATTGCATTTTAGGGTTGTTGTGTTGTTTACTAGAGTAGTTGTTGACTTTATTGTTTAGTGGTTTAAGGTTTCATTACATTGATTGGGGTTTGTTGATGCCTTCTCAAGTAGATTTTGTGATTAAAGGTTCGAAATTTATTAGGCAATCTGATGGTTCGTGGTGGGAGAAGAGTTTCAACCCGGTTTCAACCCATTTGGACCTATGTTATGTTTCTCTCTTTTTCTTCTGTGGGATCCTACTCTTCAATCAATAAGATGGATATCAGATTATACTTTCAAGACTATCGGAAAAATCTCTAGTTAAAAGTGTTGATAAGTTTATTCCTTTTTGGTTAAGATTGTGACTCACAATTTTAGTGATCTTTCTAGTAGGTTTGAACTTGTCTACATTTGGGTGGTTACACATTGATTTATTGAAGTTTCGTTATGAGTGTATGTTTTGTTGAATAGTTATAAATATAGTTCTTTTTAAAAAAATTAACTAATGTAGTCATTGTATTAATGAGTATTATCGTGTACTTTTTTTAATACAATATATTAATTATTATTCTATGAGAATAGTACATCCACTGCTATTTTTCTAAAATTAAAAAGTACTAATGTCAAATATTATAACAAAAATCGAAGTTCTTCCTTGATAACTATTTTGTTTTTCATTTTGAAAATGTGAGTTTGTATTTAAATTATCTACGTATGATTTAATCTTTCCTAACGTATGTAAATTTTGACCAAATTTTATAAATCAAAACAAGTATTTGATAGTTTTTTTTTTTACTTTCATTTTTTTATGATCAAGAGTCTAAACTTCACTTTCGTATACATGAGATTTAGCTTTCAAATTTTGGTTTGGGTGTCAGAATAATGAAAATCTTAGTTTGAGTAGTATTCATAGTTTAAATTTCAAAAATTAACAACAAAGAAATCATATAGTTATCAAAACCTAAATGATATTTTCCAAGTGTTTTAATGATAATGACTTTTCCAATTTATTTGTTGATTTATCAAATAAATAGCAATTATATCTAACGGTAGGTATGTTTTTGTATAAGAAATTGTTGGGTAGATATTAAAAAAAAATAATAATAATAATGTAGCCAATTTTTAAAATATTTATATATATAATAATAAATATTGATAATATTCATTAATATAATAACTACATTTAGCTAATTTTTTTTAAAGTTCCTATATTTATAATTATTTTTTAAATTTAACTTCCTTGGTAAGTTTATGTTTTTGATTCTAGTAATTTTTAAGTTTGGCTGTAAGATTACTCATGAGTTTTTGTAGTATGCCAATTTGTTTATTTGTTTAGGTTAATTAAATCAATATTGAATTTTATTTTTCAAATTGAGAGAGAATTTATAATTTAAACAAAAACTTAGAGTCGTAACACAATTCTTTTAATTTTTAACCCGTTTAAATAAATTTCAGATAATTTAAAGCAATTTTTCAAACTTTTTGATTTATGATATGAACGAGAGATTTTAAGGTACGATTCTTAGAATCGTAACAAAAACTTAAAAGTCGTACACGATTCTTTGTGTTATTGATGTTATTTGTAGTGATTCTCAAGACTTCTTGAATTTGACAATGTTCTGCGAGATATTAAAGCTTTGTTCTCTTCAATATTAATGTTTTTGGTTTTTTGTTCTCATTGCAAGAGAGCTTGTAACAGAGTGGTTGATATCCTAGTTAAGCCGCTTTTTTTTTTTGTTAGTCTTGCTGTCCTTAAATCACGAGCCATGCCTCCGATGGTTTATTTTGCGTTAATATGCTCTCTGTTTCAAAAAAAAAACTACAAAAAATATTTTTGTACAATTATAAGTTGCAAGAAAATTAAAATTTAATACATACAATTTAAAATTTTAGAATTTGGACAAATTTAGTTACTAAAATTTGAAAAAAAAATTGACATGTAAATTAATGATGCATGCAAAATATGTACTTAATCAAATTAAATTATAACCCACCCCCAAGTATTATTATTATTTGAAGTACTGTTTAAAGTTGATTTTATCATTTATCTAATTCAATTTACTACAATAATCTTGAAATGTCCCAAGAAAGGCGATGATAAATATTTATCATATATTATATTAAAATATGTGACAGGAATCTAATAATAAACTATTAATAGAATTCGACATCTAAAAGCATTTAACTTTAATTGGTGTGGGCCATCTCAAAAGAGTTAACCCTTAAAAAATAGGCGTATGCTGCTATGAACGACCAACACACGGTATTCTTTAGTAAAAGGCGAAAGAATTGTTCGCTCTGTGCTCACCGAACGGCTCCGTGCTTTCAAAACGTCGCTTCGTTGGGCTTATATAAGCGCTGGATGCTTCATCATTTCAAAGTTGTCGATGTGGGACTACTAGCTTCCAATAATAGCCAAGTATGATGTGGCAACTACCATATTGGTCGATCTTTTCTTATTCCATCGCAGCTCACAAGACTTTGAGCAAATTTTCGTTTTAAATTAAAAAACTATATTTTGTTTTTCTTTTTGTATTCTATAAGTTCAAGAATTTTGCGGAGGTTACAATTCTAAAGTCGATGTTTAGGCATTCAACTACCAACCATGCATTTTTATTCATCAAGGTTGATGTTAATTTATAATAATTTTTTTGTCAAAAGTGCAATAACTCAATGATATTAATTTACGTCCAATGACTACAAGGTTACTGGTTAAAATGACAAAAATCTTCATAGTTCAATTAGTTTAGTCGATAACTTTCAATCTATCGTTTAATATAATAGTTTTCAATCAATTTGCTAAGGAGATGAGTAAATTTGAAACTTTTGAAAAACGAAATCCTATTGTGTATGAATTATTTTTAAAAAATGCTATAACTAGAGTAAGTGAACAAGAAGTTGCTACTTATAACCGATAAATATAGTTAAAAAACTACCTCATACCATTATTATTAGCGACAAAATAAAAGATGAAATAAGCAAGATTCAAAAAGTCAAGATTTAAAATTGATTCGTAAACTAGGCTCTACATGTACTATGCAACTCAAAATCTCTCACACAAGAAGAAGAAACCCTAATGCTTTACAAAATCTCACACTCCCAAATCGGATGTAAAGTTTATTTTACTGGACCGAATACCCGTTTGGGTTTAATAGGCTTTGATATCAAATTAGAAAGTTTGAGTGTCCATCTTAAATCAATTGGCGATGAAAAAATAGTCTACCTTATTTTATAAATATCTGGAGACTCCTACTTTTCCAATGTGAGATAATAAAATCCTCAACAGACAAATGGTGCAAATGCGAGCAGATCAAACGGGTCAAGTGCAATGCAATGTTTGAGTTTTGGTGAACTGATTGGGATCAGAGGTGGTGGGAGAGGTGCACGAATAAAATTTCTGAGATCTCAAAATGAAACCTCAATGGCAAGTTCTTTTTTCTACTAGTCATTCTCCAAAATATATCCAATCCCTCCTCATTTTTCTTGGATATAAATGGATCATTCACACCTTCAAGTTTTAGTTTAAGAATTTTAATTTCCATTACAGTCCTCTCTTGAGATTAATCTATGAAAAAGAAAGTAAAGAATATTTTATGT
>JBBMEG010000020.1:10269481-10288228 GCA_037832605.1 Cyclanthera cordifolia
CCTTACCCTTCTCGGGTCCAGCAACGAGTAGGTCCATCCGAGTGGATGGACCGTGGAGGTCAGGACTCTCCGAAGAGCCGACCGAGTCCAAGTAACGTTTGGAGGCGTTACACCCCGTGACGTCGCTCGTTACAACGAGTAGGTCGGCCTCATTGGGTCGACCGTGGAGGTCAGGACTCTTCGAAGAGTCGACCGAGTCCAGAATCAAAACCGTTACACATCTAAATGGTAACGACCAAGAGTTATGCCGGTATTCATACCCGGCTTAATGACGGACGTTTCTAAACGGCCGACCGTTACATTGCCATAAGTGAGCCGCAACGGTTACAATGCCGGCTGCTATAAAAGTCAATTCATTCTTCCCTTTGAAGGGGGCGATTCGTACTGTGGATATAAAATTTGAAAATCGCAGCTTTAAAATAAGTGAGAGTCAAATACCTATTTTCAAGATCGAACTCGTGACTTGAACTGATTATCACCAAATAATGAAACCAACGAGTCACTAACCCTAAGGTCAAAAGTACAATAATCAATTTATCAATATGTTAAAATTTAAAATTAGTTTAGTTCATTATATATCTAACTATTTTGTTCTCTCAATGATTAAAATTGAACATTATTGGTCCCAAGTGGTGGCGCAGTTGGTTGAAGACTTGGGCTTGAGAGGTGTGCTCCCTTTCGATTCTAGGTTCAAGACACATAAAGACAAAAAGTGAGTATTATTTCAATATCAAGAGTAAAAATGTTGAATTTGAAATATAAAGATCATATTGAAACTAGTTCCAAACATGTGAAGCATTATTAAAATGCGGTAAAAATGTTAAGTTTTGAAACACAAAGACTAAACCCAAACTGCACATCAAGTATATTTACCAAAAAAAATAAATTTCCCTTAATTTAGAGAATTATTATTTCTCTCTGCACAAAATTTCACGTAACTTAAAATGGTTACTTCGATTATTTTTACAAATTATGTAAAAATAATCGAAGTAAAATTGAGAAAATTCTTGCGTATAATTGGTAATTTAGGAACGAAATCGACTTTGGGTGAAGGCCAATAATGGAGGCGCTACGTTTCTCCGCTTCAACCCTTACCTTCTTTCCATTTCGAAAAACCGTTGGCTCTCCCAATTCCAGTTACAATTTTCCCTCCATATCAAAATCCTTGAACCTCTTCTCTTACTCCTCAAACTCCCGATTCGCAACGATTTTCAGGCTAAGAGTCGAAAGAGAACACGCGCCTCTCTCCAATGCTATGGATGCTTACAGATTGCTCGGCCTCGATCCGACTTGCTCTGAATCTGAGCTCAAAGCTGCTTTTCGAGCCAAAGTAATGTTTCTATCTTCCCTTTCCGATTCGATTTCTCTCGTTTCTAAGAGAATTGAATTGGACAATTTAGATTTCTTGTAGAAGACACATTTAAGTTTTCTGATTATGATTGGCTATTTAGATTGATTGTTAAATTTTGTTTCTGTATCGATTTTCAATTCGACTTCGGATTTGTGCCTCTACAGGTGAAGCAATTCCATCCGGACGCGAACAGAGACGGAAACGATTCTGATTCTATGATTCGTCGTGTAATTCAGGCGTACGAGGTAGCTATTCATTTATAGAATCAAGAAGAAAGATGTGTTGTGCTTTTATCTCAATGGTTAATGTTGTTTCATTAGTAGGATGAACATTATGGTATGGTAATCATCATTTATGTTAATCTTAAGTTGTTGTTACTCCACGTGCTTTACTATATTGTTGAATCCAAAACTATTTTCTGTTAGGGTGTGTTTGTTTTTTTGTAGAAAAGAGTGGAGTGAAGAGGAGTGGAGAGGTTAATAGTAGTTGAATACTTGTTTGAAGATTGATGTTAGTAGTAATTTGATAATTAATTATTTGTTTGGGAATTGTGTTTGTCGTGGTTGAATGATATGTTTTCTATGAATTTTGATAAAGTGGTTTGATAAAAAGTTTGATGAGTGGTTAAGAGTAGTTGTTTACTACTAAATACCAACGAGTGGTTTTTGAGTAGTAATTTACCACTCATTTTTCACAAGAAAAACAAACATAGGCTTGGAGTTTTGATAACCAACTTCCATTATCTATGTTGTTGTCAAATTATGAATTTAAACAATGACTACGCCTTCTAAAATTTGCAGATGCTATCCAGTTACAGCCGAACAGAGTTCATTGAGAGGTATCGTAGTGCTTTTGGTGTTGTTTTCAGGGTGTATAACTGCCCTACTTCTTGCAACATTTATCAGAGAGTAAATTGTGTAACGTTCGTATTTTTGGAAAGTTTAGGGCATATTTTTATTTATAATAAAAAATACTATATTATTTGTAAGGATGGAATACTTTTTACTCAAATTCTACCATTAAGATGTTAGGAGACTAAACATCCATTGTTGATAACTTGAAATTCAACGTGTGTTTATAATTTCAAATTTTAGTTCCTTGGTTCACGTTTTTCATTCTATTTGGTAATATATCTATTATTCATTTTCTAACTATCAAAGTTAAACATTTGAACTTAGGGAATGTTTAGATCCTTTTGAAAACCCAGAATCTGAAGCCTTTGATGTCTTTGTTAATGAGTTTCTTTGTGCTGGACAAGGTACAATCTTTGCGCCTACTTATGAATGTTGCAACGTTTAGTTTTTCGTTATGATACAATAATCTTGTCCTTCCTACTTGTTACACTTCATCTACATGTGTTATTATAATAATATGCAGGCTGCCCATATTCTTGTGTAGATAGAGCTCCCCATGTCTTCAGTTTTACTTCTTCCACAGGAACAGCCCGGGCCACTTCTCAAGGTTTGTTTGAGTGATAATGCAATTTATAATTTCTGTATTTTGAGCGACTTATGAAATGTGTACTGTTCTGGTGATGATTTCTTGATTTATTTCCGACAACCAGGACATGGTGAAGATTATCAGGTTCAAATTGCAGTTGGCCAATGCCCCAGAAGTTGTATACATTATGTAACACCTTTGCAAAGAATCATTCTGGAAGAGCTACTTGATAGGTAATAAGACAATAGTCCCACTTAGATATTTGTTTAATCAATGGAATAAGTAGATTCGTGTTTGGAAATGACCACTTTTCTTACTCATATGACCAAGTAGGGGTGATTTCGGTTTAGTTTTAGTCGGTTTTGTGCCAGGTTGACAACCGAACCAATATCCTTGGTTTTTAATAATTTGGTCCAAAATGATGTCCAATAAAGGTCAAAACTATTGGCTCGGTCGGTTTGGTTCGATTTTGGTTTTGATTTCAATAAGAACTTGGATTATTTTTCAATATGATTCAAAGGATTTTTATTTTGCTAAGCGAAAACAATATTTTCCATAAATATCACAATAATCTCAATGTTTTAACTTCATATTTTTCATTTAAATTTGCTTTTCCTTCAAATCTTGTTAGTTTGATTTTGGTTTAGGTTGATTGATGATTTACATAATTCCACATGGTATCATAGCAGGAGGTCATGTGTTTGAACCCTTGCCGATTTGTTTTCTCCCCATTTAAAATTAATTCCACTTGTATGACATTTTTAAAATTTCGAAGTCCACAAGTGAGGGAGAGTGCTAGTAGATATAATTAAATTTACTCCAACATATCAGCTTAAGCTTTTAGGTTGATTTATGATTTACATAATTTCACAAATCTAAATACCTATATTTATATATATTTAGTATATATATTCGGTTCGATTCGGTTTTCGTTAGTTCTTCCATCAAGAACTGAAACCAAACCAATATATTTCAATTTTCTGAAATATCAAATTGAATGATCTAATATTGTTCTAAAAAATCGAATCGATCTCTAGACTAATATAAGATACGAAGAGAGATTAGTAGAATAGTATTAAGGGCATAACATAATTCCATTAGAGTTTCTTGGATATGAATATGGGAGTTAAGAGTTCTTAAAACGGACAGATTATGATTTCAAAAAATAAAGAGGACAGATTATTTTAGTAGAACGGTCTTTTGTGCATTCTCTTCCAATTCTCCCTTTTCTCAGACTTTTTGTTCTTACTTTGTTGTTTCTTTTTCTTAACATCCTTTGGCTATCAATTTCCTCAACTTTTTTTGCATTTCTCTCACCATTTGAAGTGTTTGCTCGAGCCTTTGGTCGTTCAATGAAGAACTGCTATCATTTCAATTCCTACTCCAACTGCTCTATGTCCAGAATTGATGTTCCGAAACCAATTTGTTAGATACCCAAACCCCAAAAACATAAGATACTAATGTATAGCAATATGGAAAGAAACTACAATATAACTGCAGTCTTTTGTATGGACCACCTCTCTGGAATTCTACAATAGATTCCCTTAAATTGATTCACCCCTTTCTAAGAACCCTACTCTACTGTTCTCCCCAACATACCTCATATTAGTACACTTACAATCTCAATTCCTAGAAACTCCAAACTACAATTTTTGGTTGCACTGTCACATGGCACTACCATTTTTGTGTACCTTAATACCTTTTCTATAGCTTTTTGGTAACTATTGAGTAGTTTTTCTTTTTTGATTGTGTAGTGCCTTGGATTTGCCTTATGATACTTCCGCAGAGGCAGATTTACTATATGCTCTTATAGTGAAATCAAAATTCGAGAATAATCGTTACAAAACGCCCAAGAAGGAACCAAAGGCCTCGACAGAACAAGTAGATTGGTATTGAAATATAATTTGACAGGCTCGTGTTAAGCTGAATCGGGAGGAAGTCAGCGTAGTTGAGTAAATACATGAACAACTTAGTTTGCCTCTACAAGCATAAAAATCTGAACCATCCCCAATAATTGGGCTGTACACTATCTTGAGCACGAAAGGTAAATGTGAGAATGCTACTTTATAGGTGAATAAGGTGATTTCCATTAGTTCAACTTTTAATTTGCGTCTAGTTATTCAATTAATAATAGTCAATCTAAACTTAAAGAGTATAGTCCTGCAATTTCTTTCAAATTATTACTCAAGTGTGAATTTGGATGTGATTCTGGTCGTTGTCGGATTTATCATGGCTTTTATATGAGAAAAATTTGCTAAGATAGTCGTGGCGAACACATAGCCTATGCTTGTGGCTTCATTATTTAGGTGGTGTTTAGGCCACTATTAATAAAGAGAGAGAATGGGAAGGAATAATTTCTGATATTTTTGCCACAAAAAATTATTATTCTCATAATCACGTTTTTCGAAAATTACATTTTTATTTTTCTCCTAGCTACTTTCTTTTTATACTTCCGTAAATTATTTTTCACTCACATCATATTCATTATCTTATTTCCTCATTATCATTCATTTCATCCCAAACACAATTATTCATTCTTTCCCATTATTATTATCTTCATCTCAAACACAAATAATCATTCTTCCCGTAGTCATTCCCTTTTTCATTCTCCTAATTCTCATTTCTCTCATAATCATTCTCATTCCCATTTCTCAAACACACCCCTAGTTAACTCAACCAAAAGATTGATACCAGATTTATCAAAATAGACTCTTCTTTGGTTTCTGGAACTACCGATTGATTAAGGTAACTTACTAAAGACGGAATAGATTGCATTTGGACACTGAAGTTCATAATTTACAAAGACCCGAGAATAATTTAGAAGGAAACTTGCTCTGCTTATTTTGAAATTGCCTTCATGAATCGGGTTACTGAAGAGATAACTCCAGCAGCTTTGTCGAAAAATGATGGGTCCTGCTCAGACTCTGCTACATTTCCATATATTATCTGCACAAGATACTTATAATTGTATTATAGATCAAATTAATGTGGTGTAAAGTAAAAGACATATCTGTAGTATATTATGTAATGAATGCTAATTTCTCATATTTATTTTCTTAGGTAACTGACCTCGAGGTCTCCAGCATCTGGGCGGCTTATTAACTCTTTGGCAAGTAGATATCTGCCTGGCCTATCTTTATCGTCATAGAACACTTTCCACAACCTGGTCGCCCATTGCAATGATGTCAATCACAAAAGGAAGATGAAAAAGGAGGAAGTATGTGGCAAGAGAAACTTTAACCGTTCAGGTAGATGCTACATTTAGTGGCCAGGGCCTCGAGTTTGATAATTAGTTCACGTTCCCTTACTTTCAAGGGATATATAGAACATAGTATTTGATTGCACTTGCAAACTAGTTCAGGTCATACAACTTAACAGTGGATAAAAATCTTGGTTGTTCCTAGATATAGCTAAAATGGGTTTCTCTGCTCTTTTCTTTTTTTTCTTTTTTTGTCATAGAACATATTATATGACCCTGCTATCGTTTGAATGTCAAAAAAAATTCATAAGAAACTATTAGAAAGTGTGGGCATTCATCTCAAAACCAATTAACTATGAGAGGAGTAGTCAAGTATCTCCAACATGCCCCCTCAAGATGGCTTCATTTTTAAGAAAGTCATCTTGGATTAGATCCGATTTTGTGGCCTGAAATATACCCACTTCGGCACACACCCAAAGAGTTGGCTCCAACCCAAGCAAATAAGTCAAATTGGGTAAATTTAGAGCCACTAATTCGGATCTAATTCAAGATGGATTTTCCAAAAATGGTATCATCTTGAGGGGACATGTTGGAGATACTCACCTTGTGACACTTCTCTCGTATTAGAAAGGTTGTTGAATTATGTAAATTACTAATCAATCTAAAAGCGTAAGCAGGTAGGTTTGGGTACATTTAATTATATCAACTAATACTCCCCTCACTTGTGAATCTTAGAAATTGGACAAATGCCCTACAAGTGGAATTAATTTTAAATGGAGAGGAAAACGACACGATAGAGACTCGAACTCATGACCTCCTGCTCTGATACCATATTAGAAACTGTGGACATTCATCTCAAAATCAATTGACTATTAGAGGAGTAGCCCAGTATCTCCAACAGAAATTAATTCTTAAGTAGATGGTCACAATGAATTGAACCCATGAACTTTTAATTACTATATTTCAATGACCACGAGGCCACTCCATCATAGTTGGAGGCTTGGGAAGGTCAAAGTGAACTCAACCGTCAATATACGAATCAACTTCTGCAGAGCAAGTAGATTTTAAAGTCTCCTTACCCAGGATAAGCTCTAAATACAGCACCAGATGGCAAAGGCCTCATGGAATAGACGGTTGTAAATGTGCTGTACCAAAAAAAAAAACAGAGGTTGAGTTTCACTGTTAATCCTGTATTATCAAACCATTAATGCACAGTAGCACCTGATTCACTCCCTTTGTAACACTTGCATTTTTATGAATGAAAATGTTTTTGTTTCTTATATTAAAAAACATAAATAGCCAATTCCAAAGTTTCAAGCCTCTTGTAAATGAGAATTATCTCCTTGGTTATTGTTACGTGTGAGATTATACTTTTACTTCATATTAAAACACTTGATTGATCTGAGATGAGAATAGAAAGCATCTGTTAACCAAGTAATAGAACCTAGAGTTGTATTTTTCATAATGCTAGTGTTGCAAGCGTACTCATATCTCTATATATGATGAAATTTATAATAGATGTAGTTGAGAACAACCTTACTTGAACAGGATTTTTTCTGTAGGTCGTACTACTTTGTCCTTGAATTCTAGATATAGTTGAGGGTTTGAAGTGTACCTTAAAAAGTATCTTCTCAATTTCCGAACATTAAATCCGACCCCAACATCTTCGCTGATGAGACGAGGATTCCACATGATAAGAGGCCTTGGCTGCCATCAATGTAGAAAAATAAAAACGAGGAAGGTAACAGTCCATTTGATTCACTGTACAGGTGAAAACTGTCAAGGTGCAAATATATGTAAATGATCATTCAACAAAGTAAGCACTCCATTGCTCCTTTTCTGTTTTAGTTAGTATACATTCATTTGTTTCCAAAAAAAAAAGAAGTTAGTATACATTCATTTGAATGAAAGTCAATTGAAGATGCTTATTTAGGATATGAGTATCAATGACAGGAGAAAAATTTGTTAGCAACCATTTCAACAGCAAATAGAATGATGATTCATATTTTTACCGGATCATCTGAGAGGGCAGCTGCAATTTTCTCTACATTTTCCAACATTTGATAATCGGGAACGACCATAACAACTAGCTCATCTGCACTATCTACAGGTTTCCGGTCACTTAAACTGAAGGTAGAAGGGAAAATGACAACCATATGTTAATAAGTTGTAATTATATTCATGCCACAAGAAAACATATAGATTCAGATGGTGCGAAACTCACATCGGCTAACTGTTTTAGAATACACAATTTATTTGGAACATGTAAACCTGAAATGGTGGGTTTTTTTTCTTTTTTTTGTTTTTATGAGTTCAGTAAAATGGTGCTACAACCAAGCATTATAGATTAAAATTCTATCCAATGTGTGATAGATATATTCTGCACTATTCTTGAGCTCTCATTCGATCTGTATCAACAGTATGTCACGTGACAACAGTATAGGTTGCATGGAACTTACCTGGAAATTTTGAAGGAAGCATCTTTCCATTGATATTCCAGAAGTGCAGCAGCCCCAGCATCTGGAAACACAGCTTTAACTTTCTAGCAATGAAATTTGCATTACTTAGATATTGTTATAACTTTAATTGAACCTGTGAATATTGAATAAACATCCTTTAACATTGAAATATTACTGTTTTCTTGGTTACTTGTGTTGTGGGTGTGGGATCTAATTTTATTTCTCATCCATATATTAGTAAATAAGATTAATAGTAATACAGTCCATGGTTTCAAGTGTTTTTCAAATTCAATTACTGATTAGTAAGCAGGGCATTGATCGAGGTGATATTTCCACATTCTACTTACCTCAAACTTCGTTTCCTCAATCAGTGATTCCAAGAAAACTCTCGAAAGTTCCCAGAGTTCAGCTTGTGCACCTTCATCATCCAGAAACTGAAGCTGGGGGATAAGAAGCTCAACCTGAAAGTAAAGAAAGAAGGGAGATAAAGAAAATGAACTCTAGTTCGAACCACAGGTGCTAGAAATCAGGAGAAATAAAGCCCCTTCCTAAATTTCTGGCCTTAGGGTGAACAGATCTTCTTGGAGTTTGTGGCAATGGAGCACTCGATACCACGGTTCGAAATAGAAGAAAATGAAATGGGAGAAACTGAGCAAGAGGCTGCTTTCCAACTCGTCCGACCGGCTTATAGATGGGTGGAGCTTAAACTAAGGACACATGGAAAATAATAACCATTTCTTCCTCGCTCTGTTTCATAAAGGGAGCTATACAAATTGACACCTAAATACTACCATACTACCCTGCCAATTTCTGCAGGCTGCATTTAGGACAGTTCGAGAGTTCCGATTTCTTTCATAATGTTTGGGCATATTTATATAGAAGTAGCATAAGATTGCTTGACAAGGAGTGCAAAAAAGAGTGTCGTAATCGTACTATTGCTCTTAATCCTCCTGAAGACACAAACAAACCAGCAGCTTCACCAGATTGTCTAACTGCTCCCTCCAAGTCTGAAGGCAAGCAGCTGAAAAAGAGAAAAAACATTGAGAAATCCTTGCTTACACCAATCAAATGCATATTTCAATCACAAAAAAGATAAAAAGAAGAAAAAAAGCATGGCCAGCACTTTCTTTTCTTTTTTCTTTTTGGATAGGAAACTATTAACTTTCATTGATGTATAAAAAGTTACAAAGGGAGAGTTCATATAATTATAAAAAACATGTCCCTACTATAGCTTCTTCCAATACTTATGAAAAATATTTGCACACCCCAACTAAGAAAAATATCCTTGCCTGATTAAACAATTATAGCTTCTATTTGTTTTTCTTCGACTTAATCAGCTAGCAAAACAACGTAAACGAATCTCGACCAACCAAACAGATATGGTAATGAAGAGAGAAACCAATGAGAATGATGTCATGTAGATGTTGATGCCTATTTGCTAACGAAGTGAAAGACATGTTCCCTGGCAATAACTATATCAAGAACCAAACAGAAAAGTTTTTTGATAACTGAACTTAAAGCAAGTTATTTTTTCTCCTTTTCTTTTTTTATTAAAGTATAAAAGGATCAACTTCTTGCATCATGCTCATCATCTATTCCCAGGTTGGTTTCATTTATCCTGAAACCAACTTTTGGAGATCATAATGATTTTAATCTAGGAACTTGAATCGAACATTAGAGGGCATCCCCAAACATCCCAACCCTAGATTCCAGTGTCAACTTACCCTACGAACCATCTGAACCTACTTCAGGACCACTCATGGGGTTACCTAAACTTTGCACTCCAAAACATCCATCATGGTCATCCCTTGGGTTTAACTTTACAACTCAAGACAAAGTTGTAAAACTTATGGAACGAGTCCTATTCAAGTGATGCCGTCATCCCTTCGGATCAAAAAAACTTAGCTCTAGTCCTTCCTACAAACTTATGTTTAAGATTGCACGTTGAAAAGGTGGAGAAACCTCTTAACATTTACAAGAGAGACGAGCTACTTCACACCTTACCAATTGATTTTCAGTTAAAACTTCATAGTCATACTGATCTAGTATGGCATCAAATAAGGTGTATCAGGAGTAAAATAAGAATATTAGACTATAAATAAGAGACGGAAGGGAGATAAAGATATATTAGAAAAGTATTGAGATAGTGAGTATCTAAGTCTTGAGAGTAGTCTCATGATAAGGAGGGTCCAAATACCTTGAAAACTTGAGTTATCTTATATCTTTATTAATTATTATCATTATTCATTGTATTACAAAATATGTTTGTTCTTGTCAGTTGGTATTAGAGTGACGATACTTGGGGAGTGGTGGCTACTAGGATGGAAACTCAAATGGAAGTCTTGGAGAGTAAAGCTTGTGATGATATCAAGATAGGTTCTTTAGTCGGGGATCAAGAAAATTCCATTGCAAGTGTGTATAAGATAATAAGAGTTACAAGAAAGAGCTAAGGATTCAAATTAAGGAAGATAGGAATGCCGGGCACGAAGAATTCGAGAGAGAAAGAAGGAAGGCCGACCGTGTAGAGGTTGAGGAAGATTCAAAAAAATTCGATTACAAAATTAAGAAAGTGAAATCGAGAAGCAATGGTGAGAATGATGCAAGTCTTGAGGATTGTTGTGCTATATAGATGGGAAGAACATCAAATCTTGATGAAGAAAATGAGAGACAAGATGGAGGAGATATTGAAACAAATGAAGATAATTTAGAGAGACGGGTGGATGATTTCAAAAAGGATATGAAAGAATTAAGGAAAGATTGGGCTGAATACAAGGAGCAAGAAGCATTGTTATTAGTTGAACCCGAGAGAAAGGATGATGAGAAGAAATTGGAGAAAGATGGATTCTGAATTTGCACAAAACCTCCAATGGTCAAAAGCGTTGATTCTGGAAAAATCCAAAAGAAAGAAAGAGAAAAAGAAATCGAGGCAAGAATTCATCACGCCAAAGTTGATCCAAGAACGAAAAAGAATCACTTCATCAATTAAGGAAAGAAAGGAAGGAAGAACTCGAAACCAATGCAACATACAATTATGGCCAAGAAAGAGAGAATTCATTTGACAAGCGAGAAAACGAAAGAAATTATGTTAGTTTATGATAATGGAAATGAATGATCAAGAACATCAATGGTCACCACTGCACGCCACCACTTCCCATCACCTGCCGCCACCTTCGATCACCCACTGCCGATTTTTATTGTTTCTTTTTATTTTTATTTTTTATTATTCTTTTTAATAAACACCTTAATGACAAAGTGTATATTTGGGCCAGGTAATCGTAAGGTGTATTATGGGTAGGATAAGAATATTATACTATAAATAAAAGAGGAACAGAATTATTGGGACAGTAAGTATCTAAGGCTTGTGAGTGATCTCAAGATAAGGAGGGTCCAAGAGCCTCGAATACTCGAGTTATATTATATCTTTATTATAATTATATTATAATATAGATATTTGGTTCTTATCTATCAGAGCTCATTAAGTCCAAACAGGTCTTTTCTTTGGTTTAGGAAACCAATCCAAATTTATGAAAGAAGAGGTACCTTGAAGGATAAGTTGAGAATTACTTATTGTAAATGTAAGACGAGCTCCTAGCATTTATAAGATTTATCCTTGCATTTAGATTACTCTAGTCATTGTTAGTTTTCCGTAGGAACTTCATATTAATCTGATATCTTTGGTCACAAATCCTTTGTTAGCTCACACAATTTTCAAAACCGCATATCCAATCCTAGTTCCTAGCACTCCATAGTCCATTACATGGGCAACAATCATTTTATCTCTTCCATAAAGACTTCATATGACCATACTGGAAAAGAAAAAAAAAACAAGTACAACAACAAAATAAAATGTTTGCAGAAAAACAAGCAGTGGCATGAAGTTCTAGATGTTCAGTAAACAAATAATGGAGAGGAAGAGAATTAGAAACCTGTCGTCTTCTTCAACCTCTTGACTCGCAGAAGACTGTTCTTGCAAGGAGGATGATGGATTGGCTTGTTCAGTATCTTGCTGGGGAATCTCGCCTTGAAATTTATCGAACTTAGCAGGAATTTTCGAAAGGAAGCCATTTTTGGTGGAGGAAATTGGGGGAAACCCAGTGAGAGAAGAGGGAGGAAAAGAGAAGGGGAAGTGTGTGGATGAGATTGGATTGGATATTGGGAAGGAGCGATGGCTGAAACATGGATTAGGGAATGGGGAAGCCATGAACGACCCTGCTATTTCTGCTCCCATTTGTCAGCCATAGAATGAATTCGCTCCAAGTTCCTGGATAAGTGATAATCTTCGGATCTAGTTATCCATTTTTTATCTTTGAAGGCAAGTTTGGAAAGGCAAATAAAGTAACAAATTAAAGAAAATTTGAGTAACAGGATCATAGACAAGAGGATAATTTCAAGTAAATTATTAAAGATGCTTTTTTTTTTTTTTTAGAAGAAAAATGCAACTTCATTAACCCACGAACCTAGAGCCAGAAAGCTCAAACATCACTAAAGCAATCACGTCATGGGGAAGGCTCAACATCCAACCACCTTCCTCATGAAAGCATGTATCAAAAGGATTCAAAAAACAAAGCAAAAAAGGCTAGAAACCAACAACGATTTAGCCAACAAGTCAGCGACTTGATTACACCCACACTTACAAAAAAGAAAACGAAATTCCCCTAAACCGAGGGATGAAATCTAGAACATCCTCAACAATGTTGTTGAGTTCATAAATATCTTGAGAAATTTCATTAACCATATTAATCAAATTACGAGCATCAGATCCCACCAAGATAAAAGGAAGAGGCGCAAGATTAGCATCCAAAATGTGCTTCAACCCCTCCTTCAGCGCCGAGCCTTCAATCATAATTGCTAAGGAAGCCTTGATGTCCTTCCGAGCACCAGCCAGCAGGGGCACACCACGATCATCACGAACCATCCAACCAAGGCCCCCGACCCCTGTACGAGCATCCCACGAACCATCCACATTGAGCTTCCATCTTCCTTTAGGGGGAGGCTTCCAAACTTCCGAGGCTTCACCTTCAGCTTCCACAAGAGCCTCACCACCTGTCCCAGAAACAACATTAGGATAATAAGAAGAAAACGCTTTAGAAATCATGATATAAAGCTTCCTATTAGAATTATTAGCATCATTATGAAGCAAATAATTGCGGTAATTCCACAGCTATCATAACATAATCATGACTTTTGGGATATCATTACTCGAGACTTTTGTGATCATTCCTTCCCAGAAACCTTCACTTGACTTAACACACCTGAAAAAAGAAGAGAAATTAAACAAAGCAGGAAAGAAATACAACCAAGCTTTAATCACAACTTTGCAGTCTTTAATAATGTGTAAGTTAGTTTCGAAACACTTGCCACACAAGATACAAGTGCCATTAATATCTACCCCTCTTTTCAAAATATTTTCTTTATACGGGATCACATTATTCAACAAGTTCCACGCCCCAATTTTTATTTGAGAAGCGACATCCACTTTCCAGAAAGCCTTCCACACCTTAGTTTTGAGGGATAGATCAGAGGGAGAGGCCCGAACCGCACTATGCAAGTTCATTGCTAAATGGTAGCACTTTTGACATTAAACATACCATTCGAACTTAATTTCCATATAATCTCGTCTTTCCTCTGTCTCCCCCCCAACGGGGTTCCCACAATGATCCTCGCCTCTTCTCTAGAGAAAATTCTTTCAATTTTACTGACGTCCCTATTACGCGTTTCATTAATAATATTAGCCACTTTCATTTCCTTCCAGGGGGAATGAGCACTGAACACAAACGGATTATCAGCTCTATCAAGCCACGGATCCCTACCAATCACAATCAAATCCCCCTTGCCCACCTTCCAACGATAACCATGCCTGAAAAGATCACGACCCCAAAGGACACTACGCCAAGTTAAAGATGAGGATCTCCCTAATTGAGCTCTCAGAAAATCCCCGCCCTTAAAATAGCGGCCCTTCAAGACCTTACCCAATAAGCACTCAGGCTCCCGGATGATTCTCCAACTTTGTTTAGCGAGCAAAGCCTAGTTAAACTGGCTCAGACTGCGAAACCCCAGGCCACCTCGCTCTTTACTCGAGCACATCTTCTTCCAACTCATCCAATGAGTCTTATTGCGCCCATTCTCACTTCCCCCACCAAAAATTAGCACAAGCTTGATCCATTTCCTCACAAACATTTTTAGGGATGCGAACACAGCTCATAGTGTAAGTTGGAATTGCTTGGGCCACTGCCTTATTAAGAGTCTCCTTGCCACCTCTTGAAAGGATTTTACCTTCCCACCCTTGAAGATAATTCCTAACCTGCCCCAAAATCTTTTGAAACAGAAACTTTTTATTCCGCCCGGCTTGCGACGGCATCCCCAGGTAGCTCCCCAGATCGTTATTAGCCTTGACACCAAGAATTTTGCACAGCTTCGTCCTGTCAATGCCTTCCACATTTTTGCTAAACATTACAACAAGCTTCTCCAGATTGACCACCTGCCCGGACGCAGTCCCATAAACATCAATGTTCTTTTTGATGGCCAAACAATCTGACTTCAAAGCCCTGAAAAATAACGAACTATCATCAACAAAAAAAAGATGGGAAATGGAGGAGCAGAAATTTTAATTTTCAATCCTTTGAACCCATTTGCCCTCTCCCCTTCGCGAAGGAGCGATGAGAAACCCTCCACAAAAATAAGAAAGAGATACGGAGAGAGAGGGTGGCCCTGTCTCAACCCTCTACCCGAGGCAATAGCCCCCTGAGGGGACCCATTAATCAAAACAGCAGAGCGAACCGTAGAAATGCAGTCCATAATTCTTTTGATCCACAATTGATTGAGCCCCATCGCTCTCATCATATTACTAATGAAACTCCAATTAACCCTATCATAGGCTTTGCTCATATCCAGCTTAAGTGCAGCCCAACCTTCTTTCCTTTTTTTATGGTTAACCGCATGAATACATTCAAACCCAATCATAACATTATTCGAAATAAATCTTCCTGGCACAAACGCTGATTGATTTGGCGAGATCATTTTATCAAGTAACGGCTTTAACCGATCAGCCAACATTTTGGCAATGATTTTGTAAATTGTATTGAAAAGACTAATCGGTCTAAAATCCTCCATGATTGGACACTGAATTTTCGGAATAACCGCAATAAACGTCGCGTTCAGAGGGGATATATCAGCCTTATCATTGAGCACACCCAGACAAGCTCTTGTCACCTCATCACCCACAATATCCCAGTATTTCTTGAAGAAAAACGCATTACCTTCATCAGGACCTGGAGCCTTTTCAGGATTCATACTTTTCAGCGCCATTTTTACCTCCTCCTTAGAAAAATTGGTATTGATTTTAAACTTTAGATTTTTGTCAATGTCATACTACTTGAAATGTTTCAAACATACTTGCGAAATACCTATCTTATCAAATTTAGATGAAAATACTCTCCTCGTTCCGCCCGCTGGCCTATTAGGTAGGATAGCAGTCTTCGGGCTTTGCCTGCCCTTTCTCGTAAAGAATTTCGACTTGGCCCGGGAAAGCGCTGGCAACAATAGAAAGGAAGGGGTCCATGTAGCTGCTGCGCCCGCCCCCTTCTTAATCAATGGGGCACCATGTTCGACATCCACTAGAAAAGAGAGAATCCACTTCAGATAACCACGCCTCTGCTAGGCAGCGTGTGGAATGGCCTAGAGCGGACCTTTTTGGATATATAATCCAAGTCGAGAGTGGAGTATCGTTAAAATTTGATATTAAAAAATGTTTCAAAATTTTAAAAAGTTTTATAAATACCACGACTATATAAAAATTTGTTAAATTATTTGTACCATTAATCTTCTTTATAAAAATGTTAAAATTTTTGTTTCAAATACCTAGCATATGTAATTATAATTTTTTATCTTTGTACTTTCAACTTATGAATTACTTTTATGTGTCAAGATTAGTTATTTAATTAATTGAATAGTTAGTAATTTCTTAATATATTTCTCTTATGATTGTTGTTTATCATTTACTTTACGTATTTATCATATTTCCCCTATGATTGTTCTTTATTATTTATTTTATGTATTTATCATTTTATCTCGATACATATAAAGTAGGGTAGACATGAGATTTAGTTAAGGATATTTTTTAGACCAATCCAAAATTTAAAGTTAGTGAAACCATTACCCAGTCCAACCTATGTGTTTTAGTATTAAATTTGGTTGCATTAGTTGGGGTTGTATGGCTAGCTAAATACACCTAAGAGAAAGTCATTTAATGTTAGTTTAAACTAACTAATATTTTTCGACCAAGTGTTTTAAATTATCACATTTAATGTTACATTAGCAATTGATAAGAGGAATTCAAATATTTAAATAAATTATAAGGTTACAAATGAACAATGGATAATAGTTTTAATTTTGATGCTTTTTTTTTGTTAACCAACCCGTTTAAGCTAGCCCTCCGAGTCAAGTAAAGTTACAATCCCTATCGAGTTTCATATGAGCCCCACTACATCCAGGATTTGATACCACATCATAAGGCCAAAACCCTAGATACTTAAAAAACAATTCTATTCTAATAATTCCCAACGGTCTCGAACCCGATACGCTTAAGGAAGCATGCCTAAAACCCAATACACATCAAATGTTGGGTCTTCCTTGGGGACAATCTTGATGTAATGTAAAAAAAAAAAAAAAAAAAAAAAAAAAAAAAAAAAAAAAAAAAACCCCCCCCCAAAAAAACTCCGAAACCCGATAATTTATTACTATCTCTAGAGTTTGACATTAAACCCAAACATTTAGGAAGCTAAATTATTTAAATAATTTAAGTTAGAAATCTATCTTACAAAATAAACAATCATAAGTTGTCATTTAACATTAAAAAAGTGTAACGACCTGAAATTTCGATTAAATTAAAGATATTTATGTTTTTATATAACTGAAAAATTCAAGGACTAATTGGATGAAATTGTCCTTTAAAAGAGTTTATTGAACTTAAGGATTAAGGAAAAAAATGTCTGAAATTAGGTTAAATTTGCAATTTAAGTGATTTATGGGAAATTTGATAATTTCGCCGCTAAAAGACAAATTAGAGAAAATGAAAAACTAGCACCTTTTTCTATAAATACCCTCAATGATTGAGTCTAATTAAACCCTAATCATTCAGTCATAATTCCACACTCATCAGCCATCACTAATTTCTGCGCTTCATAGAGTTTGAGATCACTTTTTGCAAAAGTTAGTGCAGCCGCCGTCGCCGTCAGCCGAGTGCCAACCACGAAGAGTCGCGTGTCGCTTTCCCATTCGCTAGCCGCGTCAGCCAGTCGAGAGCTAAAAGGTTCTGCACCATCAATCCCCATCTATCATTTTGTCCGCCCAATCAGTGTTAGCCGCCGCCTGTCCCAATCTCTAACCGCCGCCCTGCCTGTCATTGTGCAACTGGCGCTTGTCGCATTGTCTTTCGATCGCCCAACTTCTTCTTAGCCTCGGATTAGTGAGACGCGTCCGAGCCTACAGCATGCGTCGAAGCAAGCTGTGCCATTTCGAGCCTCCCGCGCACTTCGAGCCTGCAGCAACGCACCCAAGCCTTGCCCTAGCCTGCTGTTCACGCGCCGGCGATCACCAAGCCACTCGCCACCATCGGCGCCGCTGTCTCCGGTGATCGGAAAAATTCCCGACTTCGTCCCTAAGGTGTAGATCTTTTAGGGGATTCTTGATTCGAGTTTCAATGGCCATTTTAGAGCGGTTTTTGGCCAAGGTAAGGGATTGTTTCCACGGTGTGTGATCAATGTGGATAATCTGAAACATATTTATAATTAGTTAGGCATTGGTTAACGTGTTTGCTATGAATAGTTGATTCTGGAGATTATTAGTGTTATATGTTGCTTCTTATGTGTAATCAAGATAGACCTAGCATGTTTAGTTTCGATAATATTATATTATGCTGGTAATTGATTCATGAGATTTAGGATGCCTCTTGTTAATTATTGAGATAGTTCCAAAGTGTCGAGTTGTGAGTTTAATGTGCTAGGTTCATGTTTGTGTCCCAAAGGGGGCCGAGGTTGTTAATCAAGCTTTGTTTTCCCTACTTAGGCGGTTCCAAAGGGAAAAACTCGTGTTTAGCCGAGGTTAACTGTGACAGCCCGACCTCCTTGCCCTACGCTCGAGGTCAGTTTTATTTATTTGTTTTATTATTTTTTTGGCTTACCGGGAATCCTGGGAGTTGTGGGTTGGTATTTAATTTAAATAGGTTCGTTTTCTTTTAATTTAATTGAGGGTTTCGGAGTCGAATTTTGAAATTAGAGGGGTAAAATAGTAATTTTGGGGCC
>JBBMEG010000020.1:10298347-10312465 GCA_037832605.1 Cyclanthera cordifolia
ATAACAACCATCTTCATTGATGTGAGACCTTTTAGGTGAAACTGAAGACAAAGTCATGAGGGTGTGTCCATCCAGTAGCAGAAAAATTCTCTAACTTAACTGTTTCTTCAACGTCAGTATTCTAGAAAATTTGTATGTAGACTCTATTTCATCTGTTTTCTCAATGTTTGTATGGTCTGGTCTTCAACAAACACAACATCTCGACTTCTAATGAGTTTTTCCTTCAATGGATTATACAACTTGTAGCCAAACTCCTCTTGACCATAGGAAGGAACACATATGTTCTTGTCTTTGCATCAAACTTCGATCTCTCATCTGTAGAAACATGAACGAAAGCTTTACAACCAAAGACACATGACTATAAGATATATCTTTCTTTTAACCAAATTTTAGTAGGGAATTCAGATCCCAACCACATAGTGTGTGATTCAAAACATGTACAACTGTACACAATGCTTCACCCAAAAACGTTTTGGCTAACGGCGAATGCGAAAGTAAACACCTCACTCTTTCCACCAATGTTGTGTTCTTTCTCTCAGCCCACCCATTTAGCTGAAGAGTGTTAGAAGGTGTCTTTTGATGTCAGATACCATGATTTCTGAAATACTCATCAAAAGGTCAACAATACTCTCTCCCTATTATCAGTCTTGATGCACTTCAACTTTTTAGTAATTTTTCTTTCAACAAGGGCATGAAACTGATTAAACACATGTACACCTGATCTTTAGACTTGAAGGCCTAAACCCACATTTTTCTTGAATGATCCTCTATAAACGTCACAAAGTATGATGCACCTTAAAGTGTTTTAGTTTTCACAGGACCACACACATCAAAATATACAACATCAAGTACTTCTAGCTTTCTGGAAGGTTGTGATGCTTTAAAAGGAACTCGTGTTTGCTTTCCTGCCAAACAATGTTCACATCTCTTCAAATACACATTATTTACTTCATAAATATGTTTTTTTCTTGGCTAAAATCATTAAACCCTTCTCACTGATATGACTGAGTCGTTTATGCCAAAACTCAATATTTTGTTCATTGTCCACTACATTTATATCACCACAAATAGTTTTTTCTTGCATTATATACATTGAAGAACACTTCTCCCTTTTAGCTACCACCAAGAGCCTTTAATGAGCTTTCATTTGCCATCATAGAAGGTATTATAAAAACCTTTATCTACAAGCTTACTTGTTAATATTAAATTGATGCAGATATCGAGAATCTGTTCATATTTTTCAAAATTAACATAATACCACTCTTGGTCTCTAAATGCACATTTCCTATGGCAACTACTTTTGCTAATTTGTCATTATTCATCATAGCACTGCAAAAATCACAAGATGTATAGGATGCAAAGAATTTCCTCCTTGATGTAACAAGACTTGAGGCATCACTATCAATCATCCAACTGCTCTACTATGTAGCTAGGTTTATATTATCACTGTCGAATAAAATAAATAATTGTTCAATGGATGCAGTAATTTTTTCTGCGTCATCATCGGTTCTTTTTCTTTTCCTTTATCAGCTTTATTTTCTCTTTTCAGTTTTCCACTATGTTTCTTTGTGTGCCTTTTCAAGCCACAGTGATAACATTCAACATTAGAAAACCGACCACTCTTGCTTTTACTTCTGTCTCTATTTTTCGAACCTCTACTTTTACTCATTCATTTCTTTCAGTAATTAGAACATCAAACTGTCAAGAAGAACCATGTGACTTCTTTCTCATCTCTTCTTTCAATACACTACTTTACCAAGTCCATACTTAGTATACCATTTGGGGTTGAGTTTGACAACAAATCCTAAATGTCTCCCATGAAACTGGTAACAAACCAAGAAGCCATAACCCATGCATCTTCTCATCAAACTTGATATTCGTTCCAGCTAACTGATTAATTATACCTTGGAATGTATTCAAGTGATCTAACATAACGCTTCTTCTTAATATTTCAAGCTCATCATTTTTTTTGAATAAAAATAATTTATTATTACCAGATTTCGGGGCTTACAAAGACTTAAGCTTATTTCACATTGTTCTTGCATGATTTTCTTCACCTTCTAATTTAGAATATTTTCTTCAACCCAGAGTCTAATCATGCCACATACTTTCCCTTTGACATATTTCTCATTCTAAATTAGTTTTATCATCAGGTCACTCAAGTGAAAACACTAGAAGATATAAGTCATTCACATATAAAATATCTTCAATCTTTATTTTCCAAAATTGATAATTTGAGCCATTCAATGTAACCATTTTACCATCATATGACTCTTTTCCATATTTGACACAAGGCATTTAATCAAACTTAACCAACTTAGCTTTGATGCCACATGTTAAGAATAAACACTATTTCTATGGATCAATTATTCCTTCTTTTGTGTTTCTATAGGAAAATCAACAAGCACGAAAACATATATGGTAGATAAAGAAAGCACAACACACTAGAATTTTAACATGGAAAAACCTCTTCAATGTGAGGAGTAAAAATAATACGGACTGAAGTCAAACCTGCACTATAATCAATAATGGGGTACAAAGAGTTCTCTCTATTGACAACTAGAGTCATAAAACATATAATATCTCAAGATAAAATATCTCGGCAACAAACGACCCTAAACCAAAGAGAATAAATAGGAAGATCTCACAAATTGTGGAACCTAATCACCTCCTGGAATCTGGCTGTCGAAAACTTCAAATTCGATCTTCACTGTTCAAATTATATACATTTGTGTCACGAACACACTGTCAAAATCCTAGCTTGATCCGACAGTTGGTTACATTGAAAATGCCAAAAGACCAAAATTGGATGAAACTTTTTATTTTCTATTTTCTTGCTCTCTATACTATCATCTCTTGCTTTTCTTTTCACTGAGTACAATACACTCTGACGGCTAGAAAATATATAATATAAATAGCTCTAATGGGCTTAAAGTGGGTTTTCTCTACAAATGTAAATAAATCCAATAATATTAAGACATTCTAACTCAGGGTAGATATCTTACCCCATTTAGAAGCACGATATTTTCATCATGAAGCTTAAGCCTAATTGCCCCTTCAACATCTGTCTTACAAATTTGGCCATTACCTAATTTGATTCTACTCCATACCGGTTTCAAGATCCAACATCACTTGATATATTCCTATTAACTAACGATTGTACTCCTCAATAATACTAACATCAATCGATACATTCCTTCCATTTTCCTCCCCAAATTTAAATTTAGGACAAAACCTTTTAACAAGACTTACTTAATGACAATAGTATCATTACACATGACCTTATCCGAATATCCGAAAATATCTCATTCATAATACTGAGAAAACAATGACTAAAGCCAATATTTTGTATAAAATGCAAGTTAGTTCAATTATCCTCCATCCATATACATCTTTTGATTCAAAGTATTTAATTCAGGTGCCTCCGCCTCCCTCAACCATTGGTATGGCATCTTTATCTTGTCAAGCAACTTGCAGTACAATTGGCAAGATTGCTTTGCTCCAATCACATTCTCAAAAGTACTTCAATTATTATTTTTTGGAATTTTTTTTCAATGGCTGTACATATTTTTCAAAATCTCCATAATATTTTAAAACTCAACTGGTTCCCATTAAATAATATATATTGACTGAAAAGTTAGAGAGTTTGAATTATGTTTTGGGCAATTTTTAATGTGTGTTTTTAGAAAATGAGGCACTATATATATATATATATCTCGTATATAAGTTTGCCATAAAGGAAAAATAAGCCACTGTCCAATGAGACAATAGTCAAAATATATGAACCAATGCTTTTCAATATATATATGTTAATTTATTATTGTTTTTTCCTTTTTTTTTTTAAGTACAATTTATTATTGTTAATACATCTGCAAGTTGAAAGGATTTTATATAATATATAACTATAGTGCTACATTACCAACTTAATTGTTAAATTCTAAGATTATTTCTAATAAATAATTAGGTTTCTTAACTTTAAAATGTAATTATATTATGTCGTTTAAACTATTAATTTTGTGTTTAATAGGTTGATAAACCTTTATTGGTTTTTTTAATCTTGTTTAATAGATCGCTTTCCTAATCCAACATGTTCTAAAACTTACAAACCTATCACATTAAATGAAATAAATGTTTTTACAGAATTATCAACTTATGAAATAATTGAATTTTTTGTCTAATGACTAAAGTAATTTATAATATATCTTTATCGTTATGTATCGTTTAAATTATATGTCTTACCGTTGATGTTTAACTCAAACTAGTTAATATTTTTTTTAGATGTAGATGTACTTTAAATTTTAATGTTTATATAAACCATTAATAAGATGAAACTGGTAAGTTTAAATAAGTCTGAAAACACTAAATGAATTCTATATTCTAGTGTTAATTTTGTGTAATAAATAATCAACAAATCTGATTTTGAAAACAATATTAGGAGAATAAAATTTTCATCATTGAAGTTTGACTAAATTCAAACATTTAAAAGTTAAAATTTTTAAATAATTTATAACAGAGGTTGATATTGGTACTTGAATAATCAATGGTGAATATTTGTTTTACCGAAAATGAGATGCCTGCAAAAAAAAAAAAAAATAGACACGTCGGTGTGGTGTGAGCCACAGGGCCTCTGATGTCTAAGTCGGAAAGATATTTTTTAGAGTGTATAGAGAGAACTTTTGAAATAGCTTGCAGTCAATTCGCTTAACTCAACTTGTATACAAATGTTGAACTTCTTACTCTCTTATATCAGTCGGAGTTGTAACCACTGCAGTCGTGTTAATGATGACTTAATGGTTACTCGTTTGTACGTCAACAATTAAGCCTAGAATAAGTACCAGCGTAACTCCTGACCGTTACAACTTGAAGGTGAACGGTCTAGGAGGTTACTAGGACTTGGTCGACTCGTTAAAGAGAGAGTCCAAACCTACATGGTCAACCCGTGTGGAATTTTTTGCCTCTCACTCCCTTAAATGTTGACTTTGGTCTTAGTCAACCCTTGCAAGTCCTCCCCTCTACGGCTCGCCTTTAAGGGGGTTCTGGCCTTCTTGGCATAACTTCCGGCCATTATCAGTGCACTCATACAATATTTGGACTCAGTCGACACTTGGGGGAGAGTCTTGACCTCCATGGTCAACTCTCGAGGGGATCAAGGCCTACTTTGGCCTACCCTTAAGAGGTCAAGGCCTCCATGGACGACCCTTGAGATGTCCTAATCTACTTTGGTCGGCCCTCAGGAATGCTAGAGTGGTCTTGGTCGACCGTCGGAAGATTCCTACCTACTTTGGCCGACCGTCGGAAGATTCCAACCTACTTTGGGCTGACCGTCGAGTGGAGGCTACATTTGGCTTGGCTGACCCTAAGAGGTCAAGCCCTGACCGACCCTAAAGAGGCCGAAGTAGACTCAGCCAAAGTAAGCTCGTCCGACCCCCAAGGGGTCTTAACCTACAATATGGCTGACCCCCTGAAGGTCGGAGTGAATTCAACTACCCTTTTAGAGGTTCTAGACCTTGTCTAAGTATTTTGAAAAATATTTTGCATATAATACTATTAAAGCAAAAAACAAAATAGTCATAATTATTTATCATTAAGTTAAAATATAAAAAATTAGTAAACAAATGCATAAGAAAAGTTATTTATTTAAATTTTTAAAATTTTCAAAACAAAAATTTAGTCTCCCTTATGACTCTTCACGAGTTGTCAGGTGTGATTTGATGGCAATGTAGCATTCATATTGACTGATTTTATCTTGTTTGTATAAAAGTGAATAAGAATTATTACTACCACATTGTATATGTTAATAATATATGTTAATTCTCCATGTTTTTTTAAGATGTGAAAAATATATAAAGAGAGAAGGAGAATACTCATTTTAAGTAATAATATTTTTTAATTTTTCAAAATTGCATATAATGTGTAATTAATTAATAGGTATTTGATTTCCTCCATTAATTATTTTGAGGTAGTGTTTTTCTTTCACTAATCACTTAATAATTAAATATACTACTGAAAGGGTGAGTGACACTGAAATGGTGAGTAACGCATTGATTACTGAAATGGTGAGTAACGCATTGATTTTATTGTTTGGTGATAGTTCAGTTTAACAACGAGTAATGAATTCGATTTTGAAAATTAGTATTTGACCTTGAGAGTAGTGGTGGTCTCTATGTAGGATTTAAAATATGAATATAAAATCTACGCCTAATAATCATACCATAATATAAAGATATTTTTCAATTCACTAGCTATATTCATATTAATTAACTCTACCATAGTAGATTTTACGTTGGATTAATACTACGTTGGATCTAACTTTTTGGTAATGAACAATATATACTAACCAAGCTATTTATATACTATGTTTATTATTTGTTATATGTTTGTATTTACTATTTTAATCTATTTTTATTATAAAATAATTTCATAGCAAATTTTCACGTGCTTTAAATATTTCAATTTTATTCTTCCTTTCAGCAAATTATTAATACGATAGAAAATCTATTAGTTAAATTACTAATTGAAAATGAAGACTATTAAAGGCTTTTTGTCAAAATTGAACTACTAATTGTTTAGCTAAACTCATTAAAAGCTATTACTCCAACCGATTAAAATGTGGCATTTTTGTCATTGAAAACTTACAAAATTAGTTTAATCCAAAAAATAATTATAAATATTGTCACTTTCAAAAATATTAGTATATGAATATTATCATGTATTTTCTTATATGTACAATATTTATAATATAACGTTAATAACTATAGATACAAATATTTTAAAATTTGAATACATTAATAATTATTCGTAAGAATAGCATATCAGTACAATTTCCCTTTTTCCATTTTACATAGTCTCGTTCAATTTTCTGCTATAAATATATTTTGAGAATTTTATTACACATGAAATTTATTTGATTTTTTGTTTTTGTACATGAAAAATTCCCTTGTTATTATTATTATTTATTAAATAAAAAAAATCGTGAAAGCTACATTTCATCCCTTTCAAACAAACACACCAAATCAAATGGACCGTATAATTTTTCTTGGATTCAATCATCCATCTCTTATTTGATAACGGTTGATCTATTACTTAATACGCTATAATATAATATATAGATATATATATATATATATATTTTTTTTTTTTTTTTTAAAGCTATATAATATATTATTGAGAATTATCAATCATCCAATCATATACAAAGGCTCTTATTTTATTATGTCAAAAAAAAAAAAAAAAAAAAAAAAAAACTCTGTTTCTAGATTTCATGAGTCATTTGACTCTGTTATAGCCAACCAAATACTTACAACTATTGCATTGACTTTGTACTCTCCTCCACATTCTAGGCAACCACAATATTTTAGAGAGATACAAATTTCAAATAATTAATAAAACAAAAAAAGAATAATTTATATATATTCTCAAACGTATATATTTTTTAAAATAAGATTTAAAATTTTAAGGTCAATATCAAAGCAAACATTATAAACTCAAGTCTATTCATAGTCGGTATTGTCTTTTATTAAAATAGTTACTTGTCGCTTTCTGG
This sequence comes from Cyclanthera cordifolia, assembly GCA_037832605.1. NCBI lineage: Eukaryota > Viridiplantae > Streptophyta > Magnoliopsida > Cucurbitales > Cucurbitaceae > Cyclanthera > Cyclanthera cordifolia. The sequence goes on from JBBMEG010000020.1 coordinate 10,305,891, forward strand.
TTGTAGTGTACTTGTATCATTGTTAACGATTGCTCAACTAATTTTAGGTTAATGGATAACATTTTCTATGTTAGCTAAATACGACCGACCGTTCTCATTTCTCTATTCTCGTCTCGTATATATATGTTCTTTTATCAAATTTGAAATTTGATAGATATTTTCTAAAAATATTAAATTAATAGAAATTAATTATTATTTAAAACAATACTCAAAAGAAAAAAGAAAAATTGAATTAAACTCGATAGAAAACATGATCATGACGTTCCTAGCGCCTGAATCTCTAGTCGGATCTCCACATAAAAAATGAATTCGAGGGGATGGATATTAGTTTTAGACTCTACTCTTGACATCTCTATTTCGGAGTTGAGATAGTTTTGAATGAGAAAAATTTAGAAATAATTAATAAGACAAGAAAATGATAAGTTATATATATTGTGGAAAGTATATATTTAAAAAAAGTTTTAATATTTAAGGGTTAATATGAATGCAAACATTATAAATTAAAATCTGTCCCTATTGTCTATTATTTAAATGGTCGATTGACTTGTCGTTCTCTAGGTGTACTGTATAGTATCATTTCTATCACTTCTCAACCAATTTCCAAGTCCAGATGATGAGATTCCTTTAATAATAATGGAGTCACTCACAAAAAATAATTAATAATTAATGTGTGACTTTGAGTTTTATAGGATCTTTATTTTAATTAAAAAAAAAAAATTTATAGACAATATTGAGTGTTTATAACTAGGGTCTATTTTTCAGTTTATAAAGGTCAATATAAAACTTATAAAGACTTTAATTTAAAAAGGGAAAGTATGCTAAAAAATGTTTATAAGATAAATGAATTACTAATCTCATTAATAATTAATTTCGACATAGATCTTCATATTATTTACTAAGTTAATCATACAACGTGTTAGGTTGATCTCATGGTTAAATAGCTCAACTATCTTTTTAAATATTACGATACCTTTTTTCTTTTTTTTAATGTGAAATAATAATGAAATCATCCATTAACCGTGCATAAAAATGGGTAAGTGGCGAGTTAACAAAACTTACCCATTTAGATTTTCAAATTATTTGAACAAATAATTTAATCATTTTTTAATCTTTAAAGAGTTACGAGAGATGACTATGCTATTGAATTTTGAATTTATAAGCATATTTGATTAAAATGTTGCTACAACATTTTAAAAAGTTAATAATATATGATTATTCACATTAATTTTTTTTTGAAAGAAAAATATATAAAGAGAAAAAAGAAAAGAGTATGTTTAAGTAAGAATATTTTTGTATTTTTCGATATTTATTATTCCAAATTTTTTTTTTTAGCAATATTTTTGGTGTAGAACTAAATGATGATGATATTTTTAAATATTTTGTTGAAGTCAAACGTATTTTTTTAACTTGTTATAAAATTTAAGGGAATTTATTCAAAATTTTAAAAGTTCACAAATATGTTTAAAAAACAACCTATAATTTCAAGGGTATTTTTAATAACCTAGCATCTGATCTTCGTAGAATATCTTAGTGGATTCTTTCATGATGAAAAGACCTAATGCAAACCACCAAGAATTTTAACCAAGATTGTTGTTGGAGGATTCCCACGTGTACCAACAAAATGAATTGTGGCCACCACTTTAACAATTAATTTAACAATGAGTTATTCATTCAATTTTACGTCAAAAAAACAAAAAACTGTTATTCATTAAATTTGAAGAAAATTAAGAAATTGTACATTTTATCACACATTTAGTGTACGTAATTAGATACATCGAATTATTCGAACAGTTCCTTATTATAAGCTTGTCGGTAAACGAAATGAATGAGGTTTGTTTGATAAAGATTTGATTTTTTGTTTTTAATTTTGAAATTTAAATCGCTCTAACGTACATTTTTTTTTTACTGTGATATCTATATTTTACTAGCATTTTTAAAAACTACACCAAAATTTGAAAGCTAAAAAAAATAGCTTGGAAATATTTGTTTTTGCTTATGAAAGGTATGATTTACATATGTTATCAGCTAAAATATCCTGAAATACTCGGATAAGGCCACAACCCCCCAGGGGCCGGTCAAAGGTTACCGGAATTCCTTGGGGGTCGGCCTAAGAGTGTCGGAAGGGGTCGGCAAAGGGAGACCACAATTCCCAGGTGGTCGGCAAAGCCCATGCCGACCCCCCGGAGGATGTTGGCTAAGGGATGCCACCATCCCCAAGGGGTTGGCCAAGTTCATCCCGAGCCCCCGAGGGTCGGCCAAAGGAGACCACAACCCTAGGTGGTCGGCCAAAATAGGTCGAGACCCCCCGAGGGTCGGCCATGGCTGCCATGACTCTCCTAGGGTCTGGCCAAAGCCAATCCGGCCCCCCCAGGCTAGGCTAGTAGGTTTGATCCCCTCATGGGTGTCGTGAAGGTCACAACTTCCCCGAGAGTCGACCGAGTCCAAAGTAACCTCTAAAACCATTGTACTATAAGGTGGTAGTGGTCGGGAGTTACAACGAGTAGGCCTAGATCCCTTGAGGATAGGCCATAGAGGTTAGGACTCTCCCACAAGAGTCGACCGAGTCCAAAGTGACGACTAGATTCGATGATAACGGCCAGGAGTTACGCCGAGAGGGCAAGGAACCCCTTTTAGGTGTGAGCCGTGGAAGTAAGGATTTGTAAGGGTCGACCGAGACGAAAACAGACCTCTAAAGAGATCGATCGAGTCGGCTGACCCCAAGAGGGCCAGTTGTGGAGGTTAGGACTCTCTTGTGGACGAGTCAACCAAGTTCAAGTAACATTTAGGAACGCCGCAACCATTGGGTGCAGCGTCTTAGAGTTACACCGAGAAGCTGCACCCACAAGGGGTCGACTACGGAGGTGAGAACCTGCAAAAGTTGATCGAGTTCAAGTAACTCTCGAGTCAAGGTCGTTACGCTTCCAAGGGTAATGGTTGGGAGTTACGCCGGTAGTCATTCTCGACTTAATGACGGATGTTATAACGGCTAACCATTAAGCCACCATTACTTGAGCTGCATCGGTTACGAGACCGACTGCTATAAAAATTCATGAGGTTTCTCCATTCAATGAAGGCTAATCTAAGTGGAACTACGCTGTCAACCCTTGTAAGCTGTTATAAGTCTTAAAGCACTCTAAATTACTCTCCTAAAAGCTCTTACTGACTTACGCATCAGAGGCCCTGTTACTCACACCACACCGGTGTGCCTAATTTTTTTTTTCATTTTGTAGGATCCATTGACCATTTTTTGGCATCAATATACTTGCTTAAGAGAAGATGAAACACATATGTAGAGAATTTGAGTAAATACTAGCTTAATTTCAAAAACTAAAAATGAAAAACTAATACCTCATTTGATAACCATTTTGTTTTTTGTTTTTGGTTTTTTAAATTTTAGCCTACAACTACTACTCTAACATATAACTTTCATGACTTTACTTTCTTCGTTTTACTTGTGTTTTTAAAAACAAAATCAAAATTTGAAAGCTAAAAAACGTAGCTTCCAAATATTTATTTTGATTTATGAAATTTGGTTAGAATTCACATACTTACTTAATAGAAATGAAACACATGTAGAGATTTTAGGTAACACAAGTTTAAATTTCAATAAGCAAAAATGAAAAACTAAATGGTTATCGAATGTGACCCAAATAATTATCAAATGAGACCTTAGCTTTTTATTGTGACAACCCAGTCTTAAACTGTAAGGCTAACCCGAGGTGTCAAGATAATGCATGAAAATCCCTAAAAATTTTGGCATAGTTTCCCTTAAAAATAGAGAAACTACACATGTAAAACATAACCTGGACATTTGAAAAACTTAAACAGACATCCTGCAAAAAAGGTTTTCAAATCATCCTACAGTTTTAAAAGCCACATACAGAGTTGAGTGCTCGTTTTAACCAAATACACATGTCTAATGGAAAGTATAAAATACTGCATGTACAACTAATACAAAATGGAAAGACTCGACATGTATCAACAATTAGTCTTTCCCCCTCTAGTCGTCTAGCTGTCTTGGTCATCCGTTCTGGTATAAACCTGCATCTGTGGATGGAAGCCACAGGCAACATAAAACAAAGGGTGAATCGTGAAATCCAGTAAGAGAATCTCGCACGGGTATGCATGCATATCATGACAAAGGCTAACATGTATTAACAAATAAGTCTATGAAAATCACAATAAACGAAGGAAGCATCCTAACTCCCGAGAACTCGTGTCACAGGCCCAATAACCCTAAGATAGTTCTCGAGGTGAGGTCTCACTGGCCAATGCCGTGAGACCTAAAAAGCCACTGCCGGAACTCAACCGGGTACAACAGAGTACCTAAATGCAATGGTTAACTAGAGTCGCACATACTATCCCAGGTCCCTCTAGCACGATGGGATCAATCTCGAACACATCGAGTACCACGCATGGTGCTGATCCGAGAAAGATCCAACCTACTAGCGCGGTGCTCACTTATGCCTAATAAAATTGACTGCTCATTGCCTAGCAAATTCTCGCTTCAACTCTAGCTATATAGGATATCCAACCGATTCCTAATTCTCACTATCGCACCTTATGCATCCCAGATCACTCAAATGGATTACACGTATGGATGACCAAGTTCCCAGCCAATGACAAGTCTTTGAGTGTAGACTATCGACCCTATGGTCAGTCTCACCACACTTCTGAGTCAATGTAGCTATCATCGCTCTAATAGCGTGCGGAGCCTCTTACAACAGTAACATCTATCTGTCAGGGAATATTGGCTGCGTCCAAACCTACACCCATTATGGGTTGCCCCCTCTGACATGTCATGCAAACAATAAACCCTATGATACTGCAACCACCATACTTCGATGAAGCTCTTTGCTCCAACCTTCACTTCGCTTAAAGTACGCAACCTTCCTTTCAACCTTTTGTCACGGATCAAACTTGCAAGCAAGACCCACGAATACCACTCACTACTTCAATCAAGAAGAAAACAACCCATATCTAGAACAAAAGAGATGAAATCCAACACTTAACCACAAAAAGAACCTTATAACAAGAGAATGTCTAACCAAGGAGAACCCAAACACCCTTACCTGTGAAAACTACGACAAAGAGCCCGACTCCGACAAGACACTGGGCTGTATCGTGAATAGAGAAAATCAAGTGAGAAGAAGATCGCTTGGTAGAAGGAGAAACAAAGGCTGAGATAGAAGGCCACGAGAGGGAGGCAAATCGCGAGACGAGAGAGAGAATAGTTCGCGATAGTGAGAGATAGTGGTTTGCGAGAGTGAGAGAGATTGAGTGGGTGAGACTGCGAGAGAGAGGAAAGGTGGATCCTGAGGTTGAGAGAGGGGAAGAAAATAAGGTTTTGTTTATTTTTTTTTTTTTTTAAATTATAAATTTTAAAACTTCAAATTTAAAATGTTAACTTACCTTTAACTTAACCTAGAGATGTGGTTTGTCACAATTTAGGAAACTTACAAAACTAGTCAAATTTATAAAATAATTATAAAGATAGTCACTTTCAAACAAATTTGCAAATGTACACGATGTATTAATGAGTATTATCACGTATTTTCTTATAATACAATATTGATGACTATATATGTAAATATTTTAAAATTTTCTATATTTATAATTATTTTGTGAGAATACCATATCCACCACAATTATTTAATTAAGAGAAAAAGCAAACATTTTAAATCATTGTACGTAATTAGATCAATATTATTATTTAATTTAAACAATTTAATTCAAGTTTTTCTCTTTATTGTTAGTCTAATGTTAAAAAACAATCAAATAATAAAAATTGTGTTTGTTTCATGTTTTTATGGAACTAAAATAAATATATTTTATAATCATTCTTCAAACAAACATATCCAAACAAGTTATTGCTACCATTTCTTTTTCATTACTATTCAAAATAACTATTGTTTCTAATCACTTAAAAAACCTCCATCATGCAATTATTTAGCCAAACATTGTGAGAGAAACATTTTGAGAGAGTTTATATATAGTTCTAGAATATATTGTACTTCTTCTCTCTTTCTTTCTCTCTCTCTCTATTTGTGTGTGTGTTAGGGGTTGTACCCTAAAGACCTAGTAGTTTGTAATTAAAGAATAAACATTTAATGTTAGACATTTATTATAATATTTCGATTATTAATAAATGTTATTATTTCATTTATTGCACATTTAATATACAAACATCATTCTAGAAAGCTAGAGGTCATTCTAGAATTAATGCAAAAACATACAAATATGGCAAATTTAACAATTGATTCCAACCAAGAGTTAAGTTAGAACGGTGAATGACGGCTCTTAGATCACACTTAAAACTTATGATGGTCACTCTTAGACTCTAAGACAACTCACTCCATAACTAGTTTGATTGTTGTGACATAAAATATGGCCCAGAAGTCTCGGAAGAGGCCGGGACCCGAACAAAGGACAAAAGGACCAAGCCCATTGCCGACCCCTGGGGTCGGCCAAAGTCAATGCCGACCACCAGGGGTCGGCCAAAGCTCCTGCCGACCCCTCGGGGGTCGGCCAAAGTCAATGCCGACCCCCAGGGGTCGGCCAAAGCTCCTGCCGAC
>JBBMEG010000020.1:10312565-10338471 GCA_037832605.1 Cyclanthera cordifolia
TATAAAACAACTAATAGAATTATACTTTCTTTTTAAATTATGATGGTCATGATCTATAACTTAAATGACTATAAATCTTGGTCTTTTCATTATAATTTTATTTATTTATTTATTATTATTATTTTAATTTTGAATATAGTATGTATTTAGAGTTTTTTTTTAATCTTTACATTTGTGATCTAATTCATATTTAAGTCCATAAATTTTAAAATTGAATAATTTTATTCTTGATAATTTAATAAATTCAATACTATTCAGTTTTATTTATTAATTTTAAATTATAATAAATTATAAATTGATTGTATTACTTTAGACTTGAATTTAGTGTTTTTTTTGAAGTAAATATAAAAATAAGCTAAAAAATACATATTTTTCAAAAAAATAAATTTATTTATATACAGCCGTTTGAAGCAGTGGCTTAGCCCGCTCTACATTTTCAAATCTTCGATTCAAATCTCTATGCCCTAAGCAATCATTTCTCTCTCTTCATTCATCTCTGTCACTTCTTCTTCTTCATCATCAAAATTTTTGGCAATTCTATCGAATTTTAGCCATGGATGGTAACACTCTTGCTCTCTCACGGGCGGTTTCTTTTGGGGAAAGGATCGAATAGAGATGGTTTTTTCGTTGATTTGAATGAATTAACAATTTGGTGATTTTTTGTTTCAATTTCAGATCCAATGGTCGATTCGAGGCCTCTGCCTTCAACTTCTGGTGCAGGTTCTTCCATAATTCTTTCATTTGTACTCGATGTGATATGAATGCTTGTTTTCATGGATCTGTTTCGAACTGGAATCTTTGGATTTGTTTTCGTTCTTTTTTAGGGTTGTACTTAGAAAGAGAAATCAAATTGATCTGTATATATTTAGTTTAGAGCCTTAGAATTTTCTAATTTGGTGTGGAAACCACCAATCCTTTTCTGTTTTTTTTTTTTTTTTTGGTTTTTCTTTGTATTTCTTCTTGTTATCTTTCTAATTGTGAACTTCACCTTTTGAGTTTATCTTAATTTCTGTTTTTGAGGTTGAGAATTGAAAGGTTTGGGTCCCTTCATGACTAATTCTTATGTTTACGATGATCTTTTCCGTTAAGCTATCTGTTCCTAATAGTTGGTAGTATTTTCACTAACTTTCTGGGTGGTCCAGACATTGCTTTGGGAGATTCTTTTGAATGTGCGGATAAGATAGAGAGTGGATTGTCTAGTGTTGAACACAAACCCCGATTAGCATCGCCAGATGGAGCCCATACACTTCCAATCCTCAGAAAGGTCATTGATTTGGGCAACAAAGTAGAGGTATGAAGTAATTGAAGTTTTCTTTTTTCCAATTGGTTTTTGAGAAATTCTTGGTATGCAGTTGATTGCATTTTATTTTTTGTGCTTTTTGTTGTGTGTTGATATGATATTACTAGGTATATTCTTTTTTGCTCTTTTCTCCAGTTGAATCATCGGGTCTCCATAGTTAATACCTTGTTTACTTATGGTTTCAGAATTTGAAGAATGAACATTTTCTCTTAACTGAACGGTTCAAACTAGACACTGTTGCTTTTCCAGACCCTGAAGTTGTAAAAACTCTTCAACTTCTAGGTAGCTTTCTTCTACTGGCCAACTAATTTTATTAACCACTCCTTAGAAAAACTAACTCTCGTCTTTTGTTTTTCTTCTAGGTACAGAACATGAACTTCTGAAGAAGAAGTACCTCGAAGAAGCCACTGAGCGAAAGAAACTTTACAATGAAGTGATTGAATTGAAAGGGAACATTAGGGTTTTCTGCAGATGTAGACCATTAAATGAAAGCGAGTCGACAAATGGCTTTACCTCTGTGATTGAATTTGATTCATCTCATGATAATGAGATTCAAGTTCTTTCTTCTGATTCTTCAAAAAAACAGTTTAAATTTGATCATGTGTTCAAAACTGAGGATGGCCAGGGTAATTGTAAGATTTAGTCTAATTTAAGTTACTCTAAATTCTCAATCCATATATTGATTGATGGTAGTGTTTCAAATGTTCAGAAACTGTTTTCAGTCAAGCTAAGCCTGTTGTAGCTTCAGTGATGGATGGGTATAATGTCTGTATATTTGCTTATGGACAAACGGGAACAGGGAAGACATTTACCATGGAGGGAACACTTGAAAACAGGGGAGTCAATTACCGGACTCTGAAGGAGCTGTTTAAGATTTCAGAAGAGAGACACGGTGTTATGAAATATGAATTGTATGTCAGCATGTTGGAGGTTTATAATGAGAAGATAAGGGATCTCTTGGCAGACAACTCTAACCCAAATCTGAAGAAGTGAGTTTTTTTCTCTTTCTATTAACTTTTCATTGGTATAGTATATGGGGATTGTGATGTTTGTATTGCTGTAGGGCTGAATGCTTTTGGTTCAAGAAGTTTAATAATCATTTGAAAAGCCAATCCTTGTTATTAGAAAGTGTGGGCATCCATCTCAAAATCAATTGGCAATGAGAGGAGTAGCCCCACCCTATCTTAAGAATACTTGAAGAACTGTACACTTTACCGATGTGGGATAATAAGATCTCAACATTTGCGTGTTCTATGGTTATTGTTATCAGTTTTATTGCAAGATGCCCTCTCATTGACTTATAAAAACAACTGACTCGATGAAATACGTTAACATGTTGAAAATATTGGAATAGATTGTTAATATGAGGTATGTTTTTCAAAGGTTGGAGATTAAGCAAGCAGCTGAAGGAACACAGGAAGTCCCTGGATTGATTGAAGCTCAAGTTTATGAAACGGAAGAAGTGTGGGAATTACTCAAGTCTGGAGGCCGGGCAAGATCTGTTGGATCCACCAGTGCTAATGAGCTAAGCAGCCGCTCCCACTGGTAAAGTTCTTGTCGAATCACCATGTGCTGAATCACCTTGAAAAACATGTTAAGATATCCTCTGACCTCATAACACATTTTACAACAAATCGAACACTTTTCTTTTACCAAAAATTTCTTAAACACCATATGTCAAATGTCAAGGTAATTTTGTCCATACAAGATGATTCAATGAATAGATATACTTATGCAGCTTGTTGCGAGTCACTGCCAAGGGAGTGAATCTTATAAATGGACAGAGGACAAAGAGCCATCTTTGGCTGGTGGACTTGGCCGGAAGTGAGCGCGTGGGAAGGATTGATGTTGATGGTGAAAGATTAAAGGAATCTCAATTCATTAATAAATCACTTTCCGCTCTCGGCGATGTCATCTCTGCCCTGGCTTCTAAAACAGCTCATATTCCTTACAGGCATTTCTCCATCCAACTCTCCTTTTTGTTTTGGAAATTTTCTTGGTACATCTGACTGAGTTTTGTTTACTTTTGTTTGTAACAGAAATTCCAAACTCACTCATTTGCTGCAAAGCTCTCTAGGTAGGCTTCATTGCCTTAATATTTTTGCTCGTTAATCTTTACTGTCAAGTCTTTGATAGGTTTGGGCCTTAGGATTATTAAGAACATATTAGGGGCATGGGTGCAATTAGTTAGAGGGATAGTTACATACTATGATTATAAAAATAGAGAGGCTTTGTAAATGGTGATATCATCTTGAAATTGTCAGCAAATTAGTACCTGAGAGATCTCAAGAATTAGGGAGGGTACAAATACCTCAAATTACTTGGTTATCTTTTCTATTTGTTATGATTTGGCAATAATAAGATCCCGACTCTTTCAGTCTCTCATGTGCTTAAATTAGTGGTCTCTTATATGCAATCCGCCTATAATCGTAGCGTAGCATGACACTAATCGACATTCTACGTGCAGGAGGAGATTGCAAAACCCTGATGTTTGTACAGATCAGTCCAAGTTCAGCTGACATTGGAGAGACACTATGCTCGTTGAATTTTGCGAGCCGAGTTAGAGGGATCGAGAATGCCCCTGCTCGCAAACAGACAGATCTCACAGACCTGTTTAAGTTCAAGCAAATGGTATGCAAATATGTCCAAGTTTTAGGTTGTATCTGTTGAAGATTCTTCTTTGGTTCTTTGAACTTATTCTGATCAAGTGTCTTTTTTAACCTACAGGCAGATAAATCCAAGCATGATGAGAAGGAAATGAAGAAGTTACAAGATAACGTGCAAACGTTGCAGTTAAGACTCACTGCTAGGGAACATATTTGCAGGAGTCTTCAAGAAAAGGTAATAAATTATCCAAACTCTTGTTATAAATCTACCTGTGATCCTAAAAAATTTGAGGTTCTTTATTTTTGCTGGCTTTGTTACATCATTGCACAATTTCTTTACTATGTCTTCATTATGAAGAAAAGATTATTATTTTTCTTATTGTACTAACAGGTTCGAGATCTCGAAAGTCAGCTAGCAGATGAGAGGAAAGCCAGACTAAAACAAGAAAGTAGAGGTTTTGCTACTATGGCGGTTGCCTCTCAGTCCTCAGCAATGCCATCTCTTCCAAAGCTGGGAGCTCCCAAATATGTAACAGAAAATAAGCCACCATTAGCTCCAGCTAGACTAAGGCTGCCCTTGAGAAAGATAACCAATTTCATGCCGCCCGCATCCCCTGTACAATCGAAGAAAAGGCGGGTCTCTTCATTCATAAACACTGCACCTCCAACCAAAGGCAAAGAAAACGGCCCCAGAACGACAACAACCGCTGCAGGAAACACAAGAAGCCTACTTATGCCAAGACGAAGTTCGCTTGCTGTTGTTAGGCCAACTCCAACAACGACAGCAACAACAACGACGACACAGGTTTTTCAACCAAAGAGACGGGTCTCAATTGCTTCCTTTCGCCCGGAGTCGAACTCTCACATGACAACACCACTACATACATCTGCCTCGAAATTGAACAATGGAAATGCTGCATTGGAGCCACAGCTATTGGCAATAAGGAAAGCAAGATACTCAAAGTTGTTCTCTCCATTACCAGAATTTCAAACATCAGTAGAGGCAACACCAATTGCCATGAGGAACAGTACCAAGTTCATGGGGAGCCCTCCAACTCAAGGTGGATTAAGAAATGGTACAGCTATTGCATTGCAAAGAAAACCAGTAGTGTGGAGTCCTCTCAAGTGGAGGGGGATGAAAAACTTCAGGAGGCCGTCTTTAATACCATCTCGACCTTCCTCGTCCGAGTTCCAATGACGATTATCATCTTCAACCCTCTGTACTACAGTTATTTCTCTAACTCTTCTCCTCTCTAGCAATGAAAGCCAGTGTGTATGTTGTCTGCTCAGAACTTGCAGGAGATCGACTTTAATACCATGGCGATCTTCCAATCGAGTTCTAATGATGATATCGTCTTCAACCATATGTACAACTGTCTGTTTCATTCTTCAGGATTCTTGATCCCTCTGTGTTTTTTTTTTTGCCATTTAATTCATAGAATATTTCTTTTTCTTGGGTGTTACGTAAATTGTATGCTTCTGGCTTACCAATTGAAAGACTAATACAAGTGAAGTTTAGATTGTACTTGATTTTTGAGTTGGGATTCCTTTTAGAAAAATGAAAAATTTTATCCCTTTTGTCTAATGCTGTGAAATGGGTTTTTTTAAACTTAAATGGTTAGTTCTTGAGTTGGGTGTTTCTTCTGATTTGGTTTTTAAATTAAATGGATTTTGAATTAAAGAAGAAACCAGTTATATTTATATTCATGTGTGTGTATTTATATTTATATTAACTCACATTTGGGATGAAAATTGAATGGCTAACTAAAGCAAAGACTTCTCTCCTTTATTTATTGAATTAGAACAATTCAGAACCAGCAATAACTCAACAAATATCAACCATTAAGAAGTCATAAATTTGAATCTCGACTTCCGATTATTATTGAATTAAAAAAAACCATATTTTTAAACTTAATAACATAAATACTCAATCCTCAAAACTTAAGATTTCAAATATAATCTTTTAAAAAAAATAATAATAATAACTAATTTGAATGAAATCATCAATTACCTTCACCAAAGTAAAAAAACTCAGATCCTCCACACCCATTAATCATTGAGCTCTTAAAAAAAAAACTCATTGAGTTCAAAAGAAAGAAAAAAAAAAAAAAAAAAAAAAGAAGAATAAATAGATAAAACAAAACAAAACCCCATATTTATGTAGCTAAAAAATAAAAAGAGCAAACCCTAGCATAAAAAAATTGTCATTTTAAGCTTTTGCTTGCCACATGGAAAAGCTTAGTGGGCCGAATTGGAACCGGATGGGAAGGCCCATTAAATGTTTTCTTTTTTTAAAAAAAGTAGCCGTTAGCCCTTTCGCTTTCCGATTGAATAGAAAATTGACCGTTGGAACAACAAAGATACGTTACCAATTATCTAAAGCCACTCGCCTCCTCTCCTTTGACTTCCCCACTTAAGAGACACAAAGAGTTTGGCAACAACAATTTCAAAAAAACCCCATTCTCGGATTTTTAGAGAGATAAAAATCAAACCAAATAATCATTTAATTTCATGGGTATTTAGAGAGAGAAAAAGAGTGATTTTTTCTTGAAAAAACCCACTCAGTTGATTCTTGAATTCAATCAAAAATGGTTGCTAAATCCCCACCAAAGCAGAAGAAAATGGTTGCATCAGCAGCAGTTGCAGCCACTTTGAATCCAGTTTTAGTCAGAGAAACTCTTAACAAGGTAAATAATTTTGTTTTTACAATCATGATTTAGTTTACCATTTGAGGATTTCTTAGTGTTGTGATTTGAATTCATAATCTTTTGATTAGTAGATAACGAATCATGTCGCTAGACCCGTGTTCTTGTTGACTAAAACATTTCTGTCCTTTTGTTTTGATGAATTTGTGTTTATGCTCTGTTTCTTGTATTTATGTTTTGGAGATCTCATCTGGGTTCTTTCTGATTTCCTTTTTCTTTTTTTTTTTTCAGCTCAAATGTTTCTAAGTTTTTCATTTCTGTTCATTGTCTCTTGGGAAATAAATAGAGGTTGAATTGAATCTTTCAGGCCCGTTTGATAACATTTGAATTTTTGTTATTAGTTTTTGAAATTTAAGCTTACAACTACTACGTTCACGTTGCTTCGATATCTACCTCCTCTTATTTATGCTTCTAAAAACCAAACACAAATCCGAAAGCTAAAAAGTATAGTTTCTAGATACTTGTTTTGGTTTATGAAATTTAAGTGAATACAGGCTTTAATTTCAAAATTCAAAAGGCCTTAGTTTTCCATTTCTGATTTCTGTTTTTTGTTTCCATTTCTATTATTTTGGTTATGAATTTTGAAAAACGACGGTTTTGTGTTTGATTATGTTTGCTCATTCAATAATCATGGAGAGAAGCTGCAGATCCCATCTGGGTTCTTCATCTTCAGCTTATTTCAGCTCTAAGTGATGGAAAAAAAAAATCAAATAATAAACGAGAGAATGCATTCTCTTATTGATTTTTCTGAATAAACAAACAGAAATCGTAAACAACAATCAAATAATAAAAAAACACAAAAATTTAATCTCTATAATTTAAAATTTTTGAATTTAGGTCTTATATTTTGAAAAAATAAATAAATTAGGCTATATAAGTCCAAATTTTTAGACGAACTAATTACGGAGATATAAATTCGGTTGAACGAATGATGTTTTGTTTTTGTCAAATCAATTACTTAGGTTACCCTTTCATCATTGAAACCTAAATGATTAACTTCTACATGTACCAATATACAGTAAATTCTAGTTTTCTTCGAATCATAAAGACTAGTTGAAGAAATTTTAAACAGGAAGAAAACGACATGGCACAGATTCGTACTCAAGATGCACTGATATTATATCGAATTATATAAATCAACCTAAAAACTTAAGCTGATACGTTAGGGTAAATTTCTATCTTAACTGTCTCGGCAGCAAAAACTATAAAATAGAATGAACATATATTTTTGGGTTGAAGGTGTATAATTTTAGTAACCAAAGGTAATTCATAGCCAATCTTGTAATTGGTTTTATCTGCCACTCAACTGAGAACTTTCAATTCTAGCTTCTTGTTCCACAAAATGGAAGGGAAAACTCAACTCAACTCTCCCATTTAAAAAAAATAAATAAATAATAAATCTTAGCTTCTTGTTCTTACCATTTAAACTTTTTTGTGTTTGTAGGTGGAGATGTGTATGAATAGATTACAAGAACTGCAATTCACAGTAAATGGAGGAAAGAAAGTGATATCTGGGGTGAGGCTTAGCCCAGGTAGCACCAGAACCTATCTTAAAACAAGCCTCAGATGCAAACAACAATCTGCTGCAAGGTACAATCATTTTTGCTTTCTTTTCTCTTCAAAACTTGAAATAAGTTGTTCTTTGTTTTCAACTTTTAAGGATCAAAAATGGTGGTGGAACAAAATCTCCAGTGGGCAAGTTTCCAGCAAATGCACAAGGTCTCTTTTCTCAACTTCTAATTTTTAAAAGTAAATAAGTTTATTAAAAACAAAAAAAAAACACTTATCAGTTTAGGTGTAGATAAATTTGGACACAGGATCATTTATCTATGTCTCTTTATGTTTTGCGTAGGGACTGTCGTTGCAAAGGTGATTACAATATAAAAAAAAGAAATTGAGAATTCCAAATCAATTTATTTTATTGAATAAATTTTAACATATTTATATATATTGATTGTCTATTTTCATGCCAAAAATAAAATAAATAATAAATGAGAAAAAAAACTATTCGTAGCTAAAATATAGCCACTATCAATGTGGCTGAGAGAAAATTGGCACTAGCATAAAAAACCGCCATTAAGCGTTAGCCAAAAATAGAAAATAATTAAATAAATAAATAAAATTGAAATGCCAAAAATTTAACTCTCCTCTCTGGCATTTCGATTATAAACACCAATTTTTTGTCTCAAGTCTTCAAATCTGCTTTTAGGTAGAGCCTTGTTAAAAATATCTGCTAGCTGATTCTAAGATGAACAATGGTAGCAACACCTCATTAGATTGTTGAACTTCTCTGATCAAATGAAACTTAATTTTTATGTGCTTAGTTCTCCCATGAAACACTGGATTTTTGGAGATTGAAACTGCTGAAATATTATCACACATGGTCTTTGTAGCTTCTACTTGTTCACACCTCAAGTCTTTTAACATTTTTCTTAACCAAATGACCTGGTTTACAACAGAGACAGCAGCAATATATTCTACTTCTGCAGTTGATTGAGTTGTTGTGTCTTGCTTCTTTGAACTCCAACTAAAGTAACTTTGTGCCCAAGACAAATAAATAACAAGAAGTGCTTTTGGAATCTTCAATACAACCACCCCAATCGCTATCACAATAACCAATCAGCAAACTTTCTTTTGTAAATTTTGGAAATAACATTCCAAATGTGTTGGTTCCTTTAATATACCTTAACACCTTTTTGGCAGCTGTAAAGTGAGTTCCTCTAGGTGAATGCATGAACCTAGAGAGCAAATTTGCAACAAATAGAACGTCAGGTCTGGTAGCACTAAGATAGAGAAGACTGGCAATTAAACTTTTATAAAGACTTTCATACTTTTTCAAAATTTTCATCTTTGCGAAGCTTTAGACCTGAAGTAATTGGAGTGTCCACAAGTTTGCAATCTTGCATTTTGAACCTGTGTAAAATATCAGACATGTATATGTTGACATATAAAAAATCCATTATCAGTCTGCAACACCTCCATTCCAAAGAAGTATTTCATGCTCCAAGATCAGTCATCTCTAAGGATTTCTCCATTTCATCTTTGAACCGTTTAATTAGTTCAAGTTTGCTACTTGTCACTAGTATGTCCAATCAACATAAATTGAAACAACTAAGAATTCATCATCTGCCTTTCTTACATACAAAGTAGCTTCACTCGGACTTCTGCTAAAACCAAGTTGCATGAGATGACTGTCCATCCTTTCATACCAAGCTCTTGGAGCTTGTTTTAAACCATACCAAGCTTTTTTTAGAAGATAGACTTTATCCTCTTTACTAGGAATTAAAAAACCGTCTGGTTGTTCTACAAAAATCTAAAAGGAGTTTGATTGTGTCATACCTTGCTACTGGAGCAAAAGTTTTCTGATAATCCACACCATATTGTTGTGCATACCCTTTCACCACTGATCTAGCTTTGTGTTTACGAATTGAACCGTCTGAATTGAATTTGGTTTTGAAGACCCATTTTACACCAATCACCTTGTGATTTTTTGGTCTATCAACCAACCGCCATGTCTCATTTTTGTTGATCATGTCTAGTTCAGCTTGCATAACTCTCCTCCATGTTTGAGATTCTTGTGCCTCAGTATAGCTTGTTGGTTCACTAATAACCATGTTGCATTTTTGATAAATGTCCTCCAAGGATCTTGTCCTGGCAAATCATCCACCATATCATCTTCCATAAGTTGAGGTTGTTTTTTTGGATTAAGATTTGGATGGACGTCTTTTTTATTTTTCCAACACCAAGCAGTATCCCTTGCATAATGTACCATAACCATAAAAATGCCCTTTTGTGCCTTATTGTCAAGCTTGCTTCTTTTGGATTCAGGCAGTTTATAGTAACATAAGCACCCAAAGATTCTGAGATGGTGTACTTTTGGATTCTGAGATGCTGAGATGGACGTCTTTTTTATTTTTCCAACACCAAGCAGTATCCCTTGCATAATGTACCATAACCATAAAAATGCCCTTTTGTGCCTTATTGTCAAGCTTGCTTCTTTTGGATTCAGGCAGTTTATAGTAACATAAGCACCCAAAGATTCTGAGATGGTGTACTGTTGGCTTGTGATCATACCAAGGTTCGTATGGAGTTTTGTCTTGCAAAGCCTTTGTAGGCAGCCTACTAAATAAATAAAACTGCTTCTGCCCATAATTGGTTTGGCATTTCTTTTTCAATTAAATGACATCTGGCATCTCCATTACTGCTCTGTTACACCCCATTTTGTATGGTATGGTTAGTTGATGCTCGATGCCTGCACTGTTATGAATTTCGTCGAACTGACGAGAAGTATATTCTCCACCATTATCTGACCTTAAAGTTTTAATTGTAAGATTACCTCGATTCTTTACTAAATCTTTAAATTGCTTAAAATCATCAAAAACTTCACTTTTGAGTTTAATAAAATAAACCCAACACATCCTAGTAAAGTCATCAATAAATAAGATAAAATAATGTTACCAGTCAAAGACTTGGTGTTCATTGGGCCACACACAACAATGTGAATAAGTTGAAGTTTCTGATTTGCTCTCAATGCTTGACTTGTCTGAAATGGTAGCTTGGATTGCTTCCCTTGCTCACAAATTTGAGTAACACTGGAAAATTTAGGCATATCTTCTGCAAGATTATTATTGATTATTTCAACGATCGTTGTGTTGGCTTGCTCCACTGCTTTCTCTCAATTCACAATAAAACTTCGGTTTCTCATGCTCACACATAATAATTCTACTCCAGAGGGATAAAAAATAAATGCATTTGCAATTCTTAAAATGTAGTGAATAATTTTTTTTCAAGCATCTGCCCTACGCTCAACAAATTTTGGCTAATTTCAGATGTAAATAAAACATCAGGAATAGTTTTAATACCTGAATTTGTTAAAAAAGCCACTGATCATCTTCCTTTGACTGCTAAAAATTCTCCGTTTCCCACTTTTACTCGAGATTTGTAAGTATCATCAAGAGTTCTAAACATCTCTGCATCATGACACAAGTGATGAGTGCATCCACTGTAATAAGTCAATCATCAGAGGAATTATTTGTTGAGAAACAAGAAACTGCAAAGAGTTGCTTTTCTTGTCCATCATTTGCATCTGCCAATTTAGCTTGAGAAGATTCCAAGCCATTGTATTTGAATTTACAAACTTTTGATATACGACCAATCTGTTTGCAATTGGCACATACAACATCAGGCCTCCACCATTTCTAGATGAGTTTTTTTTTTTTGCAATGTTTGCAAGGAGGGAATGATCTCTTTGAACAGTCACTGTTATTTCCACCAACATGTTTGCCTTTATTTTTTTGATTAGACTGAAATTGTCCCTTACGAGAAATTTTCTTTTGTATAGAAAAAGCTCATTCGGTGAATTTTTCTTGTCTCAAGTTTCTTCGATGCTCTTGTGCTTGAAGAGCACTCATTAGCTCATCTAATGAAATTTTGTTGAGGTTCTTGGACTCATCGAGAGAAGAAATTTTAGATTCAAATCTCTCCGGAAGAGTCACAAGTACTTTCTCTACAATCCTTGTCTCTGCAAAATCTTCTCCAAGCAATCTTATATTATTAACAATTAAAGAGATTCGATCAGCATACTTACTAATTGTTTCATCCTCCTTCATGTTTAGTAATTCAAATTCTCTTTTCAAATTCAACATTTGCATTTGACGTGTTCTATCACTGCCTCAGTATTCTTCCTTTAATTTTTCCCAAGCCTCATTTGCAGTATTGCTAGCCATAATTATTTAAAAAAACAGAGTCCGCGACTGAATTTTGGATAAGTGACTTGGATCAAGATTTTTTGACCTTTTGCTCACGGTTGAATTTGATTTGGTTTATGGTGGGATTTTAGGTAAAACAGGATCTGGTATTTCTTTGCTCACAACTTCACAAAGGTCATAAGTTTCCAAAAAGCTTGCATTTTTACTGACCAAATGTGATAATTTGACGAGTGAAAATGATAGGTGGGTTTAAAGATTGGCTGATATATGCCATTCATATTTTTGGATAAAAATGATGTTTTTTTTTATTGAAAATGTTTATTGATTTTGGTCCCCTAAGACCAGTAAAACTCCGATACCACTGTTGTTGCAAAGGTGATTACAACATAAAAAAAGAAATTGAGAATTCCAAATCAATTTATTTTATTGAATAAATTTCAACATATATAAGATATTGAATATTTTCATGCCAAAAATAAAATAAATAAATAACTGAGAAAAAAACTAAAATATAGCCACTAAGGTTAAGAGAAATTTTGGCACTAGCCAAAAAAACTGGCATTAAGCTACCCAAAAATAGAAAAAAAAAATAAATAAATAAAATAAAATAAAATTGAAATACCAAAAATCTAACGGTGACTACGTGGTTACCCAGAGTAAGTGGAGCAACATTTGGATTTCTCAATTTTCAAAAAAAAAAAAAAAAAAAAAAATTTAAGAGAAATGATCGCTCAAATTAATAGTTTAGGAGTTAATGGTTAAAAACAGTGTACTCACGATAACCAGTTGTGTTTTGAGTTTTGAGTTATGCAATGTGTTTTGTTCTTTCCAGGGGAGTGGCAGAGGATGTCTTTACCAGCAATGCTTGTGGGTGAAACCATTGGGGAAATACTAACTGCCAGCAAATTTGCAAGAGAAATGGTTGAAGCAGTAGTTACCAACAATGAAACCAAAAACACTACAATGGATGACCCGAAAACTCCATTAACGCGACTAAGAAACCGCAGACCGAATCTCGAAGATTCAGAACTAAGAGCAAAAAGAAAGAGAGAAAAGCAAGAAAAACAGCAATCGAAACTAATGGAATCACATTCTCCAATGCTTCAACGAGTACGGTCGCGGATCAACTTCAAGGTTGTATCACCTCCCACCAAAAGAGATGTTGCTGTTGATAAAGAGAATGCATGGTATATGGCGAATCGAGTGTCGCCTAGGAATCGGCCATGGACTAAAAAGGCAGTACTTTTTCCGAACCCTTTATTCTTATCATCAGACAATCCACAAAAACAACCAAAGTTTTGCAGAACAAAGTCTCCTGTGATCACAAAAACTACACAACATACTCCACACAAGTTCTTGATCAAGTCTCCAGCAACAGCTTCGAAGTTTCAGGTGAAGATCAGGAGCCCACCAGTGGTGATGACTCGATCGCCAACGAGACCAGTCGTGATTACACGATCGCCACCAAGACCAGTAAGCTCAAGCAAGCTGTCTCCAAAGAGATCTGCAGCCCATCGATCATTTTCGCCATCAAGGCTGTTGGTAGCTTCAATGAAATCATTCTCGCCTGCACGATTGCTGTCTAGGCCGGTGGTGATTACACGATCGCCACCAAGACCAGTAGGCTCGAGCAAGCTGTCTCCAAAGAGATCAGCAGCCTCTAAGCTGCGTCGATCATTTTCGCCATCGAGGCTACTGGTAGCTTCAAAGAAATCATTCTCACCTGCAAGAATGACAGCTTCTAAGCTGAGGCAATCATTCTCACCTTCAAAATTGGCTGCTAGGTTGGTGTCTCCCCTGAAAAGCAGAAAAAGTGTACAGAAGTTTGATATCATCAATATGAGTGGCTTGAAACAGAGGCCAGCCAACATAGAAATGAGAATATGAGAGAGGGAACTTTGGGGGAGAGAAAGTTGCTTAAACTTATTCATTCTTTTGCTTGATATTTTCTCAATGTCCATAGTGTTTTTTTCAAGTATTTGTGTGATTGGTTCTTCCATTTCCTATCACTTTGTGAAAAAACAATAAAAGAAGCTAGGGAAAACTATACTTTTAGTCCCTAAGTTTTGAGTGGAGTTTCTAATTTGAAAAAACTTACCTACACATGAATGTGTAAGGGAACCCTACATTTATCGTACATGGTACATTAGGTGCCACATAAATTTATGTTACAAATAAAAATATTAAAAAAACATGATTTGTGTGGTATCTAATGTGTGCCACATATGCAATGAAAGACTGCTCTACCAGTCATATGTATGAAAGTTTTTCTCAATTAGAATCTTTAAAGAGTTTGTTGAATATTTGTTTTTACTTCTGATTTAAGTTCATATATTTCAACATTGAACATTTTTGTCTCTAACATTTCAACCATGTTTAATTTGGATTTTTAAGTGTTAGTTGAATATTCTTATTAAAAAAATCATAACATTTCAAAATTAGTCCAATCATCATTTCAATCAACATTTTGTTATAATCAGTTATATATGTTAAAATACCAAAGGTAAGAGTGTGATTTTGAAAAATGAGGTCTAAAATGGAAACTTTGATTAGACTTCAAAACAGATGATCCTCTAATTTTGAGCACAACTCAATTGGTTAGTCAACTTTGACCAAGAGATTGAGGTTCAATCTTCCACCCTCAAATGAAAAAAAAAAAATGACACATTAAAACTAGAAAAATCAAACAACATTTTGTTTTGTTTTGTTTGATGAGGAAAAATTGGACAGAAGAACCCTGTGCCATTTTATAACATCAAACCAGAATATATTGTACACTAACTAATGATACATTTTTCTATTCACCACTGGATACAAAATTGAAAAAACAAACATGTATCCTTAGAAAAGCTCCCCACCCCAACAAAATCAATAAGAAAAAGAAAAAAAAAAGTGTCCTCTTTTTCCCCTTTCATTGAGAATCTGATCATGCTTGTTAACCAGCCATACACACTCCACAAGAACTGCAATGGGAAGGACAAATCTGCAGAAGAGCTCGGTTCGAAGTTTGCTAATCTTTCATCACTTCCTCACGAGATGAAGTTTTCCCTGTTCTCCCTCCCAACGCCCGCCGTGTCATCCCTGTCGAAAATTCTTCAGAATCTAATGTCATAATTAGGGATGTTCATCGGTTGGTCGGTGTTGGTTTTCGGTGAAAAGTGACACCGAACCAACCATGTTGATATACTTGAAAAGGAAACCGAATCGACTGATCGGTTAAGTCGGTCGATTTTTTCGGTCAAGTCAGTTGATTTATTTAATTAATTTATTAAAAAATATAATTATCATACTATTTTTTTATAGAACATTTGAGGATTGATTTTAATAAAATGAAAATACCAACTAATTTTTAGAAACACATTTAAAATTAAGTTAATTTTACAATAATTTAATAAGAAATCTAAGTAAACATATAAAAATATTATATATTATATAAATGAAATTTTCGTTAACCGACCGAAAAAGTTTTGATTTACTATTTTTCTAACCAACTCCGACCAACATATACATAAAAATTGACTGACCGTCCTAAATTCGGTTGGTCGAGTCAGTTTTCAGGAAGTGCATGAACACCCCTAGCCATAATACATTTACATTCTTACTGTGTAAAGGCAAACATAAATTTTGATATCTACCGGAATGGAGCTGCAAATCGTGTCCGCTCTCTCTGCCTGCCAACGGCTTTATCTTTTGGAGATGAAGTTTTGCCTCCAGAGCCTGCTTGACGCATCATCTCTGTGAACAAGACAGAATCATATAGTCGCTATGGTAAGCTAACCACTCACAGTGGAATTCTATCAAGGCATTGATCATATTCATAGTTTTAAATTCTTATTTTGGAGGTATTAAAAAAACAACTACCTCGCTTTCGCTCGAGCTCTTGATCAAGCTCTTCTTTCCACTTCCTCTGTATTTCAGAATAATGTATACTGCTAGATGATAACACAGTGTCACCCAGACATCAAAGGATACAACAGATGTAAATGATATTTAGTCTTCTAAGAAAAAAAAAACTAACAAACAAACACTCAAAGCCGAACCTTGGGCTACCAGCTTGTGACCTCTGATCACTTGCATTACCCTTGCTACCACTCCCTGGGCTCCCATTACTAAAAGCGTCGAGTGCTGGGGATAGATTACTGGGACTTCGACTTGGCGACCTACTTTTTGGGGGCAATTTCAAGAATTTAGGAGTACTTTCATCTTGTTTACTCTCTATAAAAACTGGAGAGCAGGATGCACTCAAACTATTGTAGAACTCTTCATAAAGTGGTGACTGCAGTTTCTTCAATTCAAGAGCCTGAGGCATTGAAATCAAACAGAACAATTTAGAGGAGACGGGTTCGGATGATAAAACGGCAGAAAAAAGGAAGAATTAAAAAGCCAAAATGGTTACTACTTCAAGCTGATAATCCAAACCTTCTCATCCAAGAAAGCTTTAATTTTTGATTCCGTAAGCTCATCCTCATCTTCAGAAAGCGATCGTCCACTGGGAAATGAGAAGTTTTGGTCATCATCAAAAACTCCAGAACAGCTGGGAGGTGCGAGAGCTTGCTCATCTGCATTGCTTCCTTGGTTTACTCCTGGACTTTGATCAAATTTGCAGTCTTCATCATCCAACGGCTCACAGATTGGGTTATAACTCTATAAACCACAGCCCACCCCCACCCGAAAGGAGTGAGAAAGAGAAAGAGGAAGTTATTTTTCAGATCTCTCTGGACGGAGAACTAAAGTTACATTCAATTAGCCAAACATTAAAAAAAAAAAAAAGAAACACACATTTCTCACCTTGAAATTCTCAGGTGTAATAGAAGACCTAAGTTTTACTTCATCTAATATAAAATCATCATTGTCACCAATCTGACACATTTCATCATCACTGTTGTTTGTCTTTGTTCCCCACATATCATTTTCTAGTTTGTTTTCAGTGAATACTTTTGAGCAGCTCAGGCTATCCAAATTACAAATATCACTTGATCCTGAATGTGTTAGAGTTTTGCTGTCAAGAATAAATGTGTCAACAACCCATATATTGAAAGCAGATTAATGCACAATTCTTTTAGTCAATGAATTTTTGGATTCACCTCATTTCAAGGTTTGAAGTATATAAAGGTGAATGGATGTCCAAGGACTCCTGATGATGGAAAGTTTACCGTTATAAACAGAAAGACGGACAATCGTGAATAAATTAATCTGATTCTTTAGTTCTCTAACCGTGCATGCATTACGTGATACAAGTTGAGATTCTGCTTCCTCCCCAGTAACAAAAGGATGCTGCACGCAACAAACAAAAAAGGTTAGATGATAGTTAAAACAATCACACATTTGACACTTTCTGTCGGTGTATTATATGTCATTGCTAAGATAAGAGAGGAAAGACAATACTTTTTATTTATAACTCAAAACCGAACCTTCACCCCACTACATAACCATGGGCATCCTCGTCCATCTCAAAGCCTGGACCCGGAAGACAACAAGAGATTGTATAATTAAGCTCACTTGACATGTGGGTTTCGAAAAGAGGATAGACATTACTAGAGCCTAAGCAGCTAACAATCGAAGCTTCACCCCACTACATATCCAAGGGCATCCATGCCCATCTCAAAGCCTGGACTCGGAAGACAACAAGAGATTTCATAATTAAGCTCACTTGACACGTGGGTTTCGAAAAGAGGATAGACATTGTTAGAGCTTGTGCAGCTAACAATTTTCTATTAGTGTGTACAACAAAAATATCAATCAAATAAGAAATCACCTTTAGGAGTTCAGATGCAATTGGTCTTAAGTTTGGTTCCCTGCAATTTGACCCACATTGATTTAACTTCCATAAGAAATAGAGGCAGAGAGAAGCAAAAGAAGAAAAAAAATTTAAACAAATCTCAAAGTTGGAACATTGTAAATTTATGATTAGTTTCCTCGTGATTGGGGTTAGAAGAAATGCAAGGAAATGAAACGTACTTCTGCAAACATTTCAACAGAAAATCTTTAGCTTCAACTGAAAGCTGCTCAGGGATTGGTGGATGAGACTTAGTTGTGCCTATATGAAAAAGAGCAGCAACCTAAAAGAAATATATTCTTAGTTCACTTAACAAGAATAATTTACTCCACCGGACCACCACCACTCAAACATCTTTAAGTTATAAGATACCTCTTGGTACTGTTGGCTCCAAGGAGGCTTTCCTGTAGCCATCTCAATAACCGTGCATCCAACACTCCATATGTCCGCAGAGCTAGGAATAATTAATTATCACATACCAACGATCATCCATCTCACCAAAAATATTTAGCATCTCACCAAAAATATTTAGTCATAGACAAAAGCTACATAAATGATAAAACCAATTGTTTACTGCATATTTGGTTCTATAAAAAACGAATAACTACATTACAAGCAAAATTTGACCGTGCATCTTAATCAAATCCTCAATTATCGAAGTGTCACATATTCAAATTCTGTCCAAATTGAGCTTGATTCTGCTTTATTGCCTCAAAATATTTGCTTCAAATTAGGATTGTCAAAACGATTGTTGAAATCAACATTTAACAGTTAATAGTTAATACTTGATACCAAATATTTAGGAGTGACTGTATATTCTAAGTAGGTTTGACATCAATCAGTTCTTACAAACTATGCCCCGTCTGCAGAATTACTTCAGGAGCCATCCAATATGGAGTACCCTTCATAGACTTTGCACCTGATATTGTAGCCTACAACAATGAAGTTTTGATCAGGAGGCAGATAGCTTTCAAATTAAGTAGATGTCTAGGATCACTAACTTACCAGCTCAACAACCTGTTTCGATGCCCCAAAATCAGCAAGCTTAATGCATCCCTTGTTATCTACAAGAATATTTGCACCCTACAATAGAATACAAGACACGTGGCCTATAAATGGCACAGGGGAATAAGAAAACTTTCTGCAAATGATAAAAATCTTAACTAACACTGACCTTAATGTCCCTGTGCATAATACCGTTCTTGTGTAAATATTCCAATCCCAGTAGTAACTGTTTCGTATATGTTCTTATAACCTACATACAGATGGTATAAAAGATTAGACGCTCAATGTTTCTGACGCTAGCATGATGAAAGTAGAAAATAAAATAACTTACTGCTTCTGGGAAGGCTCCAAATTTTCCCAAGAGCGATGATATGGATCCACCAGGAACAAATTCCAATAATATATTTAAAGAATCATCCTCCCTAACCGTGCCCAAATATCTCTAAGAAACAACACAATATATTCAGTAGGAAAAGTAAAAAGCTTCTTTATATGAATGGGAAGGAGAAGGCCATACTCACAACAATATTTGGATGAGAAAGATCCTTGAGAAGTTTCACTTCTTCCTCAAGTTCCTTAACATGAGCCTGGTAGCAACAAAAAATTATCAAAATTGACAATGAAGGTTATATATGATGATGAGCTTTGCAATTGCACCTAACTCTTCAAAATTTTTATGTCTCTCTCTCTCTCTTACTTCTTTACCATTTCTATTTGATAACTTCTATACGACCTTAATAAATATAACCAAATATTTCACCAGACAGCCAACAAATTTTTAAGATTTATATAAGAATTGAAAATTATCATTTAATAAAAGCATTCTAAGTTATCTATATTCTATAGAAAAAAAAAAGCTAAAAAACTAAAAAACAATGTGGCCTTGTTTAAGATATTATGTTTAAGGCATGCATTCCAGCATGTACTATAAATATAAAGAAAAAACATAAATGAAGATTACAACCAGTAACTAACTCAAATCAATCAAAATTGAAAAGTAAACAAAACTTCAAATTAACTAATCGAGATAAATTGAAAATTTTGGCTAGTGCCTGCATCAGGAATGTGGATGGTGGACCATGGCACACATAACCAGTCATTTCGTAATCCACGATAATCAATTATGTAAACACGTCTATTATTGTGAAAATGGAAACAACAAAGAAAACAGTAAAATCAAAAGGCAAAACACGATGATTTAAGTGGTTCTCTAGGAGAGACCTGTTTTATTAGATGAAGAGAATAGAGAATGTCGATCAAATGGGCTAGACTACGAGAGTTTAGAGACTTCACTCTCACATAATCCTATTACAGAATATGGCCCAATATACATAAAAGCTAATTTCAAAAACATAAACTCAATTACATATTTAGTAGAGGTTTAAGAAATATTTCCCCTAAGCAACCACCGGGAGCTTCGCCCCTAGACCCCAACTCGCTGACCGGGCAGCAAGACCCGAACAAAGTAATCATAGGTCAAGACATATCTAAACATTTACATATATATAGACTATGTATAGAGAAGAATTAATCAATTTGACCAAGAAGAAAATCATATTTGATAGAAGACGAATCAACACTCTAAAATTAAAGCATGATCAAAGGAGAGTAGCAAACAAAATCCTAGAATTATAATCAGCTTCCAAAGGGCAAACTAATAGCAGACCTGCGCTTTCTCCTTCGAAGCGCCATTCGCAGCAATCAAAACCTAAAAGAGAACAAGAAAGAAATTATCAAAATGAGATCCTAAATCAAAAAATAAGTAATAATCATTGAACAGATGTAAGAATCAGCGGAAAAACCAAAAACTCGAAAGAATCCAAAATGAAATCAGAACTCAGCAAAAAAGCATAATTCAGCAAATGAACAAAGAGGTAACCAAATAACAAAAATCGAACTCAAAATCAAGCAAACCTGTTTAACAGCGAGAAGCTCGCCAGAGCCAAGATTCATGCCCATATACACCCGACCGAAGGCGCCGCAGCCAATCAACTCGCCCTTGCGCCATCGAATCGGAGGCTCGGTCTCCTTGAGAATCGAAGGAAGAGCCGAAGACGACGGCGATTGCCTCGAAAACACTCTGGATTTCCTGATACTGGAGTTGATCTTATCAACCAGGGCTCCCACTCCAATTGCAGGGGGATGCGAATCATCATTCTCAACTGGAACGCGAAACACCAAGGATCGGCGAACGGAAGCGAAGATATCTTGCATTGAGAGATTGGGAGAGATTAAGGAAATGGAGATTCTGCAAGGAATGGTGAAAGAGGAGCGTGAATTTTGTAAGGAGAGTACGAGAGTTTCGACTAATGGCGGTCGGCAAGAAAATCAGAATCTGGAGAGAGAAAGAGAGGAGGGAAAAGAAAGTGGAGTATTATTTTCAAAAAAAGTAAATGAATTAAAATAATATACAAAACAAATAATTATAAGGGAAATTGCTTTTTTCTTTTTCTTTTTTCTTTTTTGAGTAATAGAGGAGGACTCAGACCATAGACGAGAGGAGGTTGCGATAATACTAGTTGAACTATGCTAGTTTTGACATAAGAAAAATTGATGTAAACAACAATTTTTCATGCACCTATTATATTATAAGGAATGGAATCTCGTGCCTCAAGTATGCAGAGCAGATGTTTTAAATCTAACGTGAATCAAACACTCATCCTGGTTGAAATTCAAACGCACTATAACTGAGCCATAGATCCATTTATATATTACATTGATTTTAAACAAAACTAGTATTACTAACTAACGTTGCAGAGAGGAGTATATTCAAACAATAATATTTGAAGAAGCAAAAAATTATTGAAATAAAGTTATTGCGATCAAAATATACTCACACCTATTATGTTATAAAGGATCAAACCCCGTGCATCTCGCGTGCAAAGCAAGCACTCTACCATTTGAGCTACATCCCCTAACATATATCAAACGCACAGTTTTCTAATCTCGAGTTAAAAGTGTTATCATTGCCCCCACAGATCCATTTATATTAAACAAAACTAGTATTACTACCATCATTGTAGAGAGGGGTATATTCAAACAATGATATTTGGGGAGGCGATTTTTTTTTCTTTTTTGAAATATAGTTATTGTTTTCAAAATATGTAAGTATGTCGAAACTTTATAATCAAGCTCAATTAACTCCAAGTACTCAACCTATAATTTGTTGGAGATACTCACCTTAAGGTGGAAACCTCATACTATCAAATATGCTATCAGAGCTCTATGTAGGTTATTAATCCCCTAAAAATTCAAAGGATATCTCACCCAAGCAGGCAAAAGACTTAAGTGGGTATTTGATCCAAAAATTCGGATTCGACCCAGGCGAGTAAGTTAAAGCGAATAGTTCGGTCTACAAATTCGAATCTAATCCAAGATGATCTTCCCTATATGATACCATCTTTAGGTGGCATGCCGGAGATATATGCATTCTGATATTTGTCGAACATTGAAAATGTGAGAAATCGTCAACATATTTATATGATATGTGGATTACTCTCGTCACTACCAATTAGTTTTGAGGCTGAACCTCATACTATTTAATAATATGAAATATCAAAACATGAAGGAAAAAAAAAGTAAAGGCTCGACTCAAAATGAATCTTAAAATCGAACCTTTACTCATGCATGTCTTAAAATTTTAATAAAAAACAAGATGAAAATTATTTTAAAACAACACATACATCTCTTCATTAAGTTTCAAACTTGCATAACATGATGCATCATGAATTTGTTCAATCATAAAACATGTAATAACTTAAAACCAAAACAAATTGGATTCCTGTAAATACATTTTATTTGCAAGTAAATAAATGACAGAGTTTATAAATGAAATGCAGAAATAATAAATAGACTCAACAATGAGTCGAGTCCATGGTCTATCTTCAGCCACCCTGATACTTCACATACTCGAAACATTGTTTCAGAGAAAATGGTGAATAATGGAATTACCCAGTAAGAACTTCCCTAATGAAGTACAACAAACCAAACCAACAGATCAACTTGAGCAACTAGACATGCAATACTTAACTTAACATTCGGATATTCAGCAACATTATCGTATCAATAAAAACATCAAAAGAGCATAACTCACATCAAATACCTAGCCTAAAATCAGTAGGAACCTCATTCTTAAATTTCAATCTTAGAGCAATCTCATCAGTTGGGTCCCAGATCCTTAGCTCAACCATAGGGAGCTACAACATCAACTCAAGAGGCTAAACCTTGACCGAACTACCCAAGGAAAGCATGCAAACAACCTGAGGTCGTAGGGAGCTCTCATCCTAAGCCTGATATGTCTCTACACATGCTACATACAATTGCTCATTGTGGCAGTAGAAGCCCTACTCTTGACTAACAGTCCAGGTCAACAATTGCCTAAAAGGAAAGATACATCATCTGGTGCTTGTCCTGGTTACCCTCACCACGGTACGGTCGAGGTCTACGTATATCACACGCCCTTTGAACTCATTTTAGTGATAGACTTACACCCTGATCATAGTCATTGATTTACCGTGTACCTGAAACTAGACTATAATATTAGGTGCCTCTAGCCCTCCCAGCCTCTAGATGATGACAAATCTAAGATAGTACTAAGAATGAAACTCAGTCTACGCTACATGTTCAACCTATCGTCACATACAAAACACATAAAGAGACTTTATACAGTACCCTAGCATGGCAGTAACA
The DNA here is from genome assembly GCA_037832605.1 of Cyclanthera cordifolia. NCBI lineage: Eukaryota > Viridiplantae > Streptophyta > Magnoliopsida > Cucurbitales > Cucurbitaceae > Cyclanthera > Cyclanthera cordifolia. The sequence goes on from JBBMEG010000020.1 coordinate 10,336,355, forward strand.
ACACCTTGGCATGACAATATTTATACAAGGCCTAAACAGTATAAATGGGTCACAACATTAAGCAATACTTTACGTAAAAGCATCATAACACATGAGATCAGAGTCACACAATATAAATCATGATAGCATAACTTTATCCACTAACATGATCTTAAGACATCAATAACATATAAAGTTACATTCAGTATGTAGGTCAAGTAACTAAGCAATCACGTTATCCAGTATGAGCACAACATAACTCATAGAAGGAAGCCATTATCTGGTGTGCTAACTGAACGTTCTCAACATGTTTAAGAAGGTTTCCATAACGTCCTAACGAGTAAAACCAACAAGAACACACTAGTTATACCTCTATTAGCTAAACGAACCCCAAAAACGGACGCATGAGGTTGATTTTACTAAAGGGGACCTAATTTCGTAAAACAGGTTTTGGGACCCGAGACTCTGTCAAACCCAGTTGGCTCGGTCAATGCTAGTCAAATCAGTAAACTAAGGTTAAAGATGATCAATTATGGCCAATCAACACATAGAGATCAATTTATACAAATGATGTCTAAGCTAGTCAAATGGTCAATATACAATAATCAATAAAGTCGCAAAAAACCAATCTTAACCCTCTATCAGTCTCAACCTATCAAAACACAAGGTTCGATTCAATAGTATAATTCAAAACAACAAGTTAAATGTTTAGGAACAAAAAATATCCTAGAGGAATAACGCATACAAGAAGTGAAAACGGCGAAAAGCGGCGAGAATCTTTCTTAATCGTGACTACTTCTTAGGTTTGGGAAATAGGCTTGTTGTGAATAATAAGAGTTTGACCCAAACCTTTCTAAAATCGCTCATTTGACCTCATTTTAGCTGCATTTTACGCTTGTGGACTAAAATCATTATAACCATAGAATCTAATCAATAATTAACACCTAAAATTCAAGGACATAAACTTAATTATATGATTAAACAATTCATATGATTAATTCGAAAATTTGTTGTAATCTAAAAAAAAATCGAAAAATTTTGAGGCGTCCAAAAAATTCTATCAATCCAACCAATGCCTCAAAGTGGATTTCCATAGTGAATTGAACACAAAACATTTTGAATTGAAGTTAGACATGCTACCATTGCGCTACATATCCATTTATTTATTATATTGATATTACACTATGTTACACATAGAATTAAGTATGGTAAACTAATTTGTTAGAATTTAAAAAATACTTTAATATATAAATACATTGTAGATATATTTCTTTAAGTATATAAAAACTTATATGCCTCAATTAAAAATAAAAATTGTTTTACGTATAAACTAATGAATAAATTCATAAATTCATAGACATATATAAATGAAATTATATATTTATTTTATCATCTTATTTGCTCATATAATTCTCTGGCTTCAAACTGGATTCCGTTCCTTTATCAACTTGTGATATTGACAAAGACTAATATCACAAAGTATCTATTCAAAGTTTAATTATTTATATATTTAGGATAAAATTCTATTCCCGTCCATAACATTTTACACTTTTTCTTTTTTGTCTCTGGATTTTTAAAAGTTTTGTTTTGGTCTCTAAATTTTGAGTTTTGTTTTATTTTAATCCGTGAAACTTTCAAAATTTTAATTTAAGTTTTTAAACTTTGAATTTCGTTTCGTTTCGGTCTCTGAACTTTCAAAAAAACTTAAAATTGATTCTTAATTTTTTTTTTTTTTTTTTCATTTTTCTCTATCAATTTTTAAAATATTTTTACATTTTATATTCGCTTGTGTTAAAGCCATTGACATTATTGAAAATAAGAAATGATTTTGAGTTTTTTTTTTTTTTTTTTTTTTTTTTTTTTTTTTAAGTTTATGAACCAAAACAAAACAAAACGAAAAATTCAAAAATTATAATTAAACTTTTCAAAGTTCATAAATCAAAATAAAATAAGGGTAATACTTTATGAACCAATATATACCTTAATATAAATTAAAAATGCATACTAAATTTGTTTAGAAAATATTTTCTCAATATCAAATAAAAAGAAAACTGTGTGATACATATATATATATATATATATATATATATATATATATATTTTTTTTTTTTTTTTTTTTTTTTTTTTTTTTTTTTTTT
>JBBMEG010000020.1:10339257-10364946 GCA_037832605.1 Cyclanthera cordifolia
GGGGGGGGGGGGGGGGGGGGGGGGGGTGTTTTTTTTTTTTTTTTTTTTTTTTTTTTTTTTTTTTTTTTTTTTTTTTTGAGTTCATTCCAAATTTGAATAATACAGTCCACTTTAATTTGAATTTGAAGTTAGATCTTATTACATTTTTAAACTAAGACCTAAAAATCACTGATAGCTTTTTTTTTTCTTTTAGTTTGTTAAGGAAGTGGTTACTCTAAAAAAAATGATGTCTAAGTTGTTTGTATGTCTTAAACAACCATTTCTCTCAAATAAATATTCATAGATCTCAACTGGATATATTATATTATAAAATAAATCATAACAAACTTCTGTATTAACTTAAGCTACCATGATGTTTTAACATCCATTCGATTAAATTATTGAATCTTCTCAATCTCCTATGGTTGTATTAAAAAAAAATCGAGTCTCTTGTTCTCTCTCTCTCTCTATATATATATATATATTTTTATTTTTTTTAATTAGTTGATAAAAGACCATTTTTGTCAACCATTTCATAAAATGAACATGTTTAGAGTCACTCCTCAACCATCCATCATTATAAAATTTCATTATGTAGTGATTTCAAAAAAACTAGAAGTTTGTCTATATATCAAAAAATAGTCATTCTCTTTCATATTTGTGGACAAATTAAATACGTGAAAGTTAGTCATTCATGTATAAATAACGTGATTTTTAGTTATTTGTGAATTGATAAAATATATAGATGCATTTCTTATGTGAATTTTTTCTATTTTGATAAATGAATTTCCTCAAGAAAAGTTTCAAGGGTTAATTTGTGTGAAAGGTTTAAGTGCTCTCTTAAAAAGGGAAGAATCTCTCGACTTTTTTTTTTAAAGCTTGAAAATTAATTCTTATCGACCTGAAATATCACATTTATGTTTCATTGATGACGATTTGATGTTTTTCAAAGCTAAGTGGTCGAATTGCGACAAAATTAAAGAAACGTTTGATACTTATGCTAATGCGACTTGGCAAATTATTAATTTTGATAAATCCTCGATGTTTAATTTGGATATGTATATGGAGATGCCTTCAAGAAATGGGAGGAATAAGAAAATAGTTTGATTTCTTGAAAAGAAGATTAGGACTTGCTAATAAAATTTTGGGAGGGAAGTATTTCAAGCATGAGTTCTTATTGTAGGCTTCATTGGATTCCAATCCTTTGGCTGGCCTAGTGTAGTATCATGTGAGGTTTGGACCTTTTCTCAACAAAGGATGAGGTGAATTGTTGGGAATGGTAAAACGATTGTAATCGGAAAAGATACTTGAATCAATAGAGAGAGCATTCATTTTTTTTCTCTTAACCTTCAAAAGTCCTAGGATGAAAAATGAGTCGCCTCCTTGTTGATGAACAATTCATAGCTGAAACGTTGATATAATCTTTTCTATTTTTCTTGAGGTGGGGGCTCAAGCTTCTCCCAACCAGATTATTTACACAATGAATGCTAATGAGCTTTTCATAGACGAAAGTGATTTATAATTTGGTTCTGAATCTCTCAAAAGTTAAGAACCCCTTGACCTTTTCAGTCTCGATGATTCTTTAAAAAAGCTTTTGAAAAAGTTAAATTCTTCTTAAAAATAAAAGATAAAGGCATGAAGCGTGCTTAGAAATACTATACCTTCTAAAGAAAATATTTATTATTGAGAAATTGATCTTAACGTCCAGTGCCCTTATGTTATCTATAATCTATGGCACCATAGAAGTCAACTTGTTATCTACCTCCGTAAGGGTGCTAAATTCATCTAAACCATTTTTCAATTTGGAAAAATATGCTGTAACGTAATCATTTTGCATATCTCGCCTTAAACAATAGATATGTGAGCCACTCTGACGCGGGAAATGCTCAATAAAGTTAACTTTGATATCGAATTCAGTATCCAAGAAATGACGATGTTATTGATGCGATCCACTTAGGGAGAAGATCACCCGTAGGCTAAAGAAGAGTTCCATTGAAAAAATTCAAGTTCATTACGGATCGAAGTCACCAACAACATTAACCGACTCCAAAAAAGTAGTTGACATTTGTAAGAAGATTGGAAACGAGAATCAAAGTAGTTGCATCATTGTGATGCAAGTAACACGAACTTTAATTGAGATCAAAGACTTTTAGATTGGCGTAGAAATAACATCCTTAGAAAAAGTCGATAGAGAAGGAATTGTCACCATGAAAACCAAGGAGAAACAATTTGAAGCAAACAATATAGAAAATCAACGATGTTGATCAGAAGAAAAGGAACACTCTGAATCCAACCACTACTAACACTAACTCCTAAATAAGTAGTTAAATTACTCAAATTACAATTAATCTCTCAACATTTCTCCACTACACTCCACTCTTTTCTATAAAAAACAAACAAGCTAATATCAATTTCAGAATCAAACCTATGACATAGTGTTAAATTAAATTATCATCCAACAATGAAACCAACTCGTGACCTTTCTTTTTAGAATATTTGTTCACATCCAATAGCTGTAACATTTGTGTTTTCATACTAATCCACTTTCTCTCAAATCATCAAATCAAATCAGACAAAAACCAAAAGAGTCTCGACCCACATCTGATTTGATGAACGTGTGTTGCTTTTGCTCAAACCCCATTTCTTGTGCTACACTCCAAAATCCAAAGAAACCCATCAAACCCCACAATCTTTCCCTTCCACCCGATTCATTTTCATGTAAAAATCTTTCCCTTTCCCCCCAATTTTCTGGGCAAACAAACAAAATTTCTCTTCCCAACACCACTTCTATAATCAACCTCACTCACTCATTTTCATGGAACCTTTAATCCCTTTCTCTGCTATTCCGTTGAACCCAAAAACAGGATTCTCCATTTTTTGGTCCAAACCCATTCAAGGAAAAACCGTCAAGATCGGATCGGAAAGCTCAGAATCCTTCGATCTGTAAGCAAGTTCTCTGTCCCAACTTCATAATCTAGATGGGTTTTTCTTTTTTTATGATTGTGATTAGTATGTTTATTAATATGAAGCAATGTGATGATTCTTGTTGATGATTTTTGTCTTTTGAATTTGAACTTTTCAGCTCACTTTCGGATGCATAATGATTTTCCCCACATCTTGGTTTCAATTTTGAGGTCCCCAAATGGTAAGAGATGGCAATGATTATGCAAATTACTGCTTAGAAAAATGGGAATTTATTGTTTTATGTGATTTTCTTGGAATTTTTGGCCTGCCATACAAGTCATTATTGTTGTTGTTGTTTCTTCACTCTCTGCCCACAGTTCAAATCCAAATTGATAAAGAGTTTGCATAGTGGTCTGAAAAATCAAAATATTATGGGTTCAAACGTTGTAGTGAATACCTAAGAATTAATTCCCTATAGATTTCCTTGACATCTAAATATTGTAGAGTCAATGGAGTTATCCCTTGAGTACTGTCAAGGTATGTAAGCTGGCTCGGTTAGTAAAGAATATCTAAAAAACCACATTTATTGATCATTGTTTTGTGCTTTTCACTTTAACATTCTGATGGTGAAATGGAATCCCTATGTTCTGTTTTCGTTTCTCTACTTGTGTTGCATATACCTCAGTATCTATTTGATGCTTTTTTTTTTTCTTTTTTTTTTTTTACCCAATAGGGTTATGTAAGAAGAGTGCTCCAAACGCTTAAAACTTATCCATTGTGATATGAAAGCCTTGAATAATTATGCCTAAATGGACCCAAGTGTCATTAAAAATTAGTCCTTCATGACTATGTTTGAAAGGAAAGAATAAAAATAGATTAAAGCTACTTTATCCATATTCCTCTTTAATATTTCCAAGGAATGAGCCAAGCCAGAATCATGATAAACTGCTGTATACAGGCTAAAGTTATGAATAAGCATGTTCTGAAACAAACTTTTTCTTCCTCTGCTCATGGGGAACTGCCTAGCTTTTTCTACTTGTACAAGTCAAGAATGCTCACAAATCAACATTGAGAAGATTATTGAAGAATCTCTAAACTGTAAGCCCCTTTTTTTTTCTGATACATTTCAAGCATTTTATGTTCTTTTTCTTTCCTATCTTTGCCCATAATTGTCTCTCTCAGAGTCTGTGAGACGCTTTCATTTGCAGTTTTCCTCTGATTTCCTTTAAGATCATTCCCTCTTTGGCTTCGAAGTACATGATCAATCGCTTCCCGAACTCGATTTCAATCTAATAACACTGGGTGAGATTTAGATTCTTTTTCCATATGAGTTCTAGAGAATTTCTAATGGAATTAATTACTAGTTCATAAGTTATTACTTCAGAGTTCAATATAAAGATAAGTTGTTTCATCTGTTATTGTTAGAACCTTTACATCTCTGATAACATAAATCTATCTACTGTTCTACGGATTCAGAAACGTAATCAAACCTTTTTTCGCATTTTATTTTGTATGAAACCTTTCACTTTTTTTTTCACTTCTCTAAGTTTTTGGTGATGAGAATTAAGTAGTAGGACCAAGACGTCTTGTTCTTTTCCCCCCGGAACACTCTTGCCCGTGGCTAAAAAATCATGATTATCCTTTGTCATCTTATTTCTTATCTCTGTGATTCTTGGCAAAACGTGGCTTCTGAATCTGTAGGAAAACCACTTTGTATACCTTGCAATTATGGACATTTTAATATCAGATTAGGAAGGACCCACCAGTATTATTAGATTGTTTCTTTACCATTCATCAAGGATTATGTATGTATTAAAGCGAATAAGTTTTTTTTAATTTTTTTTATGCAGTTCTTGATAAACATGAGAAAAATGGGAGACAGTGGAATTGACTTTCAAGTAGAAACAGATTCACTTCTTGGAGTGGGTGAATCTGGAAAACTTATACCAAGCTCTCCGCGAGTGTTGTCTATTATTTCCAATTTGTTTGAGAGGTTGATTCAGAAAAATGAAAAAATATTGAAAAGACTCAAAACGAAAGGCATTATTACGGTTTTCCATGGTTCCCGAGCTCCCTCCATGAGCATTGGACAATATATCGATCGCATCTCGAAGTATTCATGTTGTGGCACTCCTTGTTTAGTTGTTGCCTACATATATATTGAAAGATATCTTCAAAAGATGGATGCTTACCTAACTTCTTTGAACGTCCATCGTCTTCTGATCACCAGTATCATGCTTGCAGCGAAGTTTAACGATGCCGGGTAAGTTTTAATATCGCTCAGTTAACCCTGCAGGTCACTTGAGATGACAAGATCTTTGTGCTCTGTTAATATTCTGCAGTTCAGTTTTTTTCAATTCATACCACACTCAGCTTTCTTTCAGTTGGCTTACCAATACATCCATTGACTTGAGATTTACTGGAAGCCATAAGTTCAAGTTTTTTTTTGTAAATAGTCAACATTTGTGTTGGTGAAAATGGGATAAATATACAACTTGGGATGTTTGGATGAGTACTTGCAGGAGTGGTTATTTTGAGTGATTAGGAATTAGTGGTTTTGAAAAGGAAGTTTTAGTAATAGCTCGTTCGGATAGAGTTGTTTGAAGAGTGATTATAAAAATTCATTTACTAGCTCCATAAAACCTTGATACAAACATCCTCTAATGTTTGGGTCATTTTCAATTTTGTTCATGATCTTTTGTAAGTTTCTGAATTTTCTTCTTGTATTGTCGACTAAATATCAATTTTGTTCATAATCTTTTGTAAGTTTCTGATTTTTTTTCATGTATTGTCTACTAAATGTCAAAACTTATCGATGAAGAACTAGCGATGTGAAAATTATCTTATTAATTGACGTGGGAATATCCTCGTTAATTTAATGGAATAGTGACACTAACTGATATCTAAGTTACGAGTCCCCAAACTTTTTACTAAAAAAAACGATTAAGTGTTACTTTTGGATCTTCCTATCTTGAGATCGCTCATGCCCTTATCACCTATCAATATGCTTTCTTCCTTCTCCATTCATCCTCCTTCCCATAGGATTTGACAAGCCTATCAAATAGAAAAAAAAAAGTTTCCTACAAACCCTCATAGGCCGCCGATCGAAAATATTCCACACATAATGGAGAAGTGTAAAAATTTTAAAAGATAAGACATGAAATACAAAAATAACTCTTTTTGATACTCATGATTGTTTGAGACATTTTAAGTGCATCTTAACTATTCTTACGGGACATAGCGTCTAACCTTAATTTGAATGTGAAGAAAATCTATAAGAGATTATTTTCTAAGTCGATGACCGTCATGGATTTAACTCACAACCTCTTGGATCTCCGATGCCGTCTTTGATCACGACGCTCTAACTAGAGAGCCGATCATGCAATTTTGCTAAATAAATATCATGCATATTATCTATCATGTTTTAGCATGTCCTCTCAAGTTGTGGGATTTTATAACAACTATTTTCATGTAAACAACTGAATATGGTAAGGTATGCAGGTCCTATAACAACACTTTCTTTGCCAAAGTAGGAGGAGTGAGCACAAAGGAAATGAACAGAATGGAGATAGATTTTCTGTTCAATTTGGACTTCAGACTTCATGTAACTGCAGATGTTTTCAGGGCTCAATGTTTGCAGCTTCAAAAGGAAGGTCTCAGCGAGAACCAAATCGAACGTCGACCTGGTAACAAAACTCAAACTAAATGCTTACCTCAAATTGCAGGCTATACTTGCAGTGCCATTTAAAACATTCCAAGAAAATCTTTCTTAAATTTCATGGCTGGTTAGTGTTGAATCTATGAAGTTGTTTGAAAATAAAGAAATCTTCAATGTTAGACCAAACTCACAAGTGTAGAGATTCAATGGAAAATGTTCCTAATGAACTAGAAACTCTTATGATTCAATGTATACTATGTGATTTTTTGTTATTCTTATGCTGATTTTGGGTTTTTTTCCTCTTTGTAAAACAATAATAAATAGAGAAATTATGGTGGATGTGCTATTCTCACAAAATATTTACAAATGTAATCAAATTTTTAAATATTTGCATATATAGTCATTAATATTATATTAAATATTGTATCATAAGAAAATACGAGTAAAAAATTAAAATTAAACCCCAATTCTTTAACAAGATCTTAGAAACCCATATATGTTGTGCTAACAAACTAATAGAAGTTTGGACGAAGAATTGTAGAATAATTATTTTGAATAATTATAAATTTGAGTTTAAATAGTAGTTTGTTTGAATGTAATTATTTGTTGAGAAATTATACTTACTCGTTTAGATAATAATTTTTGCAAAGTAATGGTAGAGTATATAACTAATTTAAATATGAGATCGAAATAAATAGCTAAAAATAAACGATAAGAAATGAATGATTATAAATAAGTGATTGAAAATGAGTGATCATTTTAAATGATTAAAAGTGGTTTACTATTTTAAATGTAATTACCATAGCTAGTTGGTGTTGAAAAACTTATTTTTAATAACTAAATAAACCTTTTCATATTTGGTTTTTTTTTTTTTTTTTGAAAAACATATTTGTTTTGCTCACAAACTTATCAATACGTCTTGGAAAATTAACCATGTATTCACGTGCTCAAGAACCTTCGCATCATTGACTTACAAATAGTTTTTATTATTATTATTATTAAATTTATATGCTATATACTTGCAACAACTTGTTAGCTCAAGTTAATTATATTTACCGATAAAAAAAAAATCAAGAACATTATATTTTAGGCAAATTATCCCATATAATTTCTCATTCATTTAATTTATTAAAAATAATTTCTACGTAACAGATTTTCATTTATTTTTCAAAAATTCTAATTTTATCTCTTTTCAACAAATTAATTGAAGACGGATTAAATCTATAAATTGAACTACTGATTGAAGGCTATCAGTTCAATTGATGTGAACTAATAGGCAAGAATATTTTAGTCAATTTACATAAATAACTTATTTTTCAGCTACATACGAAGTTTTTTTTAGAAATTTACTATACAAGAAATATTTTTTGATTTTTTTTTTTTTTTTTTTGCTATACATTTTATGTCAATTATTTTTTTGGAAATGGGAGAATTATACACAACAAATGGAAAAGCGGTGGAAATTATTAATCTGATTATCAAACTAAAACAAATTGAAGAAGAATTGAAAATATAGATTCCCCTATTAAATATTATTTGGAATCACTGTTCAAAAATATTAACTTTTGCAGAATGCAAGTATTGATTCACATTTATAGAATAACATGGAATTGAAGTTGTACAAGCTCCATACATTATTCCATGTTCATCAACACTAGGATGATGGAAGAATGCTATGTTAATTTAAACCATAAACCCTAAAATAGGATGGAAATTCACTATTTTTGTAGTATGGAAGAATCATATGTTAATTTAAAATAAAATTATAAATTTAGTCTTTATGATTATGATCGAAAGAAAATTAAAGTTTAGTTCCAATAATTTACAACTCTACTTTGGTGTCCCTAAGGAGTGGCAGAGTTGGTCGAAGACTTGAATTTTAAAGGTATGCTTCTTCAAGATCTTAGGTTTGAAACTCATCAGGTGTCTTCATTCCTTTGATGTCTTCTGGTGTCTAACCTAGGGACTGATGTGGTTACTTTGGTTATAGTGAAGAGAAGCTCTGATTTCCCAATTTAAAAAAAAAAATAAAAAACTCTAAACTTTGGTCTCTTTTAGTTGGTGGCACAGTAAATTGTATTCAAACTATCTGACCTTATTAATTTTTTAAGTAATATTTTTACCAATAACACATTTATGTGTGCATTTTATTTTTTTCTTTATTATTTTTTTAACTTTTATTCTCTCAAATCTTTAAAAATATATTAAAATCTTTAGAATATCTGTCTTAAATAAATTTTCCTTTGATCGCTAATGAAACTTAATGTGTTAATTTATATTTTAAAAAATAAAAATAAACAATTTATATTTAAATTAAAAACTCAAAATAATTACCCGATGACTCAACCTTAACCCAATTTAATTTACCATAAAATTAGATTCAAAAAGTTTTCTTAACTCAGCCTATGTCCACACCTACCTTTTAATAGGTCTAATAAAATTTCAAAGACTTGAAATGGAAAGCACCTATTGGATGATTTCTAAACTAAGCTCGAAGTTTTGCTCTATTATACTCGGGTAACCATACTCGTCTCTAAATTAGGAACTGGAAGACGTGGTGCGTTGGACCACCAAGAATAAGGGGGAGAATAGGAAAGAGAATGATTCTCGTGATCATTCCTGCCATAATCTCGCTTCCCCAAAATTGCATTTTTATTCCCTTCCTAACCACATCGTTTTCTTCTCATTTCAACTTTTCATTCCTTCCAAAATCATTTTTCACTCGCATCATACCATTTTTTTTTTTCTCCTTATCATTCCATTAGCCCAAACAAAATTAATTATTTTCCTTCACCCAAACACAAATAACTATTATCTACATAATCATTCTTTTTCTCACTCTGCTGATTCTCATTCATCTCATAACCATTCTCATGCTCCTTCTCCCAAATACACCACTAAAAAATGGAGACACGAAAGTACAAATTAATGTCTTGACAGAAGCAGACCAAAGTCGAACTTAAATGTAACCATTTAATAAACTCCTAATTTAACGAAAATCTTTCTACCTAGTTCAAGCAAAAATGAAGATAAAGTTGTAAATAGAAAACAATCATCTGCACATAATATTTTCGTAGCAAAAAAATTTTCATTTCCCTTGAATAATTGCTCTACTTGTACAGCCATAGACCCTAAGCATTAAGAGGAAAAATCCCCAAAAAACAGAAAAGGGTTTGACGATTTACTGTTAACTTCGAATTATTATACAAAAAAAGAAAAAGATTAAAAGCATGCTCTTTTGATAGAAATTGCAACTTTTCATCTATAATATATCTAAGAAGACAGAAAGTAGACTCAGAAAAATATGGCATAAGGCCTAATAAGCATTGAACAGATAAAAGTAAAAAGATTGAGAGTACCAACCATACCTAAAGAAAAATGATGCATTGCCCTCCCTCAACATGTTAGCTGGAGGAATTCTTCCTTGCGAGATAGACGCGATAAGCAGCCAGCCCGACGACCGTTACAGCAGCTCCAACTGTGCAAGTATATTACAAAATCAGTCAAAAGTTTTCAGGGTTAGGGCAGACCATCAAATTAAGTTGATAGCAACCACATGTATTATCTTTTTCACGTAAAGTGGAACATACAAAAAGACAACACAAAAAAGATGAGTCAAGCCAAACGGCTCAAATCCAAAACAACATTTTTATGGAATAGTTTTTCTATATGCGTGGAGTGTCTAGATCAACTTACTTACGTTTACCTCAACTGTTCTCGATTGTCTAGACCTTATAACATTTGGATGTTAAAGAAACCGATAGGAATTGATTCTTATGTACATTGTCGTCATGGATTAAATATAGTTGATTTCTAGAGAATTTTCGACCAATAGTACAATCCATGATGGTTACACAATTTATTAATTTGTTAATGATGAACACCCAAAGAGATGTGTTAAACCTACCAAGAGAATAAACCTCTATAAATCAATCCCAAACTGAGCAACCAAACCCACAGCTTGAAGGATGTAATCATAATCAAGATTCTCAGATGCACCTACTCAAAAGTTCGTATCGCCCAAACACAAACATAAAATGCATCAAGACATGATCAAGCAAAACAATTACCGAGCATATATATATATATCACACATAGCAGTGAAAGCTAATAATAATGTCATCTTCAAATAGGTTTTGCATGTTGAATCATGAGTGAAGAGCAAAACTACAGAAATCAGCTTACCTGAAACGAACATAAGAGAGCGGTTTATGAGTTTGTGATACTGCTTGCGACTTCTTCCAGCCTCAGTTTCGGGGATGCTTAAATGGGGATGGTCTGCAGCAGATACAATTCTTCGGAATACATTACTGAAATCGCCCAATTTTGTGCTGATAGGTATTGGAGCTTCTATACCCATATCTTGGCTCACCTACCAAATTGCATTGAGATTGAGACCATTATGATGAGAAAATTGATATTTGAAGATTGAGAAGATATAGATTTCAATGTAAATCATAACTAACTAAATGCAATCCAGTGGTTATTAACAGGCCAATAGAAACAATTATTAAATTGGGAACCCAACAAAAATATGAATTACAAAAAAAAAAAATGTAAGCAGATACAATACTTGCCAAGGACATTCAACATTGTATTGTTTATTTTTTATCTGGTAGGAAACCAACTTTCATTCAAATGAACGAAATAATATAATCATGCAACTAGCTCAAGAACATTTTTGTTCAAAATTCAAATACAGAATTTAAACTGAATCTAATAGGATATATTTGATAAAAATTCCATAGTAGAGATGGAGTGAATATAAGAATCAAACAATTGTAACAATACATTTACTCATCAAAACCGCAATCTTTACAGAGAGAAGTTTATGGTAAACTGGTAATCTTTAACATGGAGTTGGTTATTATAATTAAATTTATCTCAACTTATCAATTTAAGATTTTGAGTTGATTTGTGATTTAACACGTTTCAACATGGTATCGGGGCAGAGACACTGCCAAGTCATTTCCTCCTCAATTAAAATTGAATTTCACTTGTGGAGCATTTCTCAAATTTCTAAGACAAGTTAGAGGAAGTGTTGGTTGATATAATTTAATTTATCATAACCCATCCGTTTTAACTTTAGGGTTGATTGGCGATTTAACACATTTCAACATTATTATTATTATAGGAAGCCACAACGACCTGTGTGAACCATTGAATATGCGTATGGTACATAGAGAAAAGAATTTACCCTCGTTGAATCTTGGATGGCCAAGGGAAATGAATCGAGATCATCTTTGGCCGCAACAATTAAACAAGGCACCTCATAGCCAGTATCTTCACCGTGACTTGCAACTTCAACCAATAAATCAGTGGCTTTCTTCCAAGAGGATTCATCCGAGCTGGAAAAGAAAACAAAGTCGGTGCTTTACAACTGGAATACAGAAGTATTTTAGCAAAAATAAACATATAAACAATTGCTTATGATAATAGATTGAAAAAAAAAATCATAATGAAAATACTTTTAAGGTATGCTGTAAACCAGTTAAATCCCACCCCACCACATCCACACTCCAAAACAATAATTATCCCAACCAACAATTAGGGTGCTCGAAGAATTTTAGTATTGTAGAGTGCAAGTAGAAGTTCTCAACAACCCTAATAATCAATCAGTCCATGCAACTAGATAACCAATCACTAACAACTACTGGTAGTCCATGCAGCAAGATAAACAGTCATTAACGACAAGAAGAAAGAAGAAGACTAGTAAACCAGCCAACTAGAGAACCAATGTTAACAAGAAGAAAAGAGATAAAAGATGAAATGAAAAAAAAAATTTGTATTAATTTTTACTGAAGCCTTGGGGCATAGCATTCTTAGATTAATGGTTTATATAAACTAGTATACCCACTTATAAAGGGTACAAATCTAGAACATCAGAGGTTATGGACATTCTTTAAAAAACAATTGGCTAGAAGAACTAGAAATGTATTTTTTAGATTCTTTGAGCCCATAGAAGTTGATTAGATAGCTCTTACGTGTAATCTATCCAAATTCTTTTGCAACTATCATTCTATTTTGATTTACACCAACTGTAGTCGCTTTTCGAATTCTTCCCGTAAGAGGTTGGGTGAGTGCCTCATTTAAAATTTTCATATATCAATGAATGAAATTATAATGAACAAAGAATAAGAGCGGTATACAAAATATGAGACAGTGCACAAGCTTATACAAATTTGCCACGCCCATACCATCTTTACTTTTTTCTGAACACAAATGACATTTTTAATCCAAAAATAAAAAAATATTGTCATCCTACTATAGCGTAACGCTGTAACAAGCAATGGTCGTTTCCAATAGAGAAAAAAGTTACCTGTCATGCACAAATAGTGCTATGTCACAAGCAGCTAAAGACTCTTTGCCAGATAACAGTTTTTTCACTCCATCTTCGGGTATCTCCCTCAAAATAAGGGTCTTTTTTGTTCCCTTTAAACCAAATAAAGAAATTTAAACATGCAAAGAAGCCATCAGATAACAGCAAACATCATAGATTCTTGACAATAAAAACTATCATTTTACTAATGTTTGAGGATATGTGAAAAAATAAACAAAGTTCAAAACTGCCATAACTTCAGTGGTCAATAAAAAAAAAAAAAAATCATCTGCATCCTCGATCAAGGTGAACATGTAATACCATCGGACTAGCAGGAGTAACCAATGTGTTTAGATTATCTAAACACGAGAATATAATACGGTAGCTACACCATCTTTTGCCAACTTGAACACGTACCATCCAAAAAATCATCAAGAACTCTCTCCACGTTTAATTGCTTCTAGTTCCAGTTTTACAATGTGAGGAACATATGATATATTAAAACCTTGAAAATTAAAATCTGAATCCATGTTTTATCAATTTATCAAAACAAAGACATAGCAGCACTTACTCCAGGTCGGTCAACAACATTTACTGCATAACGTTCTTCAGTGGTAGGAGTGTAAGTCTCAGAAAACGGCCTGTGCATCAAAAAGATTTTAACGTGACATGCTCTATGAAAAGTACAATAGAGTTAAAGCTTCAAACAACAAGATAAGTAGAGAATGTTGATAGTAAACCTTGCAAGAAATGCATCCAATAAAGCAGATTTTCCAGCCTTCATAGGCCCAAACACCAAGCACTGAAGAACATTTCGGTTCAACTGTTGCTTTTTGCGGTCCAGCCGCCGTTTCCTTGTTACACGAACAGAAGATGCTGGATCCCCAGAGTAACCAATGTATATCAGGTTCTCTATGGTGTAAACTGGGTCTAGGAGTGTCATGAGAGACCACTGCAGAAATTTATTGAAAACTATAATCATTTCTTGTAGAAGAAAAATCTAAACTATAATCATTTCTTGTAGAAGAAAAATCTATGTCTCAAACTGAATGCTGAGTGGGGGAGTGGAGGGTGTTTTATTTAATCAAAAAAGTATACATGCACCTGTAAGTAGGGATAATTATAACAAAAAACTGACAAAACTGAACCAAACTAATTCATTGTTTGGTTTAGATTTTTAACATAATATTGAACATGGTTTTTTTTTACAAGCACAAATTAGTTTTGTTTAATTTAATTATACAATTTGAGAATTTCTTAGGAAAAAACATTCGAATAGGAGTTGTAAGTACAACATCAAGTAAAATAGTAAAAAGAATAAAACCATAGGGAACCGAATAGAGAAAAATCAAGCCAATGGTTTTGTCATTTAATAAACATTGGCTCGGTTCCTTTTTTAGTCAAATCAATTGGATCGAATCAATTCTTAGTTTAACCTAAAAATTGAGGAAAACCGAACCAATGGTTTTGCCCTTTATTGGATATTGGTTCGGTCCTCTTTTTGTCAAACCGATTGGAACGATTTGATTCTCGGTTTGGCCTAAAACTAAGAAAAACTGAACCAATCTGACCCCACCCATAAGTAATATATCAAGTTATCAGGGAAACTGGTAGAAAAACTCAGATTACAATCATACCAGTGATAAAAAACCATCAATCGACAATCCTCCCATTGCATTGGTTTCCGCAGAATCTCTGGACGGAGCTTCTTTCCAAGGACTTATGAAAGTTGCAATTCCAAAGAAATCATGGAAGTTCATTAGCATGCCAAAAAAAAATCATGTTGAAAAAAATGGTTGCCAAAGGCCCAAAATAGTCAACTAATAAAAATATTGGAAAGTATCTCAAATATTTTTAAGGATCATTCACAAAAAAAAATAGAGACTATACATATACACAACTATGCAAACAGCAAAAGGGGCAATATTCTGTCCCAATGGCATTAAAATATTTGAAACATCGCATGAGATTTAAGGTTTTGATTTGTCGCAAGGGAAGCATGAAAACATGAAGAAAAGAAGTTATTAATAGTGGCAACAAATTTTCAATGATGCTAAGACCCTCCATAACTCAAGAGCTCAAGTCTTGACCAACTAAATATTTGTCCTCTCATCGATCCCATACCCTACATTTATAACCAATCCTACTACAATATACTCTTACTATCATAGCAATATTCCTAACTTCTATCTTAATAGGATTCAATCAAAATATTGCAGAACCAGTGTTTTAAAAAGCGCAAGGCGCACAAAGGCGCAGTGACACTTTTTAGCCTGAAGCGCAAGGCGCACAAAAGGAGCAGGGTTTTTTTTCAAGGGACACCATGAATAGATAAAACTAAAAAATATAAATACATGTGTATATATGCAGAAAAAATATATATTAATCTCCTTCAATATAGATTTTTTTAATGCAGTCACCCGTTAAAAACATGAAAAATTAAAATGTTAATCTCATATAAAATCCTACAGTCCTAAAGATCAAACTTATGGTCGCTAAATACATATTCATCCCTATTAACTCCTTCATTGGCAATAATTAGAATAATTAGAGAGAATAGATAATTGAATTAAAGCTTAGGGTTGACGATTAGGTTTTAATTGTTTTTTTAAGAACACTCTAAAGTAATTGTCGATTGAATTTGAAATTCAAAAAACAAGTAAAACACAACAAATTTACTTAGATTTTAGACAAATAAAAAAAGCCAACAAGGCGCACGACTTGCGCGCACCTTTTGCCGGCTTTTCTATCCGAGCCTTGCCTTCCCAAGGAGAGGCGCCAACATTGAGCCTTAAGCTTTCTTGAGCCTGAGGCGCGCCTTTTGGGGCTTTTTAAAACACTGTGCAGAACCAAGGCTCCGTGAGGAATGTTTAGAGGTGGAACAAACAGTACACTCCTTGGAAAGACTAGATTCTAAAAGGTCAATTTACAATTTAACTCAAAAAATACTCATGAGAACCAAATGGATTTGAACATTTACCCATGAGGTAGGCCGCTCATGGACAAACATCATTGCTGGCATTTATGGCACAGAATAGTTCGCTTAATTTACCAAAAAAGGAAAAATGATGATTCTTGATGTCCCCGGGTCTCTCATCCGTGTCAAATTTTCTGTCTGGCCTCATAATGTTTTGGTCCTCTTACTAGAAGTTATTATGGGTTGGTGACTGAAAGGAAAGGAAAAGTAGTTCCAAAGAAAGTCTAGAGCTATTGTATGGTTGATCTGGCTACAAAGGTACATCAACAGCAGCATTAAAAAAAACCGTAAAAACTCAGAAGAAATCTGGGAAAATATTTTGCTTCTCTTTGGACTTTGGTACAAGTTTTTTTTTGGGTTAAGCTTCTCTTTGGTTAAAGTTACCCAAATTCTTTGCCAAAATTTCTACTTTTAAAACACATTAGACAAAAACAAATGAACGAGAGAAAAATATGAAAGCATGTTTTTGTTCTATACAATAAGGATGCAATTCTTAGCTAATAAAAGTTTGAACCGTGATTCACCAAAATGACGTGAAGAAAACTGCCAACTGCTGTGAAATCAATAATTAATACCTCTCGGGTGCGGTAGAAAATAGTTCTTCAAGATCACGAGGTCTTAAGGCACCATCCTGGAGGGTAAGAAAAAGATATGGAGATGATTAATAGTTTCAGGTTGTTCCTAACAACTACTTGGCTATTAAAACAAATCTATAAGCTAGATACTAGATACTAGATACAACATACAAGTACTCAAACACTTATAAACGCAAACCAACGGTTGAGAAATCAACAATAAACTAATAATTTATAATTCAGGAAATTATAAACTAAAACATACACCATCACCGTCATAGAGTTCAAATATTCCTTTTAGAAACTCGATGGCTTCATTTGTCAGCTCCACACTCTACAAAAAGAACAGCCATCAAAAAAGAAGCTTAAATTAGATTTATAATCTTATGGAACACTTAAAAAAACAAAGTAAAAGAAAGTAAAAACTTTCGCAGCCCAAAGTCGATCATCCATCCAAAAAAGTTGGTTTTTCCATTAAAAAAATAGCTAGTACGTTCTTAATTAAAGCCTGCTCCATGAATGTGAAAGCAATAACTGTTTCCAGAAAAATCTAGGAAGGATAACTAATACACAAAATTGTAAAAAACTGTAGAAATTCAATGTATGTAAAGATAAGCATGATCTTGAAAGTCTTTGGCACTTGGGAGTGTGGTGCGGTCAACCTATTCTACAAAAGTTGAGGAGACTGCCTTATCGTTTTTCATTACCTGATCTGGAGCTCTCTTTCCAAGAGCTGGGATAAGTTCATCTGCAAGTTTGATATCATTATCATACCCAAACTTCCTGAGAACGGTCCATGTTGTCTCCAAACGCCCCTTTTCTATAAATAAAGCATGAAGAAAAAGGAATCCTGTCAAAGTGAGCCCACGATCATTCACTCCTTCCGGTAGTTTTTCTTGCACAACCCTTTTAACTCCAACAATCTCAGAAGGTTGTAAAGGAGCATTGAAACATTTGACCTATACAAGATTTAACAAAAAAATATATTAATAATATGAGCTCCATATGGGTCAACTCAGCCACTGAACAATTGAGGCAACCGTTAAGATAAAGAAGGAAATAAATAATAAATACTTTATGAGTTATCTAAAACTAATATATAAATAAATGATAAATACTTATTATAAAATGTCCGACACTAAAACTAATATATAAATAAATAAATACTTTATGAGTTATCTACCAAAAAGTTGTAGACTATGGAAAAGAATACCTGAAAATCATTCAGCTCAGCATCACTTAGAGCACCGTCTTTATCATGATCACAAAGAATAAATATCCGTTTCAATGCACGGATGCATCTAGGCTTTAGAGTTTGAGTTTCTTGATCAAAAAGTGGGCCTGTTGGGTGAAGTACAGCTTTTTGAGCGTAGTAAAACACTTCAGGAAGCTGCAAATGGTGTAATACAATTTTGAAAACGTGTAATTCTGTTGCTTTAATAATGAACTACGCAAAAATGAGGGAAGTGACAAGATAAATCTAAGAGGTATAGATGGTAATATTTCCATACAAGCATGATGGTAACTTTTTCATATAAGCATGAAAAACTACCCAACAGAGAAGATGAAGTGGGGAGGAATTGCACAAACTTTAGCCAAATGGGAAAAATAAAAATTACAGCACATAATAGTGTAAACATAACATACTCAATGATTTAATAAGCCAATAGCTGCCTCGAGGTGTTTCCTCTTGAAGAGGCGAGACACAGTATGAGACGTAGGCCTTAAATTTAATTAAAATTATAAATTTGCGTAAACATATATGGTAAAACATAATGTTCGCGTAAAATACATCAATAATTGTCACTTAAGCAAAATTTCTAGAATGGTATCTTTAACGTGACGACTATCACTAATAGGTTTGAGTTTTTTGGAATAAGAAATAATATCATTGATGAATGAAACATAGATCTAAATTAAATTGACGATTCTGGAATGATTATGTGTCATCCTAACAAAAGAATCCATAAGAGAAGATTTATGATGTAAATTGATGACTAAAACAATGTCTGAGAATGATATAATTAATCAATTCCTCTTCCGTTTCAAAGTGTATATTATCGATGAACTAATAGTATTTAGTTATTTTATAAAACATAGAAGACAAAGAAATTATAGGATTGAATTATTCTTTAAATTGTTTCTCGTCAATGTTTTTAAGCATTAGTAAAAGTAGTAATAATTCATATTTCTATATTTCGAACCCTTATATTTTAAAAAAAATAGAGAAATTTAATACTATCCTTCTAGTTATAAAACAAGACTTTAAACCTCCGTGATTTATCATACGAGGCGTAAGCAATAGCCTTTTAAAACATGGAATATCCCTTATTAAATGGAGTAACAAATATACCTGGATATGTTTAAATGCAGAACACTCAATGCACGTCTCAATTTCTCGAAACTGCTGCATTATTGGCGACATAACCTGTTCCAAACTCACCTGCTGATTCTCATCTCTCAAATCCAGCTTACAGCCCACCACTACAACTGGAACCCTAACCTGCTTGTTTAAATTAGTATAATCAACATCAACAAAATGATCAGAGTGACTTACAAAATATTGAGCTGGTTTCGGGAAAGGGAATGCTTAGATTTTCAATTTAATGAGACTTGTCAAGATAAACTTGTTAGTACCAAATGCAGGGATGCTATTATTAAGTCACTTTCTATCGAGCATCGTTTAAGGAGGTTGTAAAAGTTAACAAACCTCCAATTGACGTAGTTTAGGAAGCCAAAAAGTACTCAGCCGGTCAAGGGTTTGAGGCCGATCACAAGCATAAGTTAGCACCACTGCATCAGCTCGCTTAAGTTCTTCAGCAACTTTTGCACTATCTTCAGTGCTGGGAGAAACAAACAAACAAAAAAATAACATTAGCGACTTCAACATCCATCCTTGAAAACCTTATGAACACAGCCAATAACTATGATATAACAAGAATTCCTGTACTTTATTTGACCTATTAAGCTAAAGAAATTATAAAATGATACTCCAACTAGTAACAAAAATTATTGAGAAATGACAAAGATCAGGACTCAGGAGCCTAGGACTAACTGAAATCACACTCATTCCCAGATCTCTCCTTATAATACCGCTGAACTCCTAAAATTCTTCCAGTTTCTAACCAATCAAATTTCCCACAGAATGGAAGAAGCAGTAGCTGTGCTAAAATTTAGATGCAGAAAAAAGAAAGTAAAACAAATAATGCCAATATCCCTACTTCAATTTCACCATAAAAAGACATAAAAGTTATATGTATATGCAGATTTCTTGCCATAGGTAGCAGAATTCCCCTATTATTGGAGTTGGAAACTACTCGTCTCAAGTCCATAATTCTAACGACAATATTCATAGATCCATTAGCACATCCTTTTAGTATTTCTTCTCGGCATCAAGAAAGAACTAAAAATGAAAAACCAAAAAAAAACAAAGCTAATGTAACAACTCCTACCGCGAAGAGGTATCGATGATTGTGGTGGAAACACGATCAGGATATAAATCTTTGGGCAGCCTCGTCGGTGGCAATACTGGGGGAACATTCACTGGAAAATTGTCTGCTGCTGCAGTAACGATCAAGCTTGACTTTCCGGTACCAGGGTCTCCGGCAATAACTATACGAACCCCAGCCCTGCTACTTGGGTGTACATTACCAGCTGGTGTTTTTGCCATTGGAAGTTCAGAAACTGCATAAGAAAAATCCCGAAACGACTTTCAATGATAGGAAACAACAAAGGAAACACTCGGACGTTAAAAAAAAATCCAGCTCTCTCTACCAAAAGCCAGATTCTTCAACATATCAACAAAGACAAAAAAAAAAATCATAAAACCTATGAAATTGCGTGTGGACTGAGAGAAACGCAAAATACAATTGAAAGAACTGCGTTTAGGTGAGTAAGAACCATTTTAATCAGTAAAAGAATACGATAATGATCGACGAATGAAGAATGAAATTGTGGTATTGAAGGTAATCGACCTGGAATCCAAAGAGTGAATAAACTGACCTGTGGGATTATTCTATTTGAAGGTAGAAACCTGTAGAGCGCCACCGGACGCGGAGGCGCAGCAGAACCGGCGACGGCGATTGGGCCGAGCAGGTGGCGGGAGCGGCAGCGTCGCGGCGGCTGTGGATGCGTCGGGAAGCTGAAAGAGAAATATTTGTTTACGCAGAGATACAAAGCTTCCTTTTTTCCGTTTACTTATTTAATTTTTCTTTTTCTTTTTTTCCATATGAGAGGGTTTATTTTGGTTTAAATATTTATTTTATATAATTTCAAGCCATCAATTATAAATATGATCTCAATAATTAAAAAAAAATGGTAATTTAAAAATATATTCTATATTTTATGATTCGAAAAAATATATAATTTAATCTATATATAGTTTAAAGAAATATAATTTTAGTTTCTATTGTTGAAAAAAATATAGTATACTATTGGAAAGGGTTAAGTGGCGTGATAGTTTTTTTTTTGTAATAATTCAATTCAACACTACATCAAAGTTCGATTCTAGAAATTGGTATTAGAGAACCTATGAAAAAAATCATCTTCATGATGTATTATTGTCGCAGTTTCTTCTGAAACCACTACGACTGTTTGGTGGTAATCAAGTTCAACACCACATCACATGTTCGATACTAAAAATCAGTATTTGACTCTTATTTATCTACTAACGGTTGTTTGTCATAGACACAACTTTTACAAATACTATGGAAAGGCATAAATTGTAAAGCTATAATGTCGGTCTTGCTAGAGTCTTTAGGGAGCATTGCTCTTCTAGTTGGCTTATATATATACACACACGTGTGTGTATATATATATATACATATGATTATTTTTTGAAAAACAAATTCATTATTAAACACTACCCACATTACAACATATATTCCCTAACGATAACAAACCATTTACATGGACAAATCCCTCACAAAAGCCAAAATTCCACACCACAAATTGGAAGACGTTCGACCAATAATAAAACAACAAAATAAAAATAACTCTGGATCAAAACTCCATCTAGTCGAAGCCAAAGCCTTAGTGAAACAAGAATACAAATATTCCGTCGAAGAAGGCAAGACGAACACCGTCAATACTTCAAAGGTAGACTTCTGATGCACTTTAGGAGATAACTTTTAGAACGTAATGACTATTGAGATACAAGATCCCACCAAAATAAGCAAGGGAAAATACTGAGTCCAGCACAGACTCATCTTTACCTTGAAACAATTGAATAAACCCTTGACCATTATCGACTAATTCCACCAAGGATCGAACACCCAACAATTATAGCATACCAAAAGATAAAAGACCCAAACAAATAGCAAAACTACCTAACAATGTTACCAACAAAACATAAACTAATTATAGACCCAACAGTAACCTTAAAAGAAAATCAAAACCAGCCCAATAAAAATAGCCTATTAAGCCCAGTCCAATATTACCCAAAGCCCAAAACGAAAGCCCACCCCATCAACCCTCTTCTGAAATGCCAGCACAACCCAATCTTTGAATTTGAGAATAGATTCGTTACTGGGTCAAAAGCAACCAGCAAGGAAGAAGATTAATCAGCAGCTAACGGTCACATATGATATCTTTCTTTATAACTTAGACTAACAAACTTAAAAGGGAAAACATATTGGTAACAGAGTTTACTTGTAACTAAACAATTGGTTAGTGAGTTGGTTTAATATTCCCTCTACCTCGTCGTATTTGGTTCGAGAATAAAGAATTAGATTCACCCTTGAGTGAACAACCCCGAAATTATCACACCATAAGATAGATAGATGGTTTAAGTAGAGTGTTTTTAGCTCTTGAAGAAAAGATTAGCCAAGCCAGTTATGTTGTAGCACGAGCCAGACATCGAAATTTAGCCTCATTGCTTGATCTTGAAACAATATGTTTTTTCTTTCAGCCCTATGTGCTAAGATTTCCTCCAAAGTATACACACAAACCAGAGGTGGAACGTCCATCGTCGAGATCTGAAATCCAATCTGAATAAGAAAAAGCATGAATTTGAAGATGATTGGGTTCGAAAAGAAGAAAATCATCATGAATAGTCTCTTTCAA
Source organism: Cyclanthera cordifolia (assembly GCA_037832605.1). Classification (NCBI taxonomy): domain Eukaryota; kingdom Viridiplantae; phylum Streptophyta; class Magnoliopsida; order Cucurbitales; family Cucurbitaceae; genus Cyclanthera; species Cyclanthera cordifolia. Next base: position 10,361,733 of record JBBMEG010000020.1, read on the forward strand.
ATATAGTATTCTTTTCACAACATGTTAATGATAGACTTTGGGGTTTGCATAAATTGACACACTTTATTAAATCGAGTATGCAAACGCAACTCTTGTGATGGTGACATGTTGAAGTGCTCTTACGACACTTCTATAAAGTTGGAGTTGATCAAAATTAACACTGTCTTGTTTGTATAAAACAACAGAACTCATCATTAGAGTTGGTATAGGATCATCTTCGATCATTTTGGCATTAACAAGTAAGTCACCTATGTTTTTATCTTGAAATTAAAAAAAAAACCCTCCATTAAGTGTACGGAAGACCTCAATACCAACAAAGTAACCGAGTTCTCCCAAGTATTTAAGTGCAAACAGACAATGTAAATCAAAAATTACTATGTCATCAACATAGATCAACATGCACGTCATCAATAGTTGGCAATGGTGAACCTATATAATAACTGAAAGAATAATTAACACGCACTAAAACAGAAGAATCAGCTTTGAAGATAACAAATTGAAGTCGATGAAGAAATTTTTTTAATAGATCAAACCACGCTCTTCAAAATTCACTCGCAACAATAATTCGTACACTCTTAATTGTTTCTTTGTTCTCGTATTTCGATACCAAAGTGTAAGGACGAACTAGTAATGCTTCGAATATAGAAAAATAAAATTTCGACTCCGAATCTTAAGAAAGTTAATAATTATATCGATGAAAAATTGTATCCAATGAACTTATCTTCTAAAGTAATTACAAAGGTAGATAAATTCTAAAATATTTGTATCCGTAATAATTTGTATATTTTAATATTGTATTATATATATTTATTAATACCAATAGGTGAAAATGCCTAATTTAAAACGTGCATTGATTTTTCAATGATCGAAAATTGATTTTCTGTCGTTTTTATTACACGAAAAATTACAAAATAAATGTGCAATAAGCAGAGAATAATAATATTTACTAGTGTCCAAAAAAGTTAGCTGAGTTTGTTTTCAAACCAAACACCGAGACCAAATGAAGCCTACGAAGAAATGGAATCAATCTTCTCCGTCGATCCAGCCGCCGCAAACCTAATCCAACGGCCAATACGCCGATCGGTGGCGCTTGATCTTCTAAAAGACGTCACCGGGATCACGCGCTCAATTCTTGAATTCGGCAATTCATCGTCTTCTTCCTGAGTTTATCCCCATATAAATCTGTACCTACCCTAATACAGAGAAACCCATTTGAAATTGCTCGAAATTTCCATTCATCAGAAGAGAGAGAGCTATGAATTTTGATCTTGAATCGCTCTCGGAAGCCACTTCCGGTGCGATCGGTTCGCTCGTCAGCACCACCGTTTTATACCCACTTGATACCTGCAAATCCAAGTATCAAGCCGAGGTTCAAGCCCATGGCCGGCAGAAATACAGGTGATCCATCTCTCTCTCTGTTTTTTTTTTTTTTTTTTTTTGCTTTTATTGATCTGGGTTTGTGTGTTTCCCCTGTTTTCTTGATTGTTTTGTTACTTGTTTTGTGTAGCTTTCTTGTTTTTCTTTCAAATTGTGATCCGCCGAAACGAACCGACTTCTAGTGACATAATGTATAACTTAGTAACGAAGAGATTCGAATCCCCATATCAATTGTTGTCGAATTTAACAAATTCAGGGGTATCATTGCTGAAATTGTTACCGCGTTTTTTAAGGAGTTTCTGTAGTGTATTGAGTTTGTTTCGGAGGAATGTAACTAACTTCAATGATCATTGAAATTCTTTCTTGTCAAAAAAATAAAATTATTATGAGTTGGATCCAGGGTGATCGCGTAAATTAAATTTCATATGGGTTTTTTAACATTGCATGCTTAAGCGAGTTGGAAATAGTCCAAGTTTCCATAACCTGACCTGTATACTCTTAAATATCGAAAAAAGAAGAAAAAGAACACTTTATCGTATTGATCTAGAGACTTTTACACCCAAGATATAAGATTTTTTTGATGGGAAACGATAACTTTCATTGATTGAATGATAAGTTACAAAAGAATTTATGATATTATATGAGAAGTCCTTCACGGACTTTACAATTTTCTTCTATTTCACTTTGTACTGCGGTTTTATTATTGAATGGTCTATAGAATTTGAGCGCTTCTGAAGCGATTGGTTGGTGAACTCAGCTGTGGAAAAAATCTAGCATAGTTTGTAAGCATTTGCGGCTATTTCAAGCTCTTACGAATTTGGAAAGTCTCATCTCATGTTATGCATTTTATAGCTTGCTTATAGGCTTGTGGCAACATTGTAAGTTGGATGAGGTGATGTAATTGAAGTATGAATGCCAGTGTCTTGTTTGGATTCATGGTGTTTAGATTGTTTATGAAATGGTAATTGTGGAAGAAAAAAGAAATTCACAAGACTTTTTAGTTGGCACCTCAGATTAGCACATTTGACACAGCACAACACGGATCACTCGCTGCAATTACCTCATGGTTCAACATCGTGCTGCTTTTCTTCTTTGAAAAATTCGATGCCATGAAAATGTTGTATGTAGTTTTAGTTTTTGCATCTTGTTTGATTCAATTGATTTCGGCATGTGTAGGTATCTTTCAGATGTGTTATGGGAAGCGATAAAATCGAATCAAGTTCTTTCGCTGTACCAAGGACTGGGAACCAAAAATCTACAGTCTTTTGTTTCTCAGTTTTTGTACTTCTACGGGTATAGCTACTTCAAGAAATTATATCTGGAAAAAACGGGGGCTAAATCGATCGGAACCACAGCAAACCTCTTGCTTGCTGCTGCTGCTGGAGCTTGTAATGCCATTTTAACTCAGGTTGGGATATCTCTGTTGACAACCTGGTATTTACTAGTTTCTTGTTTGAGATCTGTGAAACATGTTATTTTGATGTGCAATATTTTAAAATGAGATACAATCACAAAAAGAGAGAGTAATATATCATGCTCTTAGCGCTCATTTTCATAAATATGTTTAGTTTATCTTTCTTTATAGTCAATTGGTGCTCATTTTTTGTACTCGGCATTAAGCCTTGGGGTTCACCCTCCTTATTTCATCTATCAATGAAATGTTTCTAGCTTTGAAAAAAAATATGTCATGTTTTTAGCTACCTTGAAATTAACATATCATGCCTTCTGCTATCTTGAAGAGTGAATATGGAATATGATGATGATAGGGTTGGGCCTTAGAAGGGTTCATGAATATTAGAGGGGCATATAAGAAAATAGTTAGAGAGTTTGTTAGGAA
>JBBMEG010000020.1:10393263-10411319 GCA_037832605.1 Cyclanthera cordifolia
TGCAGCTATCTCGATTAATTAATTTTTGGTTTAGTCGTTCTCATTAATTTAAATGCTATTGTTTAATTGGTATGAAATACTATCGTGCCCAATCGATTATACAATAATGCTGAGCTTGATGCTGGGTCAATTAAATGGGAGAAATGCTTATTATGACTTTTCCAAATAGGTAGACTGATTTCTTGAATGTGATATTTATTATTATATTTTTAGTCGATGATCAAAAATTGCAACTGTGTTAATTAAATCCTTGAATTAGATTCTCTTTTGGATAATTGTTTGTTTTATTACATTTTACCGTTCATTTAGAATTTTGTTCAAACACCACAGTCCCATTTTTATTTGTTTTCAACATTGATAAATTAATTCATTAGTTCCTTTGGGATTCGACCGGGTTCCACTATTTCTACAAGTTAGATTTAGAAATCAGTAAATTTATTTTGGCGGGCTTCGACAACCCGACCAACTATAGAGTTAAACTCAATTCAAGAAAACGGTATAGGAAACTTTAAATTGAGCGAAAGGAAAATTCAACTCAAGTATCAAAAAGAGTAATTCTCCATTAACTACTCATAAGAAGTACTCTCAAGCCCAATCTTTTCAAAGAACCAAACAATACTTAAGAAATAGGATAACTTTTATAGGTAGAATTTGGGTAACAAGCTCACCTAACTAAGCTTGATCCAAGCAAGATCAAGTGTCGTGCCAAAATCTTGAAGAGTCGGATGAAACTATCATGTCCTCAAATGCTTATCAATTCATCTATGTAAATCACATATTGTAATAATTTTATAAAATAGTAAACACATTGTCACTAATTTGAACTTATTAAAAATCATTTCAAATTCAAACGAAATGCTAAAATATAAATGCACACCGAGAATAACATGTTGTTCTTCATAATCACGGAGAATTAATTAAACTTCTCACTAATTGTCAAGTCATCATAATTTAAAAAAAAAAGGAAAATTATTATGCCACCATGAGTTGAAATGAAAACGACATGTCATTGAGATGGAAAATAATCTTCAAGCAGAGAGAAGAAACAACCCCAAGAACAAAGACAACACTAAGTAAAAATGGGGAAAACCCAATTCAGACAAATTCACAGCAGAAGAAAAGCTTCCAGTGGACGAATTAGTGGCGAAAGCAAAAACTGCCCATTGTTGATAAAACCTAATTCCGACTGACGTGAATTCAGGGTTGCTCAAGTACTTAGCCATTTGGGAATGTGTACATTCACGAAGAATAAGATTCAATGCCAAGTTGGGGATGTAGAGCAGCAAAATTAAGCCATTTTTGGTGTGGTTGAGCTCAATTTTACACGTGGATAGGTAGTCAGGGAGATTGGGGAATTGGCTGAAGTTGCTTGGAGCGATGGTGGAACCAATGCTGAATGTGCTGAGGGGCGACGCGTCGTCCAACTCCCAAGCGATTTGCATGACAAGGCAGTTTGCTTTCGAGTTCTTCTTCATTTGGGTAAGTCTTATGGACTCTCTGTAGCTGTTCATGGCTTTGAAAAGTGCATCTTCGTTCACTGCAAATCATGTATGTTTGGATTGTGATTTTTTGTGAGATAATAGAAAAATTATCAATGAAATAAGTCTCTATAGAAAACAAGCCACCAAAGTAAAGGAATTATGAAACTAATTTGATTCTATCATTCTGTGTGTTTAAAGAGAGAGTGAGAGAGAGATCACAATGTGTGCACAAAAGAAATAGAGAGAGATAGAGAGAGAATCATCACAATGCACTAAGTGCGGCAGTAGCAGCAACCCTTGAGCAAGATTGAAGAGAAAAAGTCTAAGTTTGTGGGAGGTCAAGGCCATTTCACAACTGCTTGGTCAAGGATAAGGCATCAAGTTTGCTTAAACATAAGATAATTAGACTACGGGGTCCTTTCTCTTTTAGTTCTTTTTTTACTGGCTTCTACTTCCATTATGATCTCTTTCGAATTTGCTTGTTCAGTCTAGTAATGTTGCTCTACTTTATCCAGGAAGGGTATGAGGTTCCCTTGTTCCATATTCATTAGTCATTACAAATTGAGTAAATTGATTTAAATATGCTCATGAAAGTGAGGGAACAATTAGTTGCTTAATCATTTTTCTTGCAAAGTCGTATAGATAGAAGGATACTTATTTGCATAATGATATGTATAAATTTTTCTACCTCTCTATTCAGCTGTAGTGCAACTAAGAGGGAGAAACTATTTTCCACCTTTCTCATTCTTAGTTGTCAACAATTATACAATAGGGGCGTACGGATTTCTAGATGTCGATATACAACCAAGTATTATGGTATAAGATCCTACCCACCCCACCTTAGGTCTAAGTTCTTGTCTTTATATTTGTAACTGCAAAAAGCTTCCTAAACTACTATCTACAGGTGTGTATGAACTGCAAAACTATGGAGGGATATATTCTTGCTTATTTGATTAAAGAAGAATGTTAGGTTTCTCTTGCTCAACATGTTTCATTTTCATATATAATATGCACAATATTCAAAATCATTGAGGTGATGCTCAATTCACAAGCAAGCACAATGTGTTGTCGTATCTATTTTCTATCACTTAATATGCATTCATATTTTAGATTTGGTTTTTGTTACACTTTGATGATTTTTCTCCTCTAGATTGTTCTGTTTGCACTGATAATCTATTGACTCTATTGTGAAGGATTCTCAATCTCGAGTATCTAAACTTCGTAATATGGATATCCGTTTTTTTTAAAAAGTGTAACTCATTTATAACATCTTAAATTCTTAATGTGACATTCTCCAAGTCTTTTTTTTCTTCTTTGAACAAAAGTTGTTTCTCTCAAATGATTCAGGTTTTCTTTTTTGTTTCATTCTTCTCTTTCTTACTTCCTTGATATGGGCACTGGTTCGACATTGTACCAATTATTTATGCCAAGATATTTTTTTGGGATTTAAAGCAGATTTATTATGTCAGCTATTAGAGAAAGTAGATAGTGTGAGTATCCATCTCAAAACCGAGTAGCTCACTCGCCATATATGAGAAAGCCATCTTGGACTAGATCCGAATTTGTTGACCGAAATAATACCCGCTTGGGTCGGATCCAACTCTTTTTGGGATCATGAAATACCCGCTTAGGTCTTTGCCTGCTTGGGTGAGGACCTCGGAATATCAAGGGCTCTGATACCATATTATTAGAAACTAGATAGTGTGAGCATCCATCTCAAAACCAATTGGCTAGGAGAGGAGTAGCTCACTCTATCTTATATATATATGTTGAAGAACCTCCACCTTACCAATGTGAGACATTTGCCACAAGATGAATATTCCAACATCAACTATATTTCAATTTCCTATTCTCTAATGACAAGATGTCTCTTCGTATTAGTCAACCGCTTATAAGTTGACCCGACGATACACAGTTTTAGAATACAAATAGAAATGAAAAAAAAAAAAAAAAACTTTTTTGCCTCTTCAAATCATCCTTTATGTATATCGTTCCAATTTGCATAAAATGGAGATGTTCTACATTGCATGACTCCTTGAGATAATCGTTGACCATAAATCTTACTTAAACATGTTATAGAATGAAAGAAAACAAGAGCTTTTGATCCTCACTAAAAAAAAGTAACGACCCCAAAACCCATAATCCCAACCCATAAACCCAACCATTATTTGGAGCCAGAGAGACACCATCAGAAAAGCTTCCAGGAACTGCATTAGTACCTAAAGCGATCACCAAACAATCTTTATTTGTAGCAAGACCCACCCTTGTAAAAGTTGCATTACTTAAATACTTTGGAGCCTGAGAATGAGTGCAACCAGTAAGCATAAGTTTATCCGCCGAGCTAGGCACATATACTGGTAAAATAACCACATCTATTGTATGATTGAGGTTAACTTTGCACTTTCTTGAGTGATGAGTGAACATAGGAAGTTGGCTCTGGTTGGATAGAAAAAGAGGGTTCCCGTTGTTGGTATGACTGCAAGGTAGTTGGTTGTACGAGTTCTTTGCAATTTGTTCTGCTATACATTTTGCTTTTGAGTTCTTAGTGAAAGCCAATTGGTCTTTTAAGTTTCTGTAGATGTTTAAGCCTTTAAAAAGCTCTTCTAAATCAACTGCAGGTAGACAGACATTTAGAGTTTTGTTTCAGTTCATAAAGATACAAAATGAAGAAGGCCAACTTTCCGAAACGAGTTGTAAGTTTGACCCACTTCCATATATTTCTTTGATGAATGTGCCAAATAAGATGACTAAAAAAAGCATTTAGTTTGAAAATGAGAAAATGGTACGAAAAAAAACCAAGATTTTTGAACTTTAGGCAAAAAGTTGGGAAATTTCAAGTTCTTGTTGCATGAATTAATTGGTTTATATCGATTTTAGAGAAACTAGAATTAAGTTCTTATTCTAATCATCAATATTTACAACTTTACAAGCACCCACTTTAAATAGAGGAACCCTATTCTACAAATAAGGTAAATTTACAATAAGAAAAATAATACGTATCAAATAATCCATTTAAGGAAAAAATATAACACACAATAAAATCAAATATTTTAACATTGCCCTTCAAACTGGTGCGAAGATGTCTGTCATAGCCAGCTTGTAAACGAGTCTGTTAAATTGTAATTTTGGAAGCCACATTTTGTTAAAATATCGACAATTTGATTTGTTATAGGTAGGTAGGGAATGAAAATTTATCATGTATTGATATTTTTCATTTATAAAATGTATGTCATTCTCAATATGCTTTGTTCTAATGTGAAGGACATGATTATGAACGATGGAGATAGTTGCTTTATTGTCATAATAAACTTGAATCGGCTTTGATTGTATGATTTTTAGTTCCTCTAGGAGCTTCTTTGCGCAAATGCCAAGATCTAGTGGGCTAAATTCTGCCTCTGCGCTACTTCTGGCTACCGCACTTTGTTTTTTAACTTTTCCAAGTAATAAGATTTCCTCTCACAAAAGGAACAATAACCTGATGTAGATCTTCTATCTGTAGTGTTTCCTGCCCAGTCAACATTTGTGTAGATTTCAATATCAAAATTCTCATGTTTTTTAAACAAGATGCATTTTCCTGAAGTTCCTTTCAAATATCTTAGGATTCTATTAACTACCTCAAAATGTCTCAATCTCGAGGCATGCATGAATTGACTTAACATACTTACTACAAATGCAATATTTGGTCTCATGTGTGATAGATAGATAAGTATTTCAACAAGTCTTTAATATCGTTCTTTATCTTTCACCTCTTCTTAGACTGCTAATTGTAATTTCATATTTAATTCAGTAAGGGTTACTGCAGTTCTGCATTCTATCAGCTCTGTCTTTTTGATTAAATCAAGAATGTATTTTCTTTGATTGACAAGGATACACTACTTTTACATGGCAAATTCCATTCCTAAGAAATATTTTAACGTCCCTAAGTCCTTGATTTGAAATTTTGAAGCAAGTTTCTTCTTTAGATCATTTATCCCCACCTCATCATCACCTATAAGGATAATGTCATCCACATAAACTATTAGGGCAACAATTTTTTCTTTACCAATATAATTAAAGAAGATAGTATGTCTTCTTGACTTTGATAGAATCCATAATTAATAACTGCTTTCTTGAATCGTTCAAACCATGCTCTAAGAGATCGTTTAAGACCATATAAACCCTTTCTTAGTTAGCAGACTTTATTTTTCAGTTCCATTTCGAATCCAAGTGGTAAATCCTTAAATACTTCTTCTTCAAGATCTCCATTGAGGAAAGCATTTTTCACATCTAGTTGATAAAGTAGCCATTCATAGTTGATAACGACAAAAAGAAGAATTTGAATCGAGTTAATCTTAGAAACATGAGAAAATGTTTCTTCATAATCAATGTCGTAGGTCTGAGTGAAGCCTTCAACAACATTTCTGTCTTTATACCTCTCAATACTTCCATTTGCATTGCATTTTACAGTGAACACTCATTTACATCCTACTGTTTTCTTGTTTATTGGTCTTTCTACTATTTCTCATATATGATTTTGCTTTAGAGCAATCATCTCTTCCATAACTGCTAAATTCCAATTTATATCACCCAGGGCTTCTTGTATGTTTCTTGGGTTAAAAAGGTCATTGATTCTAGAGGTGAATGCTTTGTAGTTATCTGACAATCTATGATAAGATAGGTAGTTTACAATTGAGTGTTTTGTACAACTATGAACTTCCTTTCTTTGAGCTATGGGAATATCCAGATCAAGAATAGAAGAAGATCGAGGGATTACCTAACTGCTCATTCTCATTTGTCAGGGATTTAGATTGGTGTAATGTCAATTCTACTATTTGGTCCATACTACTTTGAATAGAAACCCTCCTAGTATAAACCTGAAGCTTATAGACGTGATCACGAAGATCAATTAACAGTGTTTCTTCCTTTGAAGTAGCTCCGTTCAAATTTGGTATAACATGACTAGGACTAGCAATGCTAGGACAAATCATTTGAAGAGGAGATGTTTCCCAGAAATAATTTTCTTCAAGGTTAGATTGCTCCCCTAAAAGAAATTGGACTTAAAAAAATAATTTGTTCTTTATGAAAGTTACATTTTTTAGTTAAAGGATCAAACCAATGATATCGCTTTTTATTCTAGGTATACTGTAAGAAAATGCATTTAATTGCACGTGCTGATGTCATGTTGAATTATGTAAATCACCAATCTAAAAGCTTAAGCTTATAGGTTGAGATAAATTTCATTGCGGCAATTAACACTCCCCCTCATTTGTGGACTTATAAATTTTAGAAATGTCCTACAAGTGGAATTAATTCCACAAACAAGGAAAACAATAACAATCCATTTAAAGAAAAAAAATATAACTCCAAATAAAATCAAATATTTGAATAGCTAAAGTGCAATTAATGAATATTACAAACATAAAGAGAGAAAGAGAGAGGGGGGAGGAGCTAACCATCACAGTGCACCAAATGCAAGAGAGAAAGCAAGCAGTGCATAAGAGCACAGAGAGTGAGGAAATGTTTGAGAAGAGGCATAGCAGTTTGAGGATCAACAATGGAAGCGCAGATATTTGTCAATAGAAATCAAACAAACAAAAGAACCAATCATTTTATTTATATTATTGCCTAAGATTCTCCTTTTGTTTTTTGTTTTCAATATATTAATTTGTGTGTGTGTTTTGCCTTAGCAGTGAAGGTAACAAAATTCCAGTCCCTGCCCTTGGAGCCAAACAAAAAGGTTATATACTCTGCTTCCGTAGTTGAACATCATCAACTTTGGTATAATGTGTGACATGTAAATGAAAAATCTTATTCTTTGATTGGTACCAAAAATGTCCACGACAAATTGAGATGTCCACAACTTTAGTAAAGCTTAAGGTCAAGGCATATCTTCCCAAGCACACCAGAAAAAAGAAGAAACAAAAATTTGATTAACCAAATGCTCCCAAACAATCGGATTTTTTTTTTTTTTTTTTTTTTTTTGAAATTTAAATTTATATTTACTCAAATTCTCTACTAAAATTTGATCATCTCTTAAGTTTGTACGTGATTTATATCCAAATTCCATAAATCAAAACAATATTGGAAAGTTATTCTTTTAATTTTCAAATTTTGATTTAGTTTTTAAAACATAAAGGGAAAATATCAAAGTAATGAAAATCCTGCCTAAAAGTAATAGTTATAGACTTAAGGGCCAGCTATGATAACCATTTGGTTTTTAGTTTTGGGTTTTTGAAATTTAAGGTTACTTTTACTATTCAACCACTTAGTTTTTATTATATTGATATCTTCATTAGTTTTTATTATATTGATATCTTCCTCTTGATTGTGATTTTAAAAGTCAGACCAAAATTTGAAAGTTAAAAACAAAAAATCCAAATTGTTGTTTTGGTCTATGAAATTTCTTTAGGATTCACATGATTACTTAAAGACAACATAAAACATAATGTAGAAATTTTGAGTAAATACAATTTTAAATTTCAAAAACAAAAAATAAAAAACCAAAGTCTCGTTTGATAACAATTTGGTTTTTGACTTGTTTTTGAAATTTACATAGGATTTCATATTCTCTAAAAAAAAAAAAAAAAAAAAAGTGAATCTCAACCAAATTTTATAAATAAAAACAAGTATTTTGATTCTATTTTTTTAGGCCCCATTTGATAATCATTTGATTTTTGGTTTTTGGTTTTTAAAATTTAAGCTTATTATTTACCTAAATTCTCTATATATGTTTCATCTCCTTTTAAGTATATAAATCCTAATCAAATTTCATAAATAAAAACAAGTATTTTGAAGCTATTTTTTAGCCCCGTTTGATAAAAATTTCATTTTTTATTTTTGGTTTTTAAAATTTAAGCCTACAAACTACTACCTCAACACACAATTTTTATGACTTTGATGCCTACATCTTACTTGTGTTTAAAAAAAATAAAAAATTGCGCTAAAAAAAGAACTTCCAAATACTTGTTTTTGTTAATGAAATTTGGTTAGGATTCATGTACTTAGTTAAAGAAAATATGTGACATATGTAGAGATAAATATAGACTATAATTTTAAAAACGAAAAACAAAATGATTATCAAATGGGGCTTTAACTTTCGAATTTTGGTTTTGTTTTTAAAATCACAGGTAAGATTTAGACATAAAGTCATGAAAATTATGTGTTGAAATATTGGTTGTAAGCTTAAATTTCAAAAAAAAAAATAAAAATAAAGCACCAAATGATTATCAAACGGGACCTTAGCTTTCAAATTTTGGTTTAGTTTTTAAGAACACAAGTAGGATGTAAATATAAAAGTCATAAAAACTGTGTTAGAGTGTAGTCATAGGTTTAAATTTCAAAAACCAAAAACTAAAAAAACTAAATAGTTAGCAAACGAGGTACAAATGGTTATGAAACATGGCCTAAATGATTATTAAATTAGGCCGTAGAGGTTATCGTTCAAAATTCTCTACCGTAGCCATAAATGTTGTTGAATAAAAATATATAAGGTAAAAATATTATTTTGGTTCATGAATTCTGACATTTACATTTTGGTCTCGTGATTTTCAAAAGTTTCATTTTAATTCATAAACTTTGAGATTTGTTTCATTTACCTTTCAACTTTCAAGAAAAACTTAAAATTGGTTTTTATGATTTTTTTTTTTTTTTTTTTTTTAAATATCTTCTATAAAATTTTAAAAATAGGTTCACATTATCTTTTTGATTTTGTTAAAATTATTTAATATTATTAAACCAATTTTGATTCATATAGAAATTTTGATTAATATTGACTTTAAATTCATCAATTTCAAATTTTTTTATAAAGTAAAAGACTAAAATTCGTCTCATTAAAAACAAATCTATACGTTTAAGATTTAAATTAAACTTTAAAATTGAGGAACCAAACGGTTATAAAAGTCAAAGGGACAACTAGACAAATGTATAAATTTTGAAAAATAATTTAGGGAATGTGTAGTTTTTTTAAGACTTTAAATTTATGTCTAAATTTTAATTTCTAATTAAAATTAATAAATTAAATTTGACAATAATACCCGTATATTTACTTTTTATATTTTATTTAATTTTTTAAAATTAGATTATCCTACTTAAATAATATTCAATTAAATTATAAAAAAAAAGTAATATCTTTGACCAAAATCATTTTTTTAATGCACAATTTTCGAAAAATCAAAAGAATCAACAATTAATAATTTTAAAAAAAATTAAAATTTAAAACGAATATTTGAAAGTTTATCAATAAATGGGATATATATGTGCACATCCTTGTACATAATGACATAAATGCAGAATAATGAATGTGGAGTAAAATTAGAATTAAAAAATAAATAACTCACTTACAATGTTGTCATTTTCCATTATTAATGTTTCAGAGGTTTTGACTTTTTCAATTATGGAAAGCCAACTAAAACACATTATTAAAAATGCACACGCGTGTTTACAAGGATATTATATTTTGAAAATATAATAAAATATAATACCAAAATACGCGTGTTTAAAATTTATTTTGAAAATTAAATTCAACAATAAAAAATCGAAAAATGAAAAAGTTAAAAGATATTATATTTGTCCACACAATAGAATCTTCAATTGATTTTATTATTGTTTTTTTTTTTTTTACGATGTTGATCTCTTATTTAATTTTTTAAATTGAAAACAAATATTAGTTCATTGATTAGGATAAAATTTTCAAAATTTTATTTTGAAAATTCAATCGAGAACAATAAAAAGTTGGTTAAAATAAGATATTTACTCTTTAATCTTTGGATGAGGGATTATTTAATTCTATTTTTAATGTTTAATATATTAATTAATAAATGACTCTAGTATATGGTGAGAATATAAATATTATCTTACTTACTTTCTAAGATTTTGATTTAGACAAAAATTCAAAGTCAAAAAAGTTATATACTTATAAATTTGGAAAATTCAAATTGCGTTGGAACCGTATTTTAGCACATAAATAAAAGCAAATGCTCCGCGTGAAGCCAAATTAAAGAGTTCCTTTTTTATCAAGCCAAAATCACGAGAAGACGTTTGGTTGAATTTTACATACTAATGTTTGCAAAAATTCAAAAGTCTAATTTCAGAAATAACCTTTGTTAAAAAGATTTAAATAGATGGTTTTAGTCATAACTAATAAGTTAGCAATTAGGTCAAACCAGTATAGTTCACTTGTTATTAAAGATTCACTAGCATCAGCTCAAACGATAAAAATAATAATAATAACAATTAGAGCAATGTTTAATTGGGCTTCATTAAATTGAAAAAAAGAAAAGATTCATTAGAAGTTATTTTTTATCCATCTTAATCTACATTCATAATCAACAAATTGGTATCACAATTCTAGATTAAATGTAGTGTATTAAGGTGATTTTGTTATTGGACAAAATTAACACAAAATTGTGGTGTCTAAACTTTATTCTAAAAACAGTCTTAAAAGTACTTTACTTTCTTGTCATCTCCGTGTTCGATCTTCTAACTATTCATACTCAGCAATCATGCATTTAAATTGTGGAGATATATTTTGAACTATGATATTTCACGATGGTTTAGTCGAGGTTTCACAGGAAACATGGATCTATTTGATCAACATTTTTGCATTCGTGTTCCTCTAATAATTAATCATGTAAATTAAATCTATGTGTATTCTCACTTTCTCTTTATTATTTTTAATTGTTGTTTAACATTCATATCATAAATAAGAACAATTAAAACATCTATCTATAAGATGATCAATTATTCTTGACCGTTACACTTATTGAATTCAAAATAGTTCTAAATCTTTAGATTACATTGACTGTTTGATAGTCAAAACCAGATAGCTCAAAAGACATTAGAGATGTACTAATATTCACTCGATCTGTGGTTCGAGTATAAAAAGAACATACTAACGTGGATTTTTTTTTTTTTTTTGAGTACCATAAAAATATTTGGAGGTTGGAGAACTTAATCAAAGATATATATCAATAATCTCCATTGGGTTGACCCTGCTTTAGCAATCAACTTCAGTTTACATTTAAGTATTCTATGTCCATCACAAGTTAAGTAGGAATTCAATGTAACATACCAATGAAAATGGACTTCTTTTTGTCGCTGATGCCAACTGCTCTGGCTTGATGAAAATTAATCATAACTACTATATTTGATCGGTCAATCAAATCGTTAAGAATTAATCATAAAGATTTTTCATGTATAGCAAAATTTTGAAAAACATTTTCTATATAACAGAAGACTGGCCAATTCATGTAAAATGACCAAAGTATTCCCGTTTCAAATTATTTCAGTTGATAGCTTTCAGTCAATAGTTTAGCTGATATGCTTCAATCAGTTTGTTGATAACCTTCAATCAATTCGTTGATAGTTTTCAATTTGTGTCATGAATAGTCTTCTATCAATATAATGTAAATGTATAGTAGTCTTCAATCATTGCCCAAAGCATAGCGATGTCGGTGATAGAGTGTGGCAGCTGCGAAAGCAACATGTGCCTTGTCTTGTTGGAAAGCTCTTCTCTCCATAAGCACAATCTATTTTAGATTTCAAGCATAGTTCTCTAACTTCAGAGATCTGACAAGGAAGAAATGTGTGTCAATGAATTCTTCTCTACAAAAATAAAGATATGCTTCATCGCGAGACCTCTTTCCAGCAACCATCAACAAAATCACTATCAAAAAATGAGAATCAAAGTGTCTAGGATGTTTGGTTTGGATTGAAAAGGACAATACAAAGCCAAAAATCGTGTTTCTTGTGGAGAAGAATGTGGTGAGGGAGGAGGTGCCACATCAAAGGATGAAAAAGGAGGGCATAATGGAAATTTAAAAAAAGAAACAACCTAAAATATAGGGGTATACATGGTCCGGGTTGAGTTGGGTTAGGGAGTTTATTAGGACCAACCCAAAGTTTCGGATGAGTCAATCCATTAACCCGTCCAACCCTATGCATAAGAGCAACCCAACCCTATATATTCGGGTTGGGATGGGTTGGATTCTCGAGTTATGTTACTCTCGTTGAATGATACTCTACTTGAACATTGATTTACATATTTTATTAGTGCATGTTATTTATTAATATGCTAAAAAACTTACCTTATTAATTAATTTCTATTTTCACACAAACACATATATGTATATATTATTCCATAGTTCGGGTTGGGTTGAACAGCCAAAAAATCATCAACCTTAAAACCAACCCAACCCAAACAAAATTAGAAAATCATAACCCAACTAACCGAGCTCAACTCTTACAATTTGAGTTGGGTAGTCCGGGTTACTCGAGTTGTCGATTTTTTTGTACACCCATACTAAAATCTATTGTTGTTCACGCAAGATTTTTATAGATACGATAATGCGAGACACATGTAAATGAAAAATATATATATGTGTATTAATTTAAATGTGTCATTGTAAAGTATAAGATTTAATATGTTCTTCTAATACTTTTTTTCGCTTTTGTAGTACTCTAATATGTGGTGAATTCTCTTCAAACATTTTTGGAGAGTCTAATTCCTTCATCGTAGAGAAACTCAGTATTTATACACTTCTCTGTGAGCTCTCATGTGAGATTGGACTTTAATGAGCCTATGGGCTTGGTATAGTGGGCCTTTGAGCCTAAGCCTGGACTCCAGGCTTGTCTACATAGATTATAGCCTGATTTAATCCAACTTAATTTTGAAAAATTTGACATATAATTTATCAAAAACTTAATTTAACTTTGCCATTAAATGTTAGATTGGTTGCCCAAAACTTTTCTGTCAAAAACTACAAAAGAAATGCTATAATAATAATTGTGATCCCAAATGTTAATACTCATCTAATAAATGACAACCATATATTAAATTCATTAGCCTATGAAATTGGGGGAGGAATTGATAAGTTTTATTCCTATGTGTTAATACAGAATGA
The DNA here is from genome assembly GCA_037832605.1 of Cyclanthera cordifolia. Taxonomy (NCBI): domain Eukaryota; kingdom Viridiplantae; phylum Streptophyta; class Magnoliopsida; order Cucurbitales; family Cucurbitaceae; genus Cyclanthera; species Cyclanthera cordifolia. The sequence continues at coordinate 10,406,624 of JBBMEG010000020.1, forward strand.
TCATCAAGATGCAAATAAGTCGGCTCGAATCAAACAAAGAACTTGTCACAAATCTCACAAGCTAAAAGGGCTTGCATGTCCAATTTATAGGCTTGGGAAACCTTGTAAATCACAGCCATTAGGAGCGGGTTTTTACGGACCACGGGAGCTAAAATGAGAGCTAGGTAAGGCTACATTGTTTTGTAAGTTATGAAACTCAAATGTAGATATCTCAAGAGAACAATATGTGATATGCAATATGTGAAGAATTAAAATGAAGAGTCTTAAATGGAGAAATGAGCTGATTTATTTTCTTTTTTCTCTTTTTTTTTTTTTTTTTGAGATAGGAGAAATGAGCTGATGAGACTTCATAAAAGGAGCACAAGGAAACAAATTTATTTCATTCGAAGAACTTGAGAGTTCAAGACAATTCACCAAACGAGATCTCTGCCCCTCTTCCTCCAATCCCAGCAATGAAACACTCGAATCCACACGATTCGAGTTCTGCAATTACTTTATCCACAACTTTCCCTGAAAGTACTGTGAAACATAGTTAAGAAAACACAAAAAACAATATGCTACTCCTATTCACTATAAGATAAAACTGAGTAGCAGTTTTCTTAACATTGACATTTATGTTCTAAAATTACGCTCATGGAGGAACTGCATAAAATATGGAATATTGAAATCTTCAATGTGATTGACTAAGTTTCTGGTCTCAGGTTGAGATTCCAATTTAATCTTCCTAGTCTGTTAATCCCTATGATTTCTTAAACGGAGGTCGCAAAAATGATCTCGAGTCTAACAAATGGCTATTAATATGTTGAAATCAAAGAAAAAGAGTGACATTTACCCTATTCCTTATCATTTTGAAAATACAATCAGTTCAAACATCTCAAAACGTTCTTGTTGTTACTAGATATTAGCAAATACATTCTAGAAAATTCAAACAAATCATTTAGACCAAATTGAAGAAAAAAAAAGATTAAATGGCTGTTCAACCCTTAAATAAACAGCATAATGCAAGCATTTGAGTAAAAACTTGTTTAATCTAATCTAAAAGGCATACAAAGATGGAGAGGGAAAATATTGGATTAACCATATGAACAATGTTTTACTAGAAGAAAACAAAGAGATATAAATGAGAGCAGATGAAGACTCATGGCATAAGATTCCATCACAGAAAAAAGGATACATTTAGGCAACAGTGTAAGAACACAGCCTCCACCTCCAGCTCCTGTCAATTTGGAAACTAGCTTGTATTTCAATGTCGTTCGGAGGACTGTTTCGATAGATGCATGGCTTACCCCCAGACACTGAAGTAAACCTTGATTCATTTCCATCAACTCTGCCAACTTCCCTTCCTTCTCAATTAGGGATACCTCATCAGGAACTGATGACTCAATAATGATTGATAATTCCTTGCTGACAGAATCGACAGCGCTAAACACAGAGTTCATTGCCTCCGAGTGTCTAATGGCCCTTTCTGCAACACCAGCAACCAAAGCCTTCGTGTTTCTTCCAACTTTGGTGTTAGTAATTAGCATTTTCAATGGCATATTGGATTTAATGAGGGTCAAACTGCCTGATTTGAACTTGATCATGCTGCCTGATACATAAGAATTACTTGTATAAGAGAGATCGAAGGTCTGTAACATCTACTACATATAAAATCGATTGAAGAAAGACCAAAGATCATATATAAAATCGATATGACCTGTGGTTTGAAACCAAGTTCAAGCAATGGAACTACACACGCACATACACCAAAAACTAATACTATTCAATTAAACAATCCAAGTTAACCCTAGTGACTGAAACATATTATACGGAATATCATATAATTATCCTTAAGAGTTTTTCATTAAGATAACATGATATTTTTTTGCTCCAATTGGATTAAATTGTTTTCATGGTGATATGTACGAAGTGACTTTAGTTATTGAGCAAGAATGCCTTGCAGATGCCAAGTATTAAAATTACAAGGCAATTGCCTTTGTATCTCTTGCATAATAAGTGTATCAGTTCACTTTGCTTCAAAGACCAATAAAATCTTAAAAAGTATATGCAGTGATCATTGAACAATAGAAAGTAGAAAACAATCAGTTAAACAGAAAGTGGAGAGATTATGGTAAAGAAGAAATAATGGATTATGATACCATATGTGCTAACTGTGTTGTCAATTCCAGAGGGTTTTCCATGGATTATCTTTTCACCCTCAAAAGCCCACTTGTTCAACAACCCTAGATCTTCTTCTTTATATACTATCCATCCAAGCTGCTTCCGATCGACATTCACAGAACCGGATAAAGCAAGCAGGGCAGCTGAAAGCGCAACACAAAATGAAGCTGATGATCCCAGGCCAGAACCAAGAGGAAGCTCAGAAGTGATGGCCACATCAACAGGCACAAATCTGAAACAAACACGTAAGCAAAGAGAGTGAAATGGAGTGTGCACAAGTTTAAATATAATGAACTTTCAGGAAAGAAATGCATACCCTATGATGGAAGAATAGAGCCAAAGAAATGCAGACACTCCGGAGGCAAGTCCGATTTTCGCCTCGGGAAAGTTTTCATCCTCAACAAGAGATGCAATTGATTTCAAGCATTCTGCAGGGCAGGATGTGGGCATGGAGATTGGACCAACAAATCCACCCAAAGCTTCCTTGATTCTACTAATTGGCCATAAAAACTCAAGTGCTAGATCCTTCAGTTGAAGTTTCACAGTATCATCCGTATCTGATAATAATGAGAATAATACAATGAAGAAAAAAAAAAAGTACAAACACTAGAGTGAAGGAGGTACACACGAATTATCCTGTTATAAGAAAAGAAATCTGTGTTCCCCTAGTCAAACATAATCACAAAAGGAGACAATGCACTCCAATCCAGATGCAATTAATACAAAATAAAGCATTAGTAACACATAAAATGAAATGGGGCTCATTGAATCGAAGAACCAAAGAAATATCAACAATGTTCAAATGGGAATCAAGCAATTAGAACACACACGTGAAAGAATCTGACAAATCCCAGAATTGACCTTCCAACTCACATTTTAGAATCAAACGCCCAAATAAAAGGCAAACCCAATTGAGAGAGAGAGAGAGAGAGCACCTGAAGAATTTGGCAATCGAATTGAAGCCGTAGTGTAGAGATTGACGGAAGCGGCGACGGCGGTGGATCCATGGACAACGGCGTGTTCTCCGGCGAGTATGATTTTGCCAGGAGCTCTGGCTTTGACTTCCATTTGCCTTTCCTGGGCGACTAAGATCACTCAAACCAAAAGGCTTTCTATAATTTTTTTCCTTTTCTTTTCCTCATGTTTCATGTGATTATCTTGCCCAAACACGTGCTTCTGTAAATATCAAACACATTGTTAGCAGATATTTAAGATAAAGAAAAATGAGAAATCCGTGGTTGGATGATGAATTGAGGTGTATTAAAAAAAATGATAATTTACAAATCTTTTTATAAAAATTAAATCGAAATATTGTAATCACTCAAATAACTTTTCATTTGTAACCACTCAAATAATTTCTCATTTCAACTACTCAAATAATTCCTTATTCAAGAATCATTTTTAAATTTTTTTGTATTCAACTATCTGCATTATTAATTAAATATAAATGGACATTTGATTAATAATTTTATTAAATAAAATAAAAATTTAAGATATATGATACTTTTTATCATCTATACATAATTTTATAAATTTTATGGCATTAATGTATATCCATGAATCAAAAATTCATGATTCAAACATTCACCCTGTTATTGAACAAAAGAAAACATAATAAATTTTGATTTTAATTTTAATTTTAATTCCAACAAATTATTTAAAAGTTTTAATTATCTGGAAAAATTGTATTGCATTTTGACCAAATTCCAGCACCATGGATAACGTTGGGAGATTGTTGAAAAATCATGATATCTATACATAGCAAAACATGATATAGCTCATTGGGATAGAATAATCAATCCATTTCTCTGCTATTTGTGTCGAAGTTCTGTCTGTCAGTATGTTAACATGATCCGCTTTCCTATTGACCAATTTTAAGGGTAAGGTGCAAGCAAGCCCAAACCAACAAAAGAATGGTCCAACTCCAGTATTAAGAACAAATTTAGGAGCGGTTGGCCTCAGATTTTTGTCAATATTTTAAAATCCAACGGGTTTTTTTTTTTTAATGTGTTCGGGCTTTATGAAGCTTTTATGGAAGATAATGGGCGCCACGTGGTGCAACAAATGTGCCACTTGTCGATTTTTTTTTTTTTTTTTCAAATATTTCCTACCTACTTAAAATAAAATTTAAAATTCCTTCCTATTTTTTGTTTCAATTTTTTTCTTTTCATAAATTTATTATCTAAATCTAACCCCATTTTTAAAAAATATGTATATTTCTTAATTTCTTAAAATCATTTATATTTGGGGTTTAAGTGAGTATTTTTCTAAAATAATATAAATTTATTTGAATTAATTAATAAACATTAATTATAAAATGATAAACTATAAAATTTGAATAAAGTTGGAGTTTAGTGTTTATGGTTCAAAAATATAGATTTTAGTCCCTATAATTTAGAGTAATATAAAATTTAGTTCCTACGATTTGAAAAAAAAAATTAGTCCATATATAGTTTGATAAAAGGGAATTTAACATGGATATTCAAGTAGGAAATAATTATTACATTTTCATCCCAAATTGATTTTAATTGCAAAG
>JBBMEG010000020.1:10417847-10437016 GCA_037832605.1 Cyclanthera cordifolia
TTCAAAAAAATGGAAATGGATATGGTTGCAATTAAATTGCTTTTTTGGCAGGAATGTAAATGAGTTTCTCCATATGGGTATGGATATAAAGAACCCTTGATAAAATCTATAAAATAGTCCAACTTATTTATAAATTTTAGGCGAATTAGGTAGGTAGAGGTAACTTATTATGTATAAATTATGCTATTTTTTTTTATCTAATCAATTACTTATCTCACACCCTCGTCATTAAACTCATAAATACCTTTTATATATTTTATTCACCAATAATTATGAATTTATAGACTATGTTTCAGATTTTATCAAATTTTAGAGATTAAATTCTAATTTTTCAAGCCATGTATAGAAACTAAATCATAAATTTTTCAAAATCACGAAGACGAAGTCTATATTTTTAAATCATTTATTTATTAACATTTATGTATATAATATTTTTTATTCTCTTATTTATTTGATATCATATTTTATAATAGATATTTTAATTTAAAAAGTTATTTTTTATATATAATTATATTTTAAATTTTAAATTAACTATTATTTTATAACTTATGGTATTTTAAAAACAAGTTTATGAATATGATTCACATTTATTTGATTTTTTGTTCTTTTAGCATAAACCATTTTTTCTTCTTTTACTCTCATTCACTTATATTTTAAAATTTTGAAATAAAAAAATATTTTGTAATTTTTAGTTAACGATAATTTCATAATACAATTCACATTTTATAAATATGTTCAGTTATATTAATGTTAATTTTATAATCAATTTCGTATTTTAAAAATATATTTTATAAATTAAATTTAAATGGAAGAAGTACATATTTTTATTGTCAATTATCTAAACAAAATTTTAAATATTTATTCATTTATATTGTTAATATTGTTTTATATTTTAATAAAAATTGTGAATAAATAAATAAATAAATGAGATACTGTTATAAAAAAAATCTTTAACATTAATAGTAATTTGGAATTTGAAATAATACAAATAAATTTTTTTAAAATTTATTTAAACATATTCACAAATGTCACATCATTGAAAAAAACAATATACAATTTTTATAACTCAACCTTAATCACTCTTCATCCAAACAAAATATTAATAATTACTTTATGTAATCACCGTACCAAAACCTAAATAATTCTCCGATAGATAAACACCATAAATTCAATCCATAACCCTTCCATTGCTGAGACCGCTTTAGACCAAAAGGTAGAATTTTGGCATTGACCTGGATTAAAAATTCATAGAAAATTATCTGACTACTTGTTCTCTATACAACATATCTATTACTAAATAATAAATAAATAAACTACTTTCCTCTAGTATGCCATGTTTCCAAAAGCATATTTCTAAACAACATACAAAAACCAACCAACAATTGTGTCTTGACAACCCGCTAACTGTTTAAGTCGGTTAATTACCTTTTAGCTACTGTGCCTTCTAAAATACCATATGCACCAAAAGCACCTGAAAATTGCTGGTTATTGACAGGACCAGGTAGCTGGAAAGTGATAGAGAAGTGACCTGGTGGACATAAATTTTTTGATTGCATCCGAAATACTTGTGAATTCTTGCAAACTACGTTCTCACCTGTTGTTGTTACTCCAATTATGTTAACCTTCCCATCCGGTTTAAAGTCACAGTTGAAACTGTCTGCTCCCATGAAAGAAAAGTCTGGTCAGATAGATTGTTTTCATACTCAAACACGATGCAGTTTCCACATGAAGAAACAGATAAGAGAGAGAATTGTGAATTGTGATCAGTTTCAACAAACACTCACTTTGATCTCTTGCCACCCCTGGAAGAGAGACGCGGAAGAAGTACAAATTCTCATTCTCTCCAATGTCCACACGTCCAATAACTGGTCCAACTTTTCCCATGGCCGCTGTTCCATAGAGGGCAATCCCGGTCTTGTTGGCAGATACAATGTTATCCCTCTCTTGACTGGTTGTGAGTGGACAATATACCAAAGCTGGCCCAACCTTCACCATAGCATCGGGATCTTCTACTCGCGGGGAAGAAGGAATGTAGCTGTGTGGTAAAGGTGGACCAATATATGGCATGCTATTGATGGAAGCCACATCAAGAATGGGGCGACGAAGATTTAATGAATCTGTCTCATATTTTCTTGTTTCCTCGACCCTGCAAGAAAAGGAGTAATATGAACACAACATAGTTTGATGGCTGATGGCTCTCCGTCAATAGCATACCATTCATTGAAGTATTGAGCAGACATAAATGCCCTTTGTTTTCTAATAAAAACGGTACTGAACGATCTCCTTCGCATTATGCTCATGGATCATGGCCATTAATTTGCGGAGTTTCATCTATCAAAAGGTCGCTTTGAGAGAACAAAGATTTTGAACTATTAAGCTTTGGGTAGGGAGACCAAGATACATCAAAACATCCGAGTTCTTACCAGGCTGATACGACCTATATATCTCCTAGAGAGTTAATATCTTACCATGGTTACCTAAAAGGGTTAGTTAGGTTAGTTAGGCTTAAGACCTATATAAGAACTAGCCTCATACTGTAATAATTAGGCAATTAGTAAGAACTAAAGGGATTAGGCTCTAGTGGTTGGGAGTTTGGGAGATTTGAATTCTTCCTTGTAACGATTTCTCGAATAATAGAATTGGTCGTTTACATTTTGGTATCAGAGCATTTCAATCCATGGATCGTGACTCGTATCTTGACGTGGTGATTGACAAGTTAAGTGATGAAAGCTTTATCAAAACAACGACACAAAAAATAGTAGAGGCATTAAACAAATCTTGGGAGGAGACGATAAAAGAGAGAGAAGCAACATAGGATTCGGCATTCCAACCTGTACAAGATAATTTGGCAAGAATGAAGGAAGAATGGGAGGAATACTTGGGAGAAAACAAAAGGCAAGAAGCTTTGGAGGGACCGAACCAAGTAGGCAAGAAAGATTGCAATGATGTGAGCGATGCAAATCTTGAAGTTTATTCCAATTTTTCAATAGAAAGTACACAGAATCTCGAATGTGGAACTCCAGAAAAAAAAAGCTGAAAAAGAAAGATAAAAAAAAGTGGAATAAGTTACAAAGAAATATACATGAATCTTTTATTTTGTTGAAAAAGATAAAATCAACTCGTTATCAAAAACATGATCCAAAGATCAAAGTGAGGAAGAAGATTGAGATACAGAGAAATTGGAGAGTATGGGAAAAATATTTTGTTCGAAAAAATGGAGGGAGAACTCAACAGAAGCTTGTAGCACCGGATGAGAAAATGAAAAAGAAATCGAACCTGCAATTGCTTACAAAATTGACAGGAAAACAGAGAAGACAATTACTATTACAGTGGCCACAATTGCTTGTTCATTATGTTTGTGACAAGGTGCTCAACAAGTGAATCATAGTTCAATATGTCCCTTCAGAACATCAGTTGGCCAACGACTTAACAAAGCTGGTTTTTGATCGGAGTTTTGTTCCCGGCAAGTACAACCATCATCCACTCGTTTGAGGGGATGTAAGAGAAGACCCCAAAACGTCATCATCTGGCCATTTACAGTAGCGACCAAGATGTTGTTGGTTAGTTTGTATATTTGTAAAATATTTGTTATTCTGTTGGCTTATTATCTTGTAACAAGCGTCAACCTCTAAGAGGCACACTTGTATTTGTCCTCTTCCCCAATTGGTCCTATATATATGACTGTTGGGAGGATAACCAACAAGCGGAAGATTTCTTTGGCATCTTCGTCTTTCTCATTGCTATCTTTCTCTGGTTTTTAATTTTTGAGAAATCACTACTTCCATCCTGATCCCACCATGTTCCACTCTTAAACAACCCAAAACCAAAAGTTTCCACACAAAAGTTAGCAGAAATTCAGAACATAAACACTGCAAAACGATCACTACATATACAAACAGTCAATTGTAAACAAAAAGAACGCAAGAAATCCACCAATTCTTGTAAAATACAAAACTAGGGTTCCATTTCTCATTATACCCAAAACCATTTACCCTGATAATCACATTTTCCACAAAACTAATGCTATTCTACCAATAAAAAGAAGACAGTGAATGAAAAGAGAAAAGGCAGAACAGATAGAAACAGACAGAGAGAAGGAGACAGCATGGTCAAATAAAAGACGAAAAGAAGAAAATACCTAGCCGGAGAAGTCATCAGAGAGTCACCGGGAACCCGAAAAGTAGTAGGAATAGCAGATGGAAAATGAAGAGAAAGCTCCTACTTCGTGAACGTATCCAGTAACAGTGAAAGGCAGATCGCAAGTGGGTGTTAAATTTATATGGCTTGAGAAGAATACGGTGAAATGCGACCCTGCACCTCGCATCTTGGTCAACAAACAATCATTTCTATAGAATTCAATACGTTTTTTTTTTAATTTATCAAATTCAATATAGTTTTGATGGTTTTGATGGGATGTGAAATGATTTAATTAGTTAAGTTAGGTTGAGTTAAAAATTTAGATTAATTTTTTTTAACGACACCGATCGACATACACGTGAAAATCGATCGAGTGCCGTTAATTTGGTCGGTTTTTGGAAATGTATGAACACCCCTAATTTTGAGTACTTAGAAGTAATGATTACAGTTAAAAGCTTGTTTGGATATAGTTTTTAAAAATATTTGTAATAAAAATTTATTTTGAATATTAAGTTTGTTTGAATGTAATTTTTAAGAGAATTTAAAATTAGTATTCAATGATTTATTTTAAGTATTTAGAAGTTGTTGACTGAGAAATTTCGGTCATTCATAAATTGTCACATCATTATCTCAAATTTAATGAACAAAATTAAATTCACTTTTAAGACAATATTTATCAAAATTAAATTGGATCAAAAGTTTGTTTTATTTTGAAATTATGTCAAAATTAAATAAGACCTGAGTTTAATTGGTGACCTAAGTGCATAGGAAGACTCGTGTTCATGTAAACAAGTCTAATGGGCTAAGCTCAAGGCTCAAACCCAAAAGCTCATCAAGACTCAAGCTCAAGGTCCATGAAAGCTCTATAAATAGAAAAGATTTTTCAAGATCCAGAGATTTGAAACTAGAGAGAAAATTCATAGGATCAAAAGACACATACAATGTTAACATAATCCAAAGATCAACAAGTCCATCAACAAGTCAACTATCAATCCAAAGACTATCAACAAAATATGAGAGAGAGAAATCAAGATCCTCAGAGACTACAAAACCAAACATCAGTAAGAGAATTCAAAGCCCTCAGATCAACGTTGTCAAATTCCACATGCTGAGAGAAAGAATTAGAGATTGTAACCATATACCTATAGCAATAAAATTTAAGTTCATAGACACGTGTATTTCTCTAGTTTAAACTCTAATACCAAATATAGTTGTTTTTTGTATTGTTTTAATAAATTAAATATTATTAGTTAATTAGTGGTCTTATATGGATCTATTAAACTTAAGTCGGAGGAAATGTTATGATTTGTATATATGGATACATACAAAATGCCAAATTTTCGTCTTAAACAGTCGACTATCCCAAAATATAGAATCCTAAAATTAGTGACGGTTGATAAAAACATTGTAGTTCTTGAAATTTAGATGAAATTTCTATTTAATTCAACATAAATTTTTTAATTTTTATTTCAACCTCAATTTTAAATTGAAGAATTGTTAATGACAATAATAAAAAGTAAACTTATTATATAAAGGAAAGTTTATATCCATAGCCATTTGGAGAATAAGATTTACATTTCTGCAAAAAAATTATTTTATTGCAAATATATTAATTTTGCATTTTTTGGCATTTAATAGTACATAGTATTTTACAAAAATACCCATTTGAATTTAGTTTGAATTTATACGGTTAAAGACAATTTTAAAACCCAAAAATACTTTCCATGAAATTTCAGAAATTACCATACACGATTGTAGTGCTGCACGATTCCCATTATTTTCGCGTTCAGAATAATAAATGCGATGATTGTCTACAATGAGAGGAAAAAAGAAAGCATCGGAGGTTCAGAGATTGGTGGATTTTGTCGATCTTGCACACAAACCTATCGTCTTCTTCAGAGATTTTCCGACGGCTTCCTTCTTCTATCATTAGTATTTTCGACGATTTCTCCACAGTTCCAATTTTCCAACGATTTTCGGGAGGTATGCAGTATTTTTGTACTCATATGAAGGTATTTTTTGGTTTCAGCTGGCTATAGGGCACCGTCGTTTCGTCTGCCTTTTTTACGGAAATAGGGTTTCAGTTTTTGGCCGAAATTGATTGCTGTTGATGGATGAAGCTATATTGTGCATGTATTTGGTATGTATTTATAAAGTATATTGTGTAACTATTTGGCCTCTTAGTTTTGGTAGAGTAATAAGTTGCAACCGAAAAAATATTTGGCCTCTTAGTTCTGGAGTATATTGGTTTTAGTTGCGATTTTCCGACAAAAAAAATAGCTTGATGCATGGTTTTGTGAAAGTTGGAATCTGTTTGAAATTGTGTAAGATTGAGCTTGATGCATGGTCTTGTGAAGTGTAATGGGGATAATAATACCTCTTAGTACATGTATTATATGTTCTTAGTGTGGAAAAAAAATGGAATTACAATGTATATACTGTATTGTTTTAGTATTATTGTGTATATAAGCATTTGTATCGTAAGTATTATAGGATTGAAGTAGGTATGAACATGAGTCAATGGTCGTATTATTTTTAACAATAATACAGTTGATAATAATATTTTCGTCTATCTCGGTTGTAGAATATGGTGAAAACAAATATAAAAGAATGACGTGCGAATAATACTGTTAGGAGGAACGCACGAAGGCTAGGGTGTAGAGTAGATTACACGGGTAGAAAGAAAATAAATGAAGTTATCATTATTGATCATGTATAGTTTAATGCAATAGTATTGTTTATGTAGTACTATGGTATTATTAATAATAATGTCTTTCATATAGGAATCTTGTTTGGATAGCACATCAGAAGATATCAGAACACAAATGGATAGTGTTGAGCAAAATACGTGCACAGAAATTGTTGTTTATTGGCATAAATTTTAGGTTATATGATTAAAACATTATTAAATTAGCTTTATGTAGTTGGTTTGATTAATGTTGTTTATTGTTCAGGATGAGGACAATACGAAAGTTGATGATGAAGTTCAACTGACTCCAACATAGACGGTTGAATCGCTGATGATGATTAATGAAATGAACATTCAGATCGAAAAGGTATGATGATTAAAGTATTATAATTGTATTATTATGTTCAATATGTACTTTGTGTGACCAAAATGTTTAGGTAAAACAATGTTCTGAAATGAATGATGTTGGTGATTGGAGCAAAATAACAAAAATAGCGAGAATGATGAGGTATGTTAAAAGTTTCTATTAAGTATTTAAACATATAAGAAGCAATACAATAATTGATGAAATGTTGTAGGAGGACTTGCTTCCAATTTCTTTAAGGTTAGATAAATTGGATCTAAAGAGAAAAGAAGTCGAAACGGATAAGAAGACAGAAACGAAAGACAAGGAAGAAAAGAAGAAGAAGAAGGTAGAAACAGAGAAGAAAGCGGAGATAGAAAAAAAGGCAGAGACAGAGAAGAAGAAGGGATCAGAGAAGAAGAATGAATCAGAGAAGAAGAAAGAGATAGAGACGAAGAAAGAAGTAGAGAAGAAGAAAGAAATAGATATGAAGAAAGAAGAGAGAAGAAGAAAGAAATAGAGAAGAAGAAAGAAGTAGAGAAGAAGAAAGAAAAAACTCAAGTTGAAAAGGTAATACATTGTGTAAGTATATTATTACCGTATAATACATTTTTTATTATATTATTTACGTATAACTACTATATTATTAATGATGAGTTAATATAACAGCTTAAGAAAGACAATGTTGGAAAATGAACTGTAAAAGATCATAATAAAGAATCAGGGACAAAATCAGTTAGAGAAGAAAAAAAAGGTATTATTGTAATTTTAGTGTTGTTGACGACATAAAATGTCTGCATGTGTAAAAGTTTTAATATGGTTTATTCGATATTAACTGCAAATAATTAAGGGGGTTCATCAGTTACGAGATCGAAGAGTAGAACACCTGAAAAAACATGTGTGAAGGGTAAAGAGGTAATACATAGATTCGAACGTGTATATTTTGATTACTGTATTATCATACATATTCATGTTTTGATTACTGTATTATAAAACTCTAAGAGTACTATAAATGAATCAGGAAATAAAATCAAAAAAGGATGTTGCCCACATTGCTGATAGTTCTAGGAAGAGAAAGATGGGAATGCGACATAGTATTGATGAGGTATTACGATTTTGTTTGTTTACTATTAAGTTTTGTATATATTATTCATTAAAAATGTGGTAATACAAATATTTGCAGAAAACATCGGAAGAAGATTCGAAAAGAATGAAGTTTGATAGAGGGTTAGTCCTAGGAGAAGATAAAACAGAACGTTATAAGATTTTTTTATCATTAACATTATTGTTTTAATATATAATACTATAATCATACAGAATAATAAAAACATATTCAACAGGATGCACCTTTGCTACTAGAAAGGTCGAAATGGTCTTCTACACATAAGCTAAATATTTTTGGTACATTGGATGTGATTAGAACCATAAGTGAAACACTAGTTGATACACAACTAGAAGAGTTCAAGAATAGTTCTATAGGTAAATTTATTGACCTAGACCTCAATAAATTCCAATCAGAATTGATGTACCACATCATTAGGAAACAATGTCAACAATTGGAGGATGATGTCTTGAGGTTCAACATTGAAGGCAACGTGGTTGAATTTGGAATAAAGGATTATGAATTGATAACTTGACTTAACTGTGGAAATTACCCAAAAATTGATAGGATGAAACTATTTGGACGGTTTTAAAAAACATACTTTTCAAACCTAAAAGATGTGACGCGAAGTGATATAACAAGAGTATTCAAAAGTGGAAAGAAGATAAGAGCTGAAGATTTGGTAATGTTAGCGAAATTGTATTGTATTGAGTGCTTCATAAATGCTAACCATATTAAATCGAAGATTAAGCAAGATCATATACTACTAATGGACGATAGAGAACTATTTGATCAGTATCCATGGGGAAGGAAATCATACCTTACTACATTGAGATTCATAAAAAATTCAATAAATAATCCAGATTCATCGACGGTTGGGTTAGAAGGTTTTTTCTTATGCTCTACTAATATGGGCATACGAGTGTATACAACTTCTATCTGAGGAAGGAAATTATTTTGCTATGAGAAAATCAAATGGAATGCCATTAATGTTAAATTGGGTCTCAAATACGCAACCGAAATGGAGTGTATTGGTTGTAGAGGTCCTCAAGAACAAAAAGGTATATTAAATATATTATAATAACATGTTAAGTTTTTGTTATTTGTTTAATTATTCTAAACAATAGCGTTCATTTGTAGCTTCAAGTAATATCGTTGATTGGCAGAAAAGTTGTTGATTATGTCAAAGTTATTGAACATGTATGTATCTGCTCGTGAATTTCTTTAGTTCCATAATCAAATGTAACTGTGGTCGAAATTTATTTTATTAAATGTATTGTTACTGTATTATAGGATGATGTTGGACAGTAGTCAGTAGATGGTGGAATGACAAATGAACCAGAAAAACAAACTGATAGGGAGGTACTGAAAATAATTATGTTTAATAAAAACTATTCATGAATGTATATGTTTAAGAAATGACATTTGTTGACACATGATGTTACTGAAAATGCGGCAGATTTTAGAAATACAAATTTCGATAATATTGAAAGGGAAGAATTTGATGGAATAGATGAACTTAATACCGAGCCACTGAATATTACTGATGTGTTGGATAGCACATGTGAGCTAGCAAAATATGTCAAAACATCTTTTGAAATGTTATCCGAAACGATTGATAATGTACAAAGAGACATAATTGAAATAAAAAATGTCATGAATAGTAGTTTAAGGGATGTAAATGTTAATGATGGCGGAGACGGTGAAGATGATGGAGATGATGGTGACAACGAAGACAAAGGGAAAATAGAAAATGTGATGACAGAGACAGCTACTGATGTGGTGCCTAATGAAAACGCAGATGATGAAGCTGTACCTGATAATACGATGGTAATAATCGTTTAATACTATATTTACTTTAATATTTTATCATACTCGTTATCAGAATGCCCACATTTATTTCCTAGGAGAAAGATGTTGATGTTGAGAAAGAAGTGAAAACAAAAAAGTCAGAGGATGTGAATGGAGGGGTTGTGAAGAAAAAAGTACAAGGAATCTACGTGGACGCGGTAAATTTTGAATGATTTGATTTAATTAAGATTAATACAATTATACTGTATTATTATTTTTATGTAACAGTAATACATATGTATAAATTTACAGCTACGTGGGGAAGGATCATTTTCATATACAAATGTTCGTTTACAACGGGAAAAGAGGAAGGTGTCATCCAGTATTCTGAAATCTTCTTATACATCGAAATTTGGATATGCAGAAGAAAAGAAGAAAGAAAAGGGAACGAAGGTTGTGGAAGCAGGTGGTGGAGTTATAGAATTTAATGAGTCACCTACATTCAAAATTGAACTGTCACAAATATAAAGGCAATAGTATGCTTATTTTCTTAATTTAGTAGCAATATAATCTAGATTTGCATAAATATTAACTGAATTTTTGGTGTTGTAATGGTATTGTTGAAAGTTCACGATATTTTAATGTTATTATTAGACTATTATTACTCGAAATTAGACGAGTTCAGATAGTTATGTAGTTGTGTTGAATGTGATATTTGAAGTTAAGGAGTATGATGTTTCTTTGTAGTTGATGTGTTATTAATTACTACTCAGAGTTTCAAAGGTATTAGAATTGTTAAACATGATTAAGAGATATTGATATAGTATTATTGACATATTGATCACCACTAAATGATTACACATTAATATAACATTAAATGATAATGATAATTAGACCATTGAATTAATATGTAAAGAGTATTTTGAAGGTATTCAAACATTGAAATAACATACTACTTATTTATTGGGTTGCTACAAGAACGTATATTTGACCCAACCTTCCACAGCGGCCACATTTTACTCGACTTCATTTCAATACTTGACTTTCATTGTGATTTTTTGGGTCGACCAACTGGACGTTTAGTAGTAGGTGGCTTGATATTGACGTTCTTTATATGTGAAGGTATATTCCACGTTTCTGGATGAGGAACAGGATAAATAATACCAGAATATGTATTTCTTACATACTCATTTGAGTAGTAATTCGAACATATTCGGTTGCTACCAAGCTCCTATTAAGGAATATTGCACACGCGTGTTTGCAAGAGATTTGAAGGTGATCATATTCTCCACATGTACATGTCCTTTCAACAAGATTAACTTGATGTTGTTCAGATCCATAGATAACTAGAAATATAAGATGGCCAATTGGGTGTATCTACATTCAAATACGTTAGTAATACATAATTATGAAACAAACAATACGTGTATAAAGTTCATAAAATGTTTGATACGTACTTGCATGAAGTGACCCTCACTAATGTGCTTTCGTAACTTTTCTTCACAAGATTCAGTATAGTTTGCGGTTTGCATTGCGACTTCTGTTCTACGAAGGGAAAACCAACCTTGCATTGACATCCTAATAGCCTCAAACATAGCTGTGATTGGCAACTCCCTTACTTTTAACATTGCCTTATTGTAACTTTCAGATGAGTTAGTTGTCATTACCTCCCAACGTGAACGTGGACAATATGAACGAGTTCATCTTTGATAGCCGATCTCACATAATTCTTCACGAATTCCAGGCCATCCACTCTCCAAATGACTCATATATTTTTCAAAATCTAAAATGTTAAAAGCTTTTGCAGTTTTGAAAAAAGTTTTTGTATCAAAATTTAATCTATGCTTCTTTAACAAATTTTCTTTTATATGCACAATGCATAAACCATGAAATGATTCTGGCCAAATTGCAGCAACATCATTCTCAATTGATTTGTGCCTATCAGATACTATAACTACATCCTGACGATGACCGTATACTTTCTTCAAATGTTTTAAAAATCATTTCCAAGATGCATCATTTTCTGAATCAACATTAGCAACAGCTAATGGAACTATATGATTATTAGCATCAGATGTTGTTGCGGTTAGTAAAATAGCTCCACAACGATTCTTCATGAATGTTCCAGCAATGCTAATTACGGGTCTACAATAAGACCACGCTTTAATGGAAGCATATAATGCTTGGAAAAAATAAATAAATCTATTGTTCATAGAATACTCTAATTCCACCACAGAACTTGAATAATACGAAAACAATATAATTTAATTCATAGGCGAATATCAATATAAATTAAAACATAGTTAAAATAGAGTTGAAATACTATATTAATACCTCGGTTGCTATTCCTTATCATATAACCATAAGATGGAAGCATGTTGTATGAGTCTGCGAACCATACCGTTCCTTCATAATATAGTGTTTTGCTCGGTATGCTTTGTGGTAATTAATGTTCAATCCATGATGTGTAAGTACATATCTCATTATTGTTTGAGGACTTTCAAATTCTTTTCCCAACAATGTTACCTTGTTCTTCATTATTTCATTCACAAGTGATGTTGAAGCATGTTTTTGTGAACTCATAACAACATCTAATGAACAAGAATGTTGATCTACAACCTTTGTAATAACCCATGTATTACTGGTAGTATGTCCCCTACGAGATGCTCTAATCGTCCACTTGCATCTAGAGTCTTTACATACAACTGCTAAGTACTTTAAGCAAGATTTTTTAGTGAAGAATTAAAAATAATCTCTTAGAGCAATTGAGCGAATAATATCTACGAGCTTTTGTTTTCCAGGGAATATATCATTCTTCTTTAGAGAAAAATCAATCCGAATACTTCCAACATCTATATTATCATGTATTCTACTACTAAGAGTAGAAGAACAATAAAATTCAGAGGATATATGGTTTTCAACTACTAATTAGGATAGACAGTTGTAAGAATCTATTTTCAGAGTGCAATTATTAATGGTTCCAACATAGAGAACGCTGTATAACCATTCAACATCCTTGTCATTTTCAATCTTGATTCCTCTACGAAGATGCACTAATGAATCAAAGATACATAGGTGGTTGGGAGGTATATCGATTCATGAAGACCTATACACACAGATATTCGTTGCAAAAAATCAATGTGTGACAATCCTTTATCAAACATAATTTCAGAGACAATGTAATTGACATATATGTCTTCTTCATTCCAAATACCGTTGTGAGCAATCTTAATAGGGATTGTTTTTGAACAACCTGTTTATGACAGTATTATTGAATAATACGTTAACAAGACATATGAAACAGACTTACGGTATAACTAAGTAAAAGAGAGCGAAAGAAATAACATGATCTTACTCATTTGGAAAATGATAAGTTAGACTACCTACAAAATTGAAAAAAGACAAAGAAAACATAAGTATAAATAGGGTATTACTGCAATATATACGTATTAATAGGGTATTATTGCAATGAAGTCGAGTTTACAAATGTGGCCGCTGATGTGCTATCCGTTATAGGTATAAATACGTATAAAAAAATGACGATGGATAATAATACCTGTTATAAATGAATTATGTTTATACTGTATTATTTTAGTACTCTTCTGTCTTCATGAATTTACGAAACATAACAAACAAAAAAGAACAAAGTAAAAGATATATTCATGACGAACAGAACAAAATAAAAGCAAACACAGAAGTTTCAGCTAAGGCAGACGGTTACCTATGCTGTAATACAACGATTAATACAGTATAATAAGGGTATTATCAACGGAAATTAACACATTACCTATGTCGTCCACGAAACGTCAACGAAACCAAAACTATTAGCACAATTAGAAGATTTAATTTGCAACGTTTAGATGAACTAAACAAAAAGCGAAGAAAGAAGAAAGAAGATGTTGGTTTTGGTTAAAATCAAATTAAAAGGAAATTAGAGATTGATCCTGAAAAGGAAAAATTATAATATATAAGGAAAAAAATAAATGTAATAAAAACAACATTCAATGTAATAATATAGTTAAATTATATTATAAATTCGAAAATTACAAAATGAAAAATACCATATAAGGTCATCAAGGGCAAAATAGTGATTGGAATTAAAATCATTTATGTATAAAAATCCATTTGAATATCTATTAAAATCAATTTGGGATGAAAATGTAATAATTATTCACTATTTGAATATCCATGTTAAATTCCCTTATATAAATGATTACAAGACTAAATAATATAATTTTCATTCCAACTTATTAGGCATATTACTATTTAAGATTCAAAATAAAATATTTAATTTAGGATAAAATACCATTTTGGTCTTTGAACTTTCAAAAATTCAATTGTAGTTTTGAATTTTCTAAAGTCCCATTTTAATTTCTAAACTTTGGGATTTGTTATGTTTCAATCTTTAGACTTTCAAAAAAGCCTTTGAAGTTGGTCCTTATGGTTATTTTTTTTCCTTAAAAAAAAAAAAAAAATTTCATGTATAAATTTTAAAAATATTTTCACAATTTATCTTGTTTTATTCAAATTATTGAATCAATTTCAATTAATATTGACTTCAAAATTACTATAGGAAATAATGTTAAGTCTTTTTTCAAAGTTTATGAATTAAATTTTGATTTTTGAAAGTTTAGGTACCAAAACATAATAACGAATGGATCAGTGGCGCATTGGTTTCATTGTTTGGCGTTATTCCAGTTCAACACCAGCATCATAATAAATATGAAAGTTAAAAGACTAAAATTGAATTTTTTAGTAATTTTAGTAATTAACTATTTGTTTGAAAATTAGTATTAATAATAATTGAAATACATAACTACTTGTTTGATGATTAATGTTAGCCGTGATTAAGTAGTAAAATACTTGTTTGAGGGTTAATATTAATAGTGGTTGAATGATTCTATAAAATGTTTAACGAGTGGTTAATAGTGATTATTTATCATCAAATACAAAAGAGTAGTAGTTGAGAAATAATGATTTACTCTCATACTCTCAATAAAAAAACAAACATAAAAAAAATGAAAAATTAAGCATTTTTGAAAAAGGTTGGTTGTTCTATTACTAAATCTCCCAATACAATTTTTAGTTAACTATTTATATCAAAACAAAAAATATATATTGATATATACTAAAAAAAAAAGAAAGAAAAGATATCAGTGTAAGAGAAAATATAAATTTCACTCAGAACAGTTTTGATTAAAAATTCACTCTTTACACAGAATAAAATAAAATAAAATCAGTGACTGTTTAATCGAAAGATTCCTCATCGGTGGATTCTGAAGCTTTTCTTCAGCATTTCGTCTGTAAGTTAGTTTTTCGATCTCTACTGCAACATTGTGGAGCTCTACTATAATCTGTTCGATGCAAGCTCAAGTACTTCTCTGTGGGGTTTTGATAAGGATGCTTTGTTCTTGAGCTTTGCCTCGGAACAGGTAAAAGTTTCGAGTTTTTCTTGGGGGTGTTTCATGATCGGGTACTGATTCCGCTTGCCCTTCGAATCCACGTAACACGAAGTGCCTGCTTAAGTGATTCCATGTCTTGATTCCTTCCAATCAGGTAAATTATGGTTGAATTTGAATGGAACCCTAATGGCCTTATTTATAATGTGACCTCGTGAATACCCTTTCTATGAATGTATTGTTTGATTCATATGGCACTTTCTTCATGATTGGGTAAAGAATTTCATACATACGTTGATTAGCTGAGTTGATTTTCATATGGATCCCCAATGGTGGATTATTTTGAGCCATTTTTCCGAGTTGGGTTTTAGAAAGATAGTGTGTATTCTTTCATTGTGTATTTTTATATTTTCTTCCATCTCGGTAGAAGAAGGCTTTTTTTGGTCCAAGAAAGGAAGAAAATTGTTGGTTCGGTATGGATGAATGCTGATACAAATTACAAACTATACTTTTAGATTGGTATAGGTTGCAATTTGAGAATTGGTGTCCTGCTAGTGATTGTGGACATTACAAGAGGGAGAATAATATGGTTGCGGTTTATGTCATAACGAGCATAGCTCAATTGACATCTTATATTAACGACCTCAAGTCAGAGGTTCGATTCTCACTACCCCACATATTGTCAAAAGTATGATTGCTGTTTATGAAATGCAGTTTGGATCCTAAAGAAGTGGCCGGTTTAATTATGTAAAGAAAGATAGAGTTTTGAACAGTCTATTATCTAGGTTTTTTTTAAGTTCCCAACATTCAGGAGTAGGTCTATTACTTAGGTTTTTGCTATGATATTGTGGTTAACTTGAATCTGTAATCAATTTAATACAACCAATGGGGTTATAGATACTTCCAATCTCAAAAGGCGGAGTTGATGAACAAACCATTAAGCTATTCTCATGTTCACATCTATAATTGTGAAACGAGTGCTTTACTCCATTTCTCAATCACAAGTTTGATATCCAGAATACATTACCATGTTAAGGTTTTTTCGTCATGTTCTTTCGGGGCTCTATTGATGTTAGAAGTGTTATTGTTAAAGTTGAGATAATACATTAGTTTTATTCTATTCATTAGAAAAATATTTATATTTAAAAATACACATGGTTGCCCCAGCTGTGTACATGTGAAAAGACGATATAGGGCACTATAATTAAAACAATAATATAAAGTGTCTACTATTAAACTCTAACACTCTCCCTCAAGTTGGAGTATATATGTTAATCATACCCAACTTGATGAGAGATAATCTATCCATGCTCCATTCAATGATTTTGTGAAGATACGCTTAACTGTTCTCCACTCTTCACGTATTTGGTAGAAACCACGCCTTGTTGTCTCTTTTCTTGTATGAAATGACAAACTACCTCAATAAGTTTAGTTTACTCATGAAAAACTGGATTAGATGCAATATGAATGGCGACTTGGTTATCGCACCATAATTTTGTCGGTGTCGTGACATTATTTCCCAACTCAACTAGAAGTTGGCATACCCAAACTAATTCACACACCATTGCTCTGTATTCTGATTCAGCACTCGAACATGACACTACATTTTGTTTCTTACTCTTCCAAGAAACTAGACTGCTGCCTACAAACAAACAATATCCTGACGTTGATCTTTGATCTTCTTTAGACCTTGCCCAGTCAACATCTGAGTAACATTCAATGTTAGTATGACCATTATTTTTATATAGTAAGCCTCAACCAGGAGAAGCCTTTTCAAATAACCCAAAATCTGTTCTAATGCAGCCCAATGGTCAACCGTAGGGCATGCCATATATTGACTCACACCACTCATTGAATATGCTATATCTGATCTAGTCAAAGTAAGGTAATTCAATTTTCCTACTAATCTTCTGTATCTTTTTGGATCTTCCTATAATTCCCCTTCTTTCGTGAGCTGTGAATTGGGCATCATCGAAGTACTACATGGCTTAGCCTCTAATTTTTCTATTTCAGTCAACAAATCAAGTACATATTTTCTTTGTGATAACCCTTCTTGCTTCTTATAACCTCAATGCCTAGAAAATATTTCAGCATACCAAAGTCTTCCGTATGAAATTTACTATGAAGGAAGGTCTTAAGTGATCGAATACTCGCTGAATCATAACCTGTAATCACAATGCCATCAACATACACAACAAAATGAGACCGTTCTCAGACCTTTTAAAGAAGCTAGAGTGATCTGACTTGCTTTCTTCATCCCAAACCCTTCAATCACCTGACTGAATTTGCCAAACCAAGCTTGTGGGCTCTGTTTTAATCTATACAAGGATTTTCGGAGGCGACTTACCTTACCATTCTCCCCCTGAGCAACAAATCCAAGTGGTTGCTCCATATACACCTCTTCCTGTTGATCACCATGACGAAAGGCATTTTTGATATCAAACTGATATAAGAGCCAATTGTAAATAGATGCTAACGAGATAAATAACCTTATCGATGCCATCTTTGCAACAGGAGATAATGTATCCTAAGCCGTACGTCTGTGCATAGCCCTTAGCAACAAGGCGGGCTTTCAACCGAGCTATAGACCCATCATGATTCACTTTAACCGTAAACATCCATTTACAGCCACCAGACTTCTTTCCTGCAGGAAGAGAAACTAAATCCCAAGTACCATTGTCATTTTAAAGCAATCATCTGATCTACCATTGTTGCACACCAATTAGGGTGAGATAAGGCTTCATGAACCATTTTAGGAATAGATATAGACTTTAGAGAAGCAACAAAAGAACACGTCGATGGTGACAAATGATTATACGAAACAAAAGAAGAGAAAGGGCAAGCACACTGACGTTTACCTTTACGAAGAGCAATAGGAAGATCATCGTTTGTTTCTGATCCGCTGTCGAAGAGATTTTTGGTAGTGGACATGAACCTGGAATGGATGGGACCATACTATGTTGCCTCAGAGTATAAACACGAGTTACAAGAGGGTGAACGGAGGTATGATCGAATAAAACTGGAATAGTAGTGTAATGACCCGACCTTTTAGGGGCCCCACATAAACCCTTACCCTAAGTGCATGATGTAAACAACCTTTAAATCATTAAATGAAACTCAATAAATAAACAATTCCTCAAATAGTTTTATTGATCAAAACACAAGTTCAAAAGGTTTGGAGTACTCCTTCGAAAGAATAAAGAGGAAAAAGAAGGAAAAAACACAGTTCATCAAAAAGGGAAAATAAACCAGTAAACACAATTTTCTCAGCATAGTTCTCATGAAAAGAAATAATTAGACAGGATGCAAAATGTATGAAACGACTCAACATGCCCATGGTCTCCACTGCGCCAGATCAGCCATCCTGGTAAAGCCCGTGCGTACCTGTGGGTTACCACAAAAGAAAGAAAAAGGGGGGGGGGGTGAGTATTTTAACTCACCAAGATATGTAAAGCGAGTCAATTCATAACATAAGAGCGTTAAATAAATGTAAGGGAGGATAAACAGATAATCAGGGGTCTCAAATACAACAGTGTCGGGGCAACCCTGCCAGTGTTTTGAAAGGCGCGGTAAGGCGCGGTCAGGCGTGTTTAGCGAGATCCCCGTACTAGGTCATTCGTAGCGCGAGATTAGTTTTTTAAAGTATCAAAATGTCTTAAATCACTTATGCGTGTTTATATATCGTTTTTTTAATAAAACTTCATTTCT
>JBBMEG010000020.1:10443388-10488299 GCA_037832605.1 Cyclanthera cordifolia
AGGACTAAGCATGTTGAAGTTGATAAACACTTTATCAAGGAAAAAATTGTAGATGGAACTATATGTGTCTCCTATATGCCGACTTCAGAACAGGTAGCAGACATCTTTACAAAAGGACTACCTAAACGACAGTTCGATAAGATGGTAACCAAGTTGGCAATGGAAGATATCTTCATACCAACTTGAGGGGGAGTGTTGGTTATACTAGTTATTTAATTATCTTGTAAATATAATAAGAAAAAATTATATCTTATTATATTATTATCTTATTTATTTTTCCCTATTTTAGTTAGGAATAGTTCTCTATTTAAACTACATTTGATGTATCATTATTGTGTGAGAAATAAAATTAAGGTTTAGTTTTTCCTAATTATCTTCATATAGCGCAATGACCCTTTGGTGCTAAGGCGCAAGGTTCACTAAAAGGCGCGGTTTTTTACTTAAGACACATTATATAAAAAAAACATAAAAATATATACATATATTCATATGCACAATCAAAACATTTTCATGGAAAAAAATGAAGTTTTTAACCAAGAATGATATATTAAAAGCACGTAAGATTCAATGATTAATCTTCATTTCATGGGAATAAATGAAGTTTAACTAAGAATAATGTATAAAATACATAAAATTCAGCTGTTAATTTTCATTTTCATGGAAAGAAATGAAGTTTTGATTAAAAATAATATATAAAATATACATGTGATTCAAAATATTTTAATACCTTAAAAAAATTTATCATGTGCTTCGAATATATGCACAATCAAGGCTTAGGGAGACGAAACACAAAAATTGCAGGTAAAAGAGTAAAAGAAAACCCACAAAAGCCCATAAGGCGCGTGCCTAGACGCGCCTTAGGGCTTTGAGAAAGGTGCCAAAAGCATGCACCTGAGTAGGCTTTTTAAAACACTGGGTTCGACCCACGAGTATGCATGCACAACCAGTCAAATCACGCCAAACCTGTTGATATCAGCATGGTTTAAAGATGAAACCCAAAACATAAATAAACGCAAACGATCTACAGATTGTGATTAGAGAACATGCAAACTCATATGTGTTTAGATTGTCACGACATGAACTCTGTCACAAGTTAACTAGGTAAGTTCAGGCTTACAGATCTAAGGCAAATCCAACTTTCGGTTTTACACTAACCAGCAAGTTTCGATGAGTGCAACCATGGTTGTAAAGGGCGGCAGCAGCTACAAACCCTAAAATTACAGTTTTTTTGTTTTGTGTTTTTAAGAACGCTGTGGTACTATGTTGAATTATGTAAAACACCAATCAACCCAAAAGGTTAAGCTCTCGAGTTCTGATAAATTTAATTATATCAACTACTAAATAACTTCCTCCTCTCTACAACTCTCTACTTAGCCCCTCCTAATTCCCAAGCAAGGATTAGTATATATTATAATGAGGTATCTAGTCGTTATCCTCTAACCGACTCTTCTACTCTAACAACTTTCACCCATTAGTAATTCATTATTACACCTACATTTGTACACTTTAGTAACTACGGGTCTATGGGCCTTTCTTCTATCTTCCTTTGAGTTGAATCTTCAGTTTTTCCACATAATCCCTTATTAACTCGTGCACACTTCTTGCAATTGACTTTTCATGATTCATGGCTTAAGAACCAATCTTGATATCATCCCTCTTTATTCTCCAATACCTCCATTTGAGTTTCCATTCTAAAAGTCATCACTACTCAAGTGTCGTCGCTTTGGTAACAATTCATAAGAACTAAATATATATTATAATTGGAAGTTAATAAAGATACTAGATAATCCAAGTGTTAAAGGTACTTGGATCCTTCTTATCTTGAGATCACTCTCAAGCTCTAGATACTCACTATCTCAATACTTCTCAATTTATCTTACCTCCCTTATCTCTCTTATTTATAGTATAATATTCTTATCTTACTCCCAATAGGATATAAGTAGTTATCCTATTCCTTATAGAATATACGTAATTCTTGTCAAATGATGGCTTGGATTTGGGCCAACCCATCAGATAGTTATAACCGGTGGGTCCCAAGAGTTGAGCTACAACAACCTGGGTTTGCTTAAACAGTCCCGAACACACCCTATTAGACTCAAGACTTAATTTAGATCTCTTAAACTAAAGGGCAAAATCAACACAACTATGAAAAACAATTAGAATTTTCAATGCTTTTCTGTCATTAAATTGACAAGACTTTTGATTGATTGATCCAGGGAGATTTAACTGTGAAATTGAAAAGGATGGCAGAGTAGTGATACATGGAGTTACAACAACAGGTGAGAGGACAGTGAAAAAGCATTCTCAAATGTTTGAAATGGTAACCCACAACCTGTGCCCAGCAGGAGACTTTTCACTCTCATTTCAGCTACCTGGCCCAGTTGATCCTCAACAATTTTTATCCAACTTTGTCATTGATGGCATTCTTGAAGGTGTTGTGATGAAAACTTGTGTGCAATAATGAATATTAGCTATTTAACTTCATGCCTTTGATTCCATGGATAATAAAATAGATCCTATTCTCAATCTCTATACAATGTATAAAACATTGCATCATCCTTTTCTTGTTTAGGTTTTGCTGAGCAAATATGGGCACTACAAGTTCCGCATTGAAGCTTATTCATTAGTTGGAACTTGTGTATGGAAGACTTCATTAACCAACTATTCAAACAAAAGTTATTTAGTGGGAAAGATCCAATTAGTGCACTAAATGAAGCTCATTTCATTAGGCTAAATTAACCTTTTGAGTGTGTAAAACCCAAAACTCTTAATCAGGATATTCAAAGTTAGAATTCTCAACTCATACAAATACTATATTGTCATCTATGTTCCATAATAATAAGCTGAGTGGACATCATATTGCATCAAATTTGAGCAAGTCAATATATATTTCTCTATGCACTAAATTGAGCAATTATGAATTTGACACGAATTGGTGTAGCCCAAGTAGTCATACTGCTGTTTAAAAGGATAAACTATAATTTTGATCATTTGTTTGAATATAGTTAAAATTAGAATTTAGTCTCTGTTATTATTTGAAAAAAAAGGTTAGAATTTAGTATTTAAGGTTAAAAACTAGAATTTAATGCTTTTAATGCTTAGGATTTGTTAAAATCTAAAATAGTAGTCCTAGTTATTTTTAAATGTCAGTAAATATTTGAATGATAATTTATAGGTATAAATGGTAAATTAACTAATTGATTGGAAAAAAAACATTTATCCATGAATAGTGATTTTTTATATATTTAATTAGCCACACTTAAAAATGACAAGGACTATTGTTTAAATTTTATCAAATCAAAAGAGCTAAATTCTAATTACAGTAATTTTTAAAATTATTAAGACTAAACTTAGACTTAAAAATGATGGATCAAATTTACAATTTATCCAATTTTTAATCTTCTTGAAACTAACCTCACAATGGTAAACTCTAAATACTTGACCTCAATAAGAGTTTAAGTCAAACGGAGTTGATATAGATCAGTAACTACATTTAGGCCTATCTGCAATCACAAAGACTAGCAGCAATTGAGAGATGAAGGAGAAAAATAAAGCAAAATGTAACTGTGTTGAATCAATTCTCGTTTAAGCCTGAAGAATTCATGGCTTGGCAAATTCCTCCTCTACCTATTTCATCCATGAAAGGTTCAGTATTTGTAATGATGTTTGATTAAGCTGATGCTAAAAAGCCTATGTAAGGTTTGGTTCAGAAGTTACAAAAATCAATGGAGAAATGTCCTCATCTATATTCTTGTGGCAAGCGGTATCCAGACATCACCAATTTGTCTGCAAACATCTTGCCAGTCTTTGGCATCACATGCCAATGCAATGTCAAGTTAAACGCTTTACCTCTCAGATTGCTTCCCTGCACGAGGAAATAGACAACTTCTCACTCTTGGGCCTTGGCTACAACTTATAACTTATAATCGTTGGTTGGCTAAGTTTTACGAAAGAAACAGGAGGCGACATACCTGATCGATGAAACGGTACTTGCTTGAAGTATGGATCTGAAACTTTGCATTCTCTTTCAAAGGTATGATACCGTCCCAGAGTGAGATCTACAAATCACATTTCAGAAAGGGATTCAATTGCACACGGCAAAAATTTAAGGTGAAGTTGTGTTGCTGAAGAGATACTCAACAAGGGGTCAAACCGACTACCAGATACACGTCCAAAAAGAAACAGAAACTCACCTGATTCAAGGAGTTCTTTGGGGTTTCGTATTCAGCAGCAAGAAACACAAAAACCTGTTGCACATAATGTAATTAAAAATATGCAATCAGTTTTCAGAAAAATAAAAAATAAATAATTATGCAATCAATTCACCGCTTGGTACTTTATGAGTCACGAAGCTGATAAACCTTACAGAACGAAAGGTTTATATATATTTTTTTAGTTTAAAACAACAGTTGAAGATTGAAGGATTTGAACATTCGACCTTTTGGCTGACCTAGATCAAAACTAACAAATAGAGGCAAGAAACCAATGATATGCAACATCTCAAGCACAAGGTTCTTTTTTTTTTTTTGAGGTTACAACATTGGAGTAAGGAGGACTCAAACCACGGATCAAGTGGATGCTAGTGCATCTTTAATGCAAGTTGAGCTATGCTTGCTTTGGCGTCTCAGGCACAAGGTTTGTAATCAAAATTTGATCCCTCTCGGCTAAGGGATTTCCCTACCACTTGATCATGTTGCCACTAGCCTTTTAGCATTTCTAGCAGTGTTTTAAAAAACCCAAGGCGCACTAAGGCGCAATGGCCCTCTGGGGCCTGAGGCGCAAGGCGCACCTTAAGGCGCGGATTTTTTTACTTAAGGCGCACAATATTAAAAACATAAAAAAATATACATTTCATAGAAAGAAATGAAGTTTTATTAAAAAAGCGATATATAAACACGCATAAGTGATTTAAGACATTTTGATACTTTAAAAAACTTATCTCGCGCTACGAATGACCTAGTACGCATAAGTGATTCAAGCCAGGCGCGAAAAACCGCGCGCCTTATTACACGCGCTGCGCCTTTCCAAGGCGAGGTGCAACACATGCGCCTTGTGCCTAGGCGCGCGCCTGAGTGCGCCTGGGTGCGCCTTTCAAAACACTGATTTCTAGGAGTGAAGTATGTCTCAACACACTGCACAGGTACTATCGGTATGTTTTGTCCTCATTCATATGCTTCCTAAGAAAATTCTCAAAGGATTGTCGTAAGTTAAGTATGCTTAACTTGAATGAGTTCAATGATTGAACCACCGAAAAATGTGCACTTTGTTGGTATAGGCAGTGTTTTAAAAAGCTCAAGGCACATTAAGGTGCAACGGCCCTCTAGAGCCTAAGGCGCAAAAGACATAAACTTTTTTACTTATATCAAAAAACATAATATATATATATATGAATATATGCACAATGAAACACTTTTCATGGAAAGAAATGAAGTCTTAACAAAGAATAATATATAAAACAAACATAAAGATTCAACCTAATTTTAGCACTTCTAAGAGTGAAGGTTGTCCCCGTAAACTGATACGAGTCTTTCAAAGATGTTGTTCTTACTCATATACTTCTTAGAAAAAATATCAGGTCACCCAACCTAATTTTGCACCAAGTTAAGCACGCTTAACTGTTTCTACAATTGAGCTATTAAAAAGGAAGATGTACCTTTTGGTATAAGTAGTACATAAAAATTATCGTAAGCTTTTCTTAACCATGACTTTTATATCTTTAAAATCCACTTGATTCGGATGTGGTATCCGTCAGGTCATTCATGTACCCTCCTAACCCCATAAGTGATCACCCTATGCAAAATGGATATGAACTTGTAACCTTCTAAGTGCAATGAAAATTCATACGAAGGGGCTTATAATGAACCCCTGACAGTAGAGTTTTTATCTTTTTATATGTATGAATATCTAGGCTAGTTTAACTATTACCATAAGAGTACATAGTTAGAAGCATAAATACAGTAGTAATAGAGTTCGATGAAAGGTAGATAATGAGTATGAGTTGTAATAGAGTTAGATGAGAAAGGCATAGCATTTTGCATGAACGTAAGGAGTGGGCCTTAATGCAACTAGTCAGTTAGATTAGTAGGAGGGCACGAGTCAGAAAGTATGTAGCAGAAAAAATTATGATGGAGGGGGTACTTTATGAGTAAAGTCTTAGCTAGAGTTCAGGAGGGACGGGGTGCTCCTGAGTTTTTCCTCGACTATGTACCTCTGAGTGAATAAATAAACGAGTTCTATCAGCTTATTATTTAAAATAAAACTAATCTTAATTAACCAACAAGATTGCTAAGGACTATGAGGCAAAAAAAGAAAGAAAGAGTGAAACAGGTTGCCATAGCACCTGCTTAGTATTCCATGTAAATAATGACTGCAAGTCTGCTGATATGTTCAAAGTCATGCTAACCTGCAAAAAGAAATCACAATATTTCAAATAATAAAAAAAATGTGATAGCATTGTTTTGTCCTTCTGTGATAATAAGCTCATTAGAATCTAATTTAGCCTAATCAAAAACAAAAATTTGGAAAACATTTTTTGTTTAAAGCTAGTTATTAAGAACCTTGGTTGAAAAAAGTGCTGCGAAGAACTAAATATTAGTTGATAAAATTAAATTTATCCCAACCCACGAACTTAAGCTTTTGGGTTGATTGATAGTTTAACATACATTTTTTTGTGTGACAATAAACTTGTCAATCACTCTCACACAAAGTCCACCTTTTCACGACAGTAATAAACACATAGAGATCAACTATCAATTCTTAAGAGATCTAATCAAAGATGGAGAAGTAATTACTCTGTACTGCTATAAGGTACCAAACAAAATTTCATAAATATTCATCAAAGCATTCGAAAATGGCTTGTTCATGGAGATGAAAGAAATTTGGAGTCATGGAAGGAAGTCTAGCTCAAGGTGGAATACAGATGGAAGCTTTGATGGGCTCTAGAAAAAAAGGTCTTCATACTAAATCTCAAGTAAAGAAACTAACTCACAAAACTTGCAAAAAAAGGGCACCCGCCTCAACTTTCTTGATTTTCTTTACTTTCTTGATTACGAATGGATGAAACAGAATAGAAATATTCATGCATGCATACATCGTATTCAATAAATCAGTCTTCATACACTTCAAAGTTTGAAATGCTTTCCCAATGTATCTAATAAAGATGCACCCAGTATCAATCTAGCTTAGATTTCAAATGACGAGGAGCTAAAGTAATCGCTTAATGAAATCAGATGGTCCCTAACCTAGACTAAAGGCACCCCACCAATATGTATATCTAAGAAAACATTAAGAAGAAACAGCATTGGTCGAATCGGAATAGAAAACCAACAAAATACCCCTTGATAAAGAGAGGAAAAAAAAGAACTAGATCAGTAATGAAAGCTCAAATAAGCAGGTACAATCTAACATAAAACTCAATCCATCACATGCTAAAGAAAGGCAATGAAATCATACCTCGTCGTTCCCATTGGGTTGATTTTGAAACCAGTTGATGCTCAAAACCTAAAACCGAAAAGAAACAAGAAATCCAGATCAAATCACCAAATGGGTCTGGAAATCGAACGATAAATCCGTGAGAAATGAAGCCACAGATCGAAATGAGGAAGGAGAGAGACCTGAACTTGTGCTGTGGGTGAAGGCGAATTGAGGGTATCGGAAAAGGAAGCCAAAGCACAAATGACGGCGAGTATTGTGGTGGCGAAGGTCAGCAAAGCGTTGGCTCTGAATCCAAATGAGTACATTTTTTTTACCAGGAAATGCTCAGTGGTCTCGAATTCTATGAATTTACAGGGAAGAAACAATTCCAGACTTGCAAGGGAAATGGAGTCTCGAACAGAACACACGCGGTGAGAGAGAGTGCGGCGTCGTATAATTTGGCAATTTTGGGCTCTTTGATTGGACGAGACACGAAGAAGGAACAACTAATGAGGTTATTTTAAATATATTGAACTAAATTAATATCAAACAATTAAACCATTGTCTTTCGGGCAAAACAAAACAAAATCGAATCAAACTAAATAGATGCTTTTGGACAAAATCAAATGGAACCAAACCAATTAGATGGATCAGTTTGATTTTTTAGAATGGATCGATCGGTTTGATATTTTAGAAAATCAAAATATATCTATTCAGTTTTGATTAATGATAAAAGAACCAATAAAAAATCGAATACATAAATAATAGAAAAATATATACACGTTAGTATTTTAATTTGATGATGAAATAAAAGTATTATAAATATTGTGATACTTATTAAAAGTTTTTTTTTTGTTAGGAAAATGAAAGTTTTTTAGGATAAAATTAAAAATCAAATTATGAATGAGACAAAAAAATTTAAAAATAAACCAAAATTTTTATTGAAATCAAAATCGAAAACAAAACTAAAATCGAACCAAACATAATCAATGATTTTGTCTTTTATTGGACATTGTTACAGACCCAATTATTCAAAATCAAGGATATTGGTTTGGCACAAAATCGACAAAAACCGAAGTGAAATCACACTCAGCGTCACTAGTCCTTCTAGAAATAGAACAAATTTGAAAGTTGATGGACCAAAATTGAACAAATTTGAAAGTATAGGGACTAAAATTAAAAGTATATGAACCAAAATGAAACAAGCTTGAAAGTTTATGAACTAAAATAGTATTTTAACAAAAAAGAAAAAAAAAAGTCTTCTAATTTTTTTTTGTTAACTTTTCACATAAAATATCAAATTTTAAACGATTTTTTTAATCAAATCATAAATAATATATAACAGTCTCTTAATAAATCTAATTGAATATCCCATAATATTCAAATACAAAATCTAACAAATAGGGAATTACTTAATTTCTCAAGGCCTTTGCTAAGCTTCATCGAATACGCAGCGAAATTATTTTGGTTATGCTATATGCTCGCACACGCATTTATTCAGCCTACGAGAATTCAATGTGAGATGGCGGGCCACCCCTCAGATATTGTGGCAAGCTTCTATCCCATGGCAAAGGCGCAATGTCGATACACCTGTGTCGTCTGACATTGTCTTTGGATTTCCATTTCCGAACGAAGCCGCTCAAGACACTCGTCTTGCAAGCGCTCAACCACGCCATGACACGTACATGTGCTATGGGGTAGCTCACTTAGGCCAAGGGCCCAAGGGTGGTGGAGAGTTGACACCATGCCTCCCATATAGTACATTCTGGCACATTTTCATTGTTACACCAATGCATGTCTTTTTGGTGATGAATCATACGCCAACGTGGAGCGTCCGTCCGATATCCGATTGACATCAAACTTGGCGAGCTTACATCTTAGCCTCATACGGACTTAACTTCAGAGTCGCTCGTCAAAACTTCATCTTGAGGCTTGACATCGTCGGGATGGCTCAGGGCCCCATCGTGCCCCCACTAAGCCTTGACACTGACACCTTGACACCATCGTGGCTTGCTTTATGATGCAACCAGCTGACACTACTGAACACTCTACTTTGTGGGATGGATGATGTATCGTCCTCCTTTGTCACATCATGGCTTGTTGGGACGTGTGTCATCAGAACATATTCTATGACTCTGACACATAGCTCGGCAACATCAATACACACCCAAATATCATAAGGTCACGAGTTCGAATCCCCGCCTCCAATTGTTGTAATCTCGAAAAAAAAAACCCTTTATTATAATAATAATAAAAGTATTTCATATTTCTCCAACAAAAAAGAAATTTAGATTGAGCAATTGGTTCACCTCAAACAACTAAATAATTTTGTAAAGAATGAAAGAACATAATAGAAAAAAAGAAAAGTGATGATGACTTAGAGCTTTGTTGTTAAATATGTTTCTTCTTTCTTCACTATAGGATATGATTGTTTTTACTAGAATGAGAGTGGTTAACTACTATTTATAAAAAACTACTCATTTGTATTTTGTAGTAAACATTCGCTCTTATCTACTCATCTAACCTTTTCATGATGCAACTTCTCCCAAACATCTCATCAAACTCCTACTCAACTTCTCTCTAACATCTCATCAAACCTCAAATCAAACTTTATATCAAATTTAATTTAAAATAAATATCTTTACTCCTAAAATACAAATCACAATCAAACTTTATATTAAGTTTAATCTAAAATAAACATCGTCTCTCCTAAATCACAAATTCTAATAAAAGTTTATTACTTCTTCTCTTTAAAATACAAATTCTCAAACATATACTTAATATCCCCAAATTATTCAATTTTCCCAGCTTATTCCTCCGTTTTCCCTCCTCTCCTTCTATGCACCTCAAAATTCAATCACCCCTAGCTAGTTCCATAAAAAGAACAGGTTCAAGCTCGAGATTGATCAATTTCAATTTTTTACATTACAAAACTTCCTCTATTGAGTTTATAGTGAACAATTTCTTCTTGCAGATCATAAAGCTTATTTACAATAAATGGATCCATTTTCAACCTAACCTAATTAACTAAGATCATTCTAATTCCATAGACCTAAAGAAGAATCTTATTACTTTAGTCACCAACCAATAGAAAAATATGTATGTACCCATTAGAATGTAATATTTTTCATAGAATAAATGGTCTGGTACGGTGTATGGTTGTTTTTATATACCATTAAGAGTTGCAATTAAATATAGAAAATGTATGTAAATTTCTCCCAACTTCGGTATAAAATATTACCATTTATTTAAGAAGTATAAAATATTTCATTATTTATTTAAATATTATATATTTATAATAAATGATCATTTTAGTTTATAATATTAGGGATGAGAAACTCGAACCACTAATCGAATAAATGCTAATGTATCGCTACTCTCTTGACAATGATAACTTTTGTTTATGATTTGAAATTTAGTTAAACAAGTGAATGGAAATGACAATAGGTAACCTTTTAGTCATGGCCCAATATTTAGCCATTTAAATTAAGGGTAAATTACTCAATTATAAATTTAGTCCCCTTGATTTATGAAAGTTAAAGTTTAGTATCAATTATTTTAAAATCTAGACTTTAGTCTCTTGAATTTAGAGAAATATAGAATTTAGTCTCTATGATTTAGAAAAATATAGAATTTAATCTATATGATTTGAATAAATAAAATTTAGTCCCAGTGGTTTGATGAAATCTAAAAAATAGTCAATGTTATCGTAAATTGTAGGCGAATTAAGTATCTAAATGTGATGTATAAGTTGTTAAATAATATTGGAGAAGTCTAGATAATTTCACCTTTATTCTAGATGTTCAAAGAACTCTAGAACAACTCTTTGTCTAAGATTGATGTAGAATTATCTAGAGCATGCACTTTGTCCAAAGTGAAATTGTGACAAAATTGTGACCACATCCCAAAATCTACCAAGACATCCCACATCTAAGTGAGTGAGGGTGTGAGATAAAAATAGGGAGAGTTTCTCCTTAGAGGTTGGTGCTAGTTTGTAAGAGAGAAAGTTTGTAACTCCTATTTTGATAGTGGGGATCTTTTATTATTGCTCGTGGTTTTTACCCTAATTTGTTTAGGGATTTTCCATGTTAAATCACGGTGTCATTCTTTCTCTTCTTCATCTTTATTATTGTTATTGTGTTCTCAATCTATTAATTTTAGCTGCGACTCTACTCTATTCGATTAAACAATCACAACATAAATTATGTTTTTTTTTAATTAATTACTTATCTCACACTCTCATCATTAAACCAAAAAAATAACTAACTTCTAAATATTTTATTCACCAACAATTACGAACTTCGAATGATTTTTTATATTTGATCAAATCTTAAACACTAAATTCTAATTTTTCAAACATAGAGACTAAATTATAGGTTTTTCCAAACTATAGAGATTAAAGTCTAGATTTTGAAATCATATGGACTAAATTCTAGCTTTCATCAAACATATGAAATAAATTTATAATTTACCCTTAAACTAATATTATTTATATTGACAGTTCTAATTTGATTTTTATGACGGGATGTTTGGTGGAGTATTTAAAGAGGATTTAAAATTAATATTTACTAAATACTTTCAAAATCCAAACGAGATTTTGACGGCAATAATTACTTCTAATTATTCAAAATAAATCTTCATTCTAAATAAATTTAAAAACTACATCAAAAAAACTTTTGACGGTAATCATTGCTAATTATTACTTTTAAATACTTAACAAAAATCCTTATTTTAAATTCTAATTGTAAATATTCTTAAAAACTACATTCAAACAAACTTTTTACTATAATCATTATTTTTAAATACTCAAAAATAAAACCTCTTTCTAAATACTAATATTACACACTCTAAAAAACTACACGCAAACATCTCCTAAAAGTTTTAATTCACTTTTTACTTGAAAGTATTTTGTTGCTCGCACATCAATAATTTTGAGGTTATAATATCATTTTAGTCCTTAGACTTTTATCTTTATTTTATTTTAGTAGATCGACTTTCAAATATTCAATTTTAGCTCTAGATTTTGATGATTGTCCAATTTTAATCATTTGATTGGTACAATTTTGATGTTTGAACTTTACAAAAAGTTTAAAAGCAGTCTTGTTTTTGTTTAACTTTTATACTCCGTTTTCCGGAAACTTTTTTCTTTCTAAAGCTTTACCACAACCGAGCCATCCTCCTGGAAATCCTTTCTTCTCGGACCAACGGAAGCTGCTACTTTCCTTTTAAATTAATTCCAAAACAAAGCAGATGCATTATTTATAATAACTATAAAAGTATGACAAAGCCCTTTGCACAAAAACAGTTGAATTTGTACTATATGCATTTTCTCCCTCCATTTTTTATAAGGAAAAAGAAAGCAAGTGAAACAACACTTGGATGAGATGATTTTAACCAAACAAAAGTAGGGAGTCAAACACTATTATAATAAGTTTGATGAAAAGTAGGGAGTCAAACACCATAGCTTCTCCTCGTTTAGGGTGTTCATCTTCAGTTTAACTCCTAGTCGTTATCAACGGATCTAGTCGTCACTTGAACTAGGTCGGCTCCTAGGAGAGCCTTACCCTACCTGACTTTCCTAAATAGAGAGTCTAGAGACGAGAATGATAATTTAACTTAATTTTAATTAATTTCTTACTTGAGACAAATTGATTTGAAAGTAAACAATGGAATTACCAAATAGAGAGGCAAGGAATATTTTCTTTTCAAACTTTCTTTTCATCAAATTTGTAAAAAAAAAAAGAAAAAAAAAAAAAATCTCACTTTACATATAATTTGTTTTAAAACTTCATATATAGCTTTTAAAAGTGTGAGATATTCTCTTTTGATTAAACGATAAGCATACTTGTTATCGTACACTATTTTATTGAAAAATCTTCGATATACACTTGAATTTTAAACTATATTGGGTTAGAATGTGGTTTAGTTAAAAGTTGTAATAGTGTAGGTTGAGCTGGATATGCTTAATAAATATATATTTATATATTTTCAATCTTTATTCTTATTTTTATATGTTAAAATATCATGTTTGTTTCTTCCACTTTCATCTTTATTTTTTTTGCTTATATTTTTAAATGTAAAATTTAATTTTTTTGAATTTTCAAATATCTAATTTTACTTGTAATTTATAATAATTAAATTTAAAAAAATGTCATAAAATAAAACAAGTACTCATCAAGTTTCAAATGGCTATAATCTCACAAAAAAAGAAAAAAGAAAAAAGAAAAAAGAAAAAGAATCAAATGTCTATACACTTTGCAAGATTTTAGATATCAAATTGAAATAAATATAAACATTTAGATGTTGTTTGTTTAACAGTTTTATAAAGTTATTACTATAATTTCTCTTTTATAACCCTTTAAAATAACTCTTGATTTTTAATCACTCAAAATAATCACTGTGCAAGTATTCATACAAAAACTTCTTTAATCAAAATTGAACATTTGATAATTTAAGAATTAAAATGAAAAAAACATAAAAATATTGTTCAAATGATATAATTATAATTGTTATATACAGAATATATAAAAGAATGAAAACAAACAATCTAAGAATATCTTAATTTATTTTTGAAGAATGAAGATGCAGTTTTAGGTGCGACTCTGTACGAAAATTTTGGAAAAGAGGATCTGATGCTTCATGTGCACCTGTGTTTTGGCATTTTATACTCCAAATAGGAGTCTCAGATGAAACTACTTTATATACTATATATATATATATCTATATATATATATATATATATATAAGACCATGCTATTAAGTTTAGTGTTAACACTTCATTCCTTGAAGGTTCTAATATAAACCCTCATGAAATATGAACTGAATGAGTGAATTTAATTTACTAATCTCTAAAATATTTTGTTCAATTAAAAAAAAAAAAAAACACAATAAACACAATAAAAACTTACTAGGGGTGGAGTATTGGATAAAAAGTAGATTTTAAGGTCAATTTCAAAATGGGCATTCTTGTTAATATTAGTCTTAGTCAATGTTGTATGATTTTTTTAAAATCAAATACATCAAACTTGATACTAACAAATTCAAAATGGGTATTGTTATTAGATATCTATTACCTTCTCAAATCTTAATAAGTACGTCAGAGATATTAGATAATGTGGGTATTTAGCTATCTCAAAATCAATTGATTATG
Organism: Cyclanthera cordifolia; assembly: GCA_037832605.1. Lineage (NCBI taxonomy): Eukaryota > Viridiplantae > Streptophyta > Magnoliopsida > Cucurbitales > Cucurbitaceae > Cyclanthera > Cyclanthera cordifolia. The sequence continues at coordinate 10,457,952 of JBBMEG010000020.1, forward strand.
ATAAGAACAATTCACATATCATATAAATATGTCTGCATAAAATGAGTGTTTAATTAACAAGGTATCATATAGAAACGATTATTTTGAATTGAAATTTATTTTGATTTAGTTGTTTGCGTGGGAAATTAGAAACTTTTTAAGATAAATGTTTTTTCCCACTTGGATAGAGAATATATATATTCTTATAAGAGAATGGTCAAAATTGGCAGCCGGGATTTCTTTGTATTCTCCATTATTTAAATTAAAAAAATTCAAAAATAAAGGATGACTTCGTTTGTTTACTTAAGGAAAAAAGAATTTGGAAAGGGTCTGAAAGGGAGGGTTTGAGTTGTGTGGATCACTCAAGTTGGCTTAAAGGAATTTCTAAAAGAGATTGCTGGAATTGGATCCTTTTAAGGACGATGAGATTATTCAAAATCATGGAATAATAAAAAAACAACTTCTATTGTGGACAACAAAAATGATCTTAAAACTGGTGATTTTGTATTGGAACCCATTTAAAAATGGGGGAGTTCAAGGGATTAACTTTTTGATTAAGTTAGGAGGAATGGATGGGTCAAATTATGTGAATGAAGTTGGGAAAGCGGATTGATTGACTCACAACGAACCCCCGAGTGGTGAGAGCTCTACGTAATGAGTTGCGCACAATTTGCCCTTAATTGACTTTTGTTTACGAAACTAAGTGAAATTGTTCGAGTGTTGTTTTTGTGTGTTGTGCATTAAGTCTAGCGGAGACCTGATGCTTTTTTAGAACTCTACTTTATCGGTAAGGGTTAGTTCCTTTTCTCAGGAACTCATTGACGTGATTGTTGGGGAAAAAAGATTTCTACTAGAGATTTACAGGGTTCTATAAGAATCCGGTACTGGCTAAGAAAAAACTTTTGTAAGTTATCCGGTAGATTACATGAATGTTCTAATCTTTCGTGGATTATTGGGGGAGACTTCAATGAAATCCTTTAAGAATAGGATCAGTTGTTTGGGGTGTCTCATAGCAACGCAGGTATGGAAGGTTTTCACGATGCTATCAACGAGTGCTCACTCATTGACTTGGGGTTTTCGGATGAGCCTGTCACTTGGATTAAATGTAAATATGATTTTTTGCTACTAGAGTGAGACACAAGTATATGTTGCTAACCTTGCAAATTTTTGTTACTAATTTTATTTCCAATGGTAATTTCAAGTCGTCTGATCATAGACTCATTATTCTCAAACTTAATTGGGTTGGAGATGATTTGAGTAAGATTTTTCGGATGGAAAAACCTTTGAGGTTCGAGAATTGATAGATTAAGTATGAAAGGAATAGGGAGGTGCTTAAAAGTCGGTGGTTTGTTGAGCATTCATGGGGTAGTGAGGCTAATAGTTTTATGAGGTGTATTAGAGGTGGTCTTAAGAGGCTGAAGGGTTGGAATAGGTCTAGAATGGGAGGGTCTATTATGAATGTTATTGAGGTGAAAAAGGAAGATCTCTCGAGGTCTGTCTGCAAAGGAGAAAGGAGGCATAATTAGAAATGTCCATGGGATGGGGTGGGGACAGGAATGATTTTACTGTCTCATCCCAACTACTTATTTTAATCCTCATCCCCACAAAATTCGTCGTAAAATTTTATAAGAAATGAGGCACGGATTCCCCGCAGGGAATGAACAAGGATCGGGTTCTCCGCAGAGAATGATTCACCATTTAATTCATTTTTTTTTTTGTTCCCATTTTTTTACTAACTTCTCTCAATATAAATTCAATTCACTATTTTATTTTTTTTTGAATAATTAAGATAAATATTTATTAGTTGCAATTAGATAATTGCAATTATGTAAGAAAAATATCCAAATAAAAATTTATAGAACTTTATGTATATAAATGTATTAAATAAAATAATAAAATAAGTAAACAGAGCGAGGAATGAGAAGCTGGGATGGCGAATACATTCCCCATATCCATCCCCATTAAGCTCGTGTAAATTTTTTTATCCCACACACTCTTTCATTCACTGCCTAATCAGGAATTCAAGGCCTCATTAGAGGCGGGCCCTAGCTAGGTCCTGACCCATGGGAAAAATGGACATCTCTAAGCGTAATTATCATATCTTAAGAGAGAGTTGGATAAGTTGCTTGAAGAAGAGGAAATTGTCTAGAACTAGAGATTTTAGAGAAGAATGGTTGAGGGTGATAGTAACACTAAGCAGTTTCCTATGAGAGCTTCTAAGCGGAAGCAGATAAATTCCATCTTTAAGCTTGTGGATATCCATGGTAGGGAGGTGTTGGGCGATAAAGATTTGGTTATTAATTTTAGAAACATCTTTTATGGTCAGATTTGTGTTAAGGCGACGATTGCTAGAATTTTAGAAGAGGTGAGTAAAAAGATCACTGAAGAGGATTCTTTATGGCTAGACAAACCTTTTAGCCCCCCAAAAAAAGTTTCAGATGCCCTAAAAAGCTTGAACCTTTCTAAGGCACAGATTGTAGATGAAACTAACACTTTTTTCTTTAAATCTTATTGAGGCATTGTGGAAAATGATGTGGTTAATTTCTGTTTAAATTTCTTAATAATGGTTTTGATTTGGGAAATATTAATAAAATCTTCAAAGCTCTAATTCCAAAAACTCTTCGTCCTAGCAAGATGGAACAGTTTAGGCCTATCAGCTTGTGTAACATTGTCTATGAAATTATTGCTAAAACTATGGAGAATAGGTTTAAGGGAGTTCTTAGCAAGATTATTTCTCCTATTCAAGTTGCATTTGTTTTGGCTAGATTGATTACAAATAATGTTTTGTTAGGGTTCAAGTGTATTCATACTATAAAGAGTCGTAGAACGAGTAAGCATGAATGGGCAGTGCTTAAGCTTAATATGAGTAAAGCCTACGATAGGGTTAGCTGGAAATTTTTGTTAGCCGTGATGATGGATCAAGAAAGTGGAGGCTTGTATTTCCTCTGTCGGGTACGTTGTCTTGATAAACGAGAACCCTTTTGGGGACATCATTCCACGAAGAGGTTTGTGGCAGGAGACCCTATATCCCTCTATCTGTTCCTTATGTGTGCGGACGGTTTGCTACACTGCTTGCTAGGAAGATTCCTTAAACTCCTTCAAAAGTTTAAAAATTAATGCTTATTATTCCTCTATTTTGCACCCTTTTTTTTTTTTTACTGATGATAGCTTACTTTTTTCAACGCAAATAAAGATGAATGTTTAAAAATCTAAGAGATTCTTAATTTTTATGGGCAAGCCTTGGGTCAAATGGTTAATTATTGTAGATTTTGAGGGAAAAACTCCAATTTTCTTATTATTCAAACTTAATAATAAAAAGGAATAAATAGTTTCAAGAAATATGAGCAATGGAGTTGAATTCTTCACCTAGAGAAGTGAAAAAAAATATAACCTAGAGAAGATTTATCCTAAATATGGTAAGAATAACAATAAAATAAAATTGAATAAAATAATTCTACACTCCCCCACAAGCTGGATTGTAAATGTTGTACAAGCCAAGCTTGGAGTTGAATTCTTCAAAGATATTTCATGGTAGAGCCTTTGTGAGTATATCAGCAATTTGACAACGAGATGAAACATAGTTTAACTCCACAGTGTTGTTGACTTTCTCAAATATAAAGTGGCTATCTATTTCAATGTGTTTTGTTCTGTCATGCTGAACATGATTCTTAGCAATGCTTATGGCGGATTGACTGTCACAAAACATTATCATTCATTTTTGAGTCTCAACTTTCAGTTATGTTAAGAGTTTCTGAATCCATATACCTTCATAAATTTCCAAGGCAAGAGCTCTCAACTTCAGCACTAGTTCTTGATACAACAGTTTGTTTCTTACTTCTCCACGTAACTAAATTGCCCCAAACATACGGAAAATAACCAGTGGTAGATTTTTGATCAGTTAATTCCCCTGCTCAACTTGCATCAGTATAGAGATGTTGTTTACTAGGGTTGTTCATGTACTGACTGACGATGCTCACAGAGTAAGCAATATCAGGTATGGTATGAGACAAGTAGATTAATTTTCAATCAAGTCTTTGATACATGCCTTTTTCAATTGGACTGTTATATCTTCATTTTTCCGAAAATCTAGATTAGGATCCATGAGAGTTTCAGCAGGTTTGCAACCAAGATTTCCCGTCTCCTTTAAAAGATCTATGATATATTTTCTTGTGAAATTACAATCCCTTGATCAGACCGTGCCACTTCCATACCTAGAAAATACTTCAAGTTTCCTAAGTCTTTGATTTCAAACTCAATCGAAAGCATTCTTTTAATTTTCTTCTAAGTATGAGATGATAAAAACCAAAGAGATTTGAAGTTTCAGGTTTATCCATGAGATAATAGGTATGGGCCAAGGTTGGAATTAAAGTAGTCTCGAGCATTGTCTGTTCTAAGTATTTTAATTTTACTTCCAAATTGGTTCAAGATCATGGCATGATAAAAACCAATTGAGATTTGAAGTTTCAGATTTATCCTTCATGAGAAAGGTCCCAGTCATTCTGGTATCGTCGTGAATAAAAGTGAGAAACCATCGTGCCCCTGAAACATTTTTTGTTCGAGAAGGTCCTCATATGTCACTATGGATGAGAGAGAATGACATTAAAGATTTATAAGGTATAGTGGGGTAAACATTTCTAGTGTGTTTTGCGAGTTGACAAGTTTCACATCGAAAGAGATTCGATCTTTTATTGAAAAATAGATCAGAAAATAATTTTTGAAGGTACATAAAATTTGGATGACCAAGACGAAAATGCCATAACATAATTTGACTTTCACTTGATAAAGACTCTGACTTGGAAATAAGATTAACACACTCGACTCAAAAGTTAAGACTAGGGTTGACGATCAAACTTAAATGCCAATTGTCTAATAGAAGATAGAGGCCACCATATTGCCTAGCATAGCCAATCACCTTCCTCGAATCCACCTCTTGAAATTCACACAAATTTGAATAAAAGTTAGTGGTGCACTTGGAATCACGGCTGAGTTTACTAACAGAAATCAAGTTGAAGTCCAATTTAAAAATATAAAGCACATCATAAAGAGTGAGGCCATCTGTCAATTTTATAGACATTTTTCTTGTTACTTCGAAGAGAGAACCATGTGCTATGCGGACTGATGAATACCCAGGTATGGACTTGAACTGTTGGAATAAGGTGATGTCTCCAGTCATGTGATTAGATGCTCCTGAGTCCACAACCCATGGTTTATAATTGTCATTTTTACAGAGAGGCAAGAAAGACTTGTACCTTGGTAAGCAAGATTGCTGGAAGGTTTTTCGCCTGAAGAAGATGATGTAAAAGTTGAGAATGAAAGGTGACCAATCATATTTTGTAATGCTTCCAATTGCTCTTTTGAAAAAATAGTTGGAGTTGGAAAATTCTGTGAGGGAGTACTAACATCATGAGCATGGACATCATTCACTTTCTTGGTTGGTTTCCAGTTTGCTGGTTTGCCCTGAATTTTCCAACAGGTTTCTCGTACATGTCCCATCTTTTTACAACGATCACACCAAGGGCGATTCCCTTTCTTGATTCTACTATCTTGGGATGAATTATGTGTTACCATGGCTGAAGTTTCTGCTCCAACAAATTTCTCTGTCTCGGGCATCATTAGCTCTTTTCTGCTTTTTCTTCTCTTCAAACTTCAGAGAAGGCTTCTCTAAGAGATGGTAACCTTTTTTCACTCATAATTATTCCTCTTACATCATCTAACTCTTTGTTAAGACACAGTAGAATTCTCAATATTCTCTTTTTCTTATCTATTTCTTTATACGTTTTTATGACTCTCCAGACTTCCAGTCATAAACCTCGTACATATCCAATTGTTGGCAGTTTCGAACAAGAAGATTGTAATATTGTGTGACATTGAGTTCTCCTTTTCGTAAATTATATAGTCGAGTTTCTATGGCTAAGAGAGCGGATGAGTTTTCTGAACATGAGTACGTTTCTCGAGCAGCATCCTATATTTCTTTTGCAGTTTTACAAAGTAAAAAGTTCTCTCTAACTTCAGGAGCCATGGAGTTGAGAAGCCAAGACATGACAAGATGGTCATCAATTTTTCCACAATCGATATTTCGGATCGTCCACTTTAGGGACAAAAACATCCCAAATTAAGTGACCATCTTTGCCTCTGCCGCAAATATATATGAATACAAATTGATTCTATTGAAGGAAATTGTGACCTTGGAGTTTGTGATTGGTCACAATTTGAGAGGAGGAATCCTGGATTTGTGGTTGGGTAAGATATTGAGAGGAGTTTTAACACTCATAACCCATGTTTAGTCATCTTTACTTGCAAAAAAAAAAAAAAGAAAAAAAGAAAGTAAATTTAATTAAAAAACAGTTGACTCTAGGCTGAGGAAATTCAATAATAATAAACTTATCTAATTTTATCGTCTAGGCTGAGGAAATTGTCGTTTGAGAACCGGCCCGGACGAGGAGAGAGACGGACGTGATATGTTCATCTAAGAACCAACCAGAAATTGTCTGAGATGGAGATCGCGAACGGACGCGAACAAATGCGAAAAGAATCGGCCGGAGATTGATGAACCAGATCGCGAACGAACAGTCCCGATTCGTTCGAAGATGACTGGCGGAGAAGGTCTGTTCGAAGAAGATGGTCGATTCGTCCGTTCAGAGACGCGAGGAGAAGGTCGACGGGGATGGTTAGGCGAACGCGATTCGTTCGCGTGGAGAGAGAAAAACGGGTGATTTGAAGTTTGGCGGCTAGGATTTTTTGTGCTCTGATACTATGTAGATTTTGAGGGAAAAACTCCAATTTTCTTATTATTCAAACTTAATAATACAAAAGAATAAATAGTTTCAAGAAAGAAATAGAAAAAGGAAAAAATATAACCTAGAGAAGATTTATCCTAAATATGGTAAAGATAATAATAAAATAAAATTGAATAAAATAATTCTACAATTAAGATAAGTCGACTATGCTTTTTGGTGCTCATTAAAGGATTGTTTGTTTGGGATCTCCCGTGGAAGGTCCTGTGTTACCCTAGGGTGAAAGTGAGAGCTTGAAGTGCTATTTCTAATGCATCTTCTCCAAGTGTAATATTTATAAGAATGATATTGATGTTGATGACTCATGTTCTATATGTGGTCGAGGTAGGGAATTGGATGTCATTTGCTTAAGAAGTGTGAAGCTTCTCGAAGAATCTGGTTGGAGTTTTTCCCCGTTTAGATTATTTCAAAAATCATTTTCGCAATGTTAATTCCAATGAAGACATCTAGGAGAGGATGTTTGCACTCGTTACGAAGGAGGATCGAGTTAAAGTTCTTATTGTTATTTGGAGTTTATGGAATTTGGAACTCTTAGCTTGATTGGAAAAAGCTGTGGGAATTTTCATGATCTCCTTATGGTTTCTAACCTTAGTAATTCTCATTTGTTATCTTATGCAGGTCATTCTTCTCCAGCTCTGGTTTCCGTTCAGTCTTTCGGTGGAGCTTTGGAGCGTGCCACCAAAAGAAGTGTGGAAAATGAATTCTAATGCGTCGTTCGATCCTCGGTCTGGTTAGGGTGGCATTGGATGGGTCATAAGTGATTGGCAGGGAAACGTGAAGGTCCGGTTATCGAGCAGGGATTTAAGTTTCATCGGTCAAGATTCTCAAAGAGATGGCTATTCGTGAAGGTCTTGAGAAAGTTCAGCTGGCTGATACTCGGTAGATGCCTACCTTGTTGGTGGAGTCAAATGCTTATATTGTTGTAAATGCAATTTTGAATGACTCGAATGATTTGTCAGAATTCAACAATATTATTGTTGATATCAACAAGATGTGATCTATTTTAAGAAACGTTGAGGAAAACATTATTTTTTTGGAGAGAATCTCTCGTGGGTGTGGTCGGGGTTTTGGAGGATGATTTCTATGATTTGTGTTTCTTGGAGTTAATGAAAAGAAAAAAACAATATAACCCTAAATATAACATGAAATGACATAGTTTTGAATTCTCAAGCACTCTAGCCCAAAGTTCCACAATTGCTACTCCTTACTACTACAACCAATGACCAAGAAAAATATTGGCTATCAAATGATTCGACTTACAACATCTCTTCTTCTAACTTCAAGTTCCCTACTTCCTTAGAGATAACCTTCCCCTGCATCTCCCTACAAATATCTTGCAACAGTTTCACCTGAAGAAAAAAACTTAAATCTCATCTTCAAAAACCCCAAGATCACATCTCATTTGCCAATGAGCAGTAGTTACGCAGTGTACTCACCATAGCCACTTCAAAGGCCTCCATACCTATCTCAACTCATAAACCAATTTGTTCTTCACATATATAAACAAAACTCTCAAAATATAAACATGATTTTTAAAACCGGGTTTTTTCTTATTTTAAAAACCAAAATTTTTGAATTTTTTTTTTCTAGTGTTTGTGCTTTTTAGTTTTGAATTATGGTTAACATCTTTTTAACAAACTTTTACATTTTTTGGAACCAAAATAGGAGCAAAAATTGTGTTTCATCTAACAAATGGAATTGATAATGGACAATAACATTGTTTTGAGGTAATAACAAGAATCTGTATATTTGAGTTAAATGAATCTATGTGAAACAAAAAAGGTTTAAATTCCCGTACGAAATTCACAAGTAATATATTTAAAATGTGGCAAAAAAAAAAAACCGCTTCAAACCGTAAGCCTATTTGAATCCGCTGTGAAATTCCCCGGTCTAGATCCAGAACCCGCTTCGTCGCCGTGGTTGCTCCCTCCTCGAGGAGTATTCATCGACGACATCCGCGTAAAAAACGGCGGCATAATCGACAAGACCCACCGGTCCGACTTGGACGTCCGGTCTAACCGGTCGAGGCGCCGGTAATTCTTCCCTCGACTACTCCCTTCACCCGAACCAAACCGGTAGCCCCTCATGGAGCTGCTCTGCCTGGCCAAAACCACCATACTCGTGGCCCGGTTCAGCCTCCGGTTGACCACCTGCTTCCTTATCTCAACCGGTAACCTGAGAGTAAATCGTTCCGTATCCTCTCCGGGCTGAACAAGAGAGTGACCGGTGGAGTGAGAGCGTGGGAAGAGCCAGCGCAGCCTGTTGGATCGAGATCCACGCGTACGGTTCGGATTCAACGCCTTGGTGTCGGAGTCCGGTAAGAGAATAGCCGGCGGTGGAGTCATCGGTGGAGGATCGGACTCCAAAACGAGATCGGTGGAGAGAGCCTCAACATCCGGAAGTGGTTCGAAGTGGGGATCGGAGTCTGTGAGTTGAGGGTTCAGATCAGCGCGACAGACGGGGCAAGTCGTGTGAGCAGCCAACCAGGCGTCGATACAATCAGGGTGAAACACGTGGTCGCATTTGGGGATTAAACGCAGCGTTTCGTCGTCTTCGAATTCGTTGAGGCAAACGGCGCATTCCAAAGCACTTATACCGATTTTGTGGTGTTTGACTTGGGAGTAAATCAGAGTGGGGAAGGTGTCGATTTGAGCCGGATCGAGGCCGCGGGTGGCGCGGCGGGAGCGTCCGGGTGCAGTGGCGGAGACAGGGCGGAGGGTGGCGTCGGAAGGGGAATCGTTGCAGTGGCGGATGTAGACGGAGAAGAAAGCCATGAAGAAGAGGGCGGCGATGAGGATTACGATGATCACGGCCAGAGAGCCGCTGAGGCTGTTTTGGTTCGGGTCGGATGTGGGGTCCGGGGAGAATTGGGACTGGGCCAAGACGGAGACGGATCGGAGGAAGAGGATGAGGAAGAGCACGCCGTGGGCAGCGGTGTTTGAGGACATGTTTGTTCTGAACGGAGTTATTTGGGGGCCGCGAGAGAGGGTTACCAAGGGAGTAGTGAAGATCAAGGAAGGACGGCCATGGCGGAGAAAAGTCAAGGGAACTCAACCATTAAAAATGAAGGAAATGAGAACGACGGTGCAAAACGCTGTCGTATACTTCCGAACCTGGAGAGTAATTCTCACCCAAAAATCCTGATTTTTTTATTTTTTTTTCTTTTTAATTTTTTTTTAATCTGAGCTACTACTTTTTTTGGCAAATCCTAATTTTCAAATATATTTTCTTTCCCTCTATTTATTTTTGTAGTTTGATCAATGTAAAGTTTACTTACCTACTTTTTTTTAATTTAAAATTGAGTACTTACAATTTGCAAAAAAAAAAAAAAAAACTTCAATAAATATTTCCTTTACTTTTTACAATTGACTCTAAATTCGATTTAATAACTTGAAACTAAGCATTCAGTCCCTTAGAAGATGACTTGTATCACTTATCACTTGGTGCAATAATCGTGTATGTTTGCCATTACTTAAAATTTATTTTTACTTCGTGTCATTTGAATTTTATTATAATTTACATCATGGCTTTTTGCAACAGACTTGGCAAAACCTAAACTTGAATTTTGAAATATAAAGTTCATTATTGCCTATAAAAGAAGCACAAGTTCGGGAGCCTAGGAGTGCAAACCTAGGCTCGGACTGGGTGCTAGCTAGGTTTGGGGCACGTTGTAGGTTCGAGTACGCATGAAGAATCTAAACTTGGATTCATCGAGGGTGGTTCAGTGAAGGAGCCACATGCATCCGGTTCCAAAGGTTGACAACAACGACAAATGGTGATTAAGTGACTTAGTAGCGACGCAGATTGACTAGAGTGGTGGCAAATCTGACGCAGCCTCTACTCTTTCAATCAACGACCTTCCTCGATTTCAGGGATAAATCAGCAGTGACACACGACATAGGATTAGCAGCTCCCAGCACTGTGACGGTTGCAGAAATGATTGTGCACTCAATGTGCACGGAAACTCACGACGACGGCATAAACTCTTGAAAATTCTTCTCGGGATCTGACTTAGACAACAACTATAATTAGGCAATAATGAAACCTAAAAGTGGGATTTTTCCTTTTTATACTTGGATTTTTGTGGTAGAATTACCAAATGTCGCTATTCTTAAGTTTACCTATTTGCCCTTCCAATTTCAATTAAGGCATGCCAAGTGCATTTATGTCCATTCCCCTTAATTAATTTATTCACTATTTTCTTTTATTGTTTATTTATTTACTATTTTATTTTTATTTAAAATAAATAAATAAAGGAATCCTAGGGGTGTTACAATACTTCCCCTTAGAGAACTTTTGTCATCAAAAGTTCTTTAAGCAACAAATAACTGAGGATGGCGATAGCGCATATCTTTTTCACGTTCCTAAGTGGCCTCCCTAACTTATTTGTTTATGTAAAGAACTTTTACAAAACCGGTTTTCTTATTTCCCAACACTTACTTGTCTTGATCAAAAATTTCCACGGGTTCTTCCTTAAAACTCAAATCCTTATTTAATTGCAAAGGCTCGTAATCAACTATGTGAGATGGGTCATGCACATACGGTTTGAGCATCGAAACATGGAAAACATTGTGAATTCTTAACATGGTCGGGGGTAAGGCCAAATTATGAGCAATTGCTCTAATCCTTCCAAGAATTTCAAACGGTTCAACAAATCTCGAGCTCAACTTTTCTTAAGAACTCATAACTCCCATCGTAGTTGCTACCTTGAGAAAAATGTGACATCGCATCTTAAACTCTAAGTCTCCTCGGGTGACATCTGCTTAACTTTTCTGTCGACTTTGAGCTGTAAGCATTCTGGCATGAATTTTCTAAACCACATCATTGGTTAACTATAAGAGTTGGGGTCCCAACAACTTTTTCTTCCCTACCACTTCCTAGAAAGTAGATCATTTACAACACTTTTCATACAAGGCCTAAAAAAGGTGTCATCTCAATAGTGGAATGATAACTATTGTTGTAGGCGAACTCTATCAAATACAAACACTTATCCCAACTACCTAGGAAATTTAGCACACACGCTCTCAGTATATCTTTCAGTATATGGTTAACTCTCTCGGTCTGTCTATTCATCTGTGGATGAAAAACAGTACTGAACTTTCATATAGTTCATAGGCCTTCCTAAAGGCTCTTTCAAAAGCGTGAAGGGAAACGAGTGTTTCTGGAAACAATACTTAAAGGGACCATATGATACCTTATAATTTTCTTCAAGTACAACCATCCCTATTTCTCAACAAAATAATCCAATTCTCTTGGAATAAAATGAGCACACTTGGTGAGTTTATTCATTATCACTCAACTGATGGTAAATCCTCTAGGCATCCTAGGAAGTCCTATAAATCCAATAAAGACGTCATTGTATTTCCACTTCGTAACACTCAAAGGTTGCAATCAACCGACAGGTTTCTGTCTCGACACTTCACTTGTTGACAAGTCAAACACTAGCTCACAAATAATGCATGTATCTCTTCATATTGTTCCACCAATAACATTTTTTCAGGTTTCGTTCCACCAATAACTTCATCCTGACCTCAGAATCAGCAGGAACTACCAATCTCTGTCTAACCTATAACTCCAAATCTAAAGCTATAAACTAACCACTGCCTTCCTCGACATGAACTCTACCTAATAGAACATGTTGGTTATATTAGTAGTATGATTATCTTGTAAATATAATAAGAAATATTATATCTTATTATATTATTACTATTTTATTATTTTTATTATTTTTCCTCTTTTAGTTAGGAATGGTTTCTATTTAGACCACATCATATGTATTATTATTTTGTAAGTGAGAAATAAAGAATAATTACTTTTACTATTTTCACAGGACTAAATTTAGAGTCACTTCATTGACCCTCAATAATTCTCTGCCTCAAAGTTGACTGAATGGTTTGATGTGCTTACTGTGTTGTAGCCTCTTTAACTAGAACAATCTTAGCTCTATCCATCTGTCTTTGCAAAGGGGCCTGAGTCATAAACAATCCTGTTGAACAAAGTATTTTTCTATTTAATGCATCTACTACTACATTGACTTCACCGGGTGGTAAAGAATCTCACAGTCATAATCCTTCACTAACTCTAGCCAGCGACATTGTCTCATATTATGTTCCTTTTGGGTAAAGAAATACTTTAACTCTTATGGTCAGTAAAAATTTACATCTTTTCCCCATACAGATAATGTCTCCAAATCTTCAATGCAAACACTACAACGCCCAAATCCAAATTATGGGTTGGGATATTTTTGCTCATAAATTTTAAGTTGTCTTGAGGTGTCTGCTATAACCTTTCCTCTTTGCATTAATACCACACTAAGACCCTTCTTAGAAGCATCACAATAAACCACAAAACTGCTTGTTCCCTCAAGTACTGAGAATAAAGGAGTTCAAGTAACCCACTCCTTCAACTCCTTGAAACATGCTTCACACTCATCGGTCCATTCAAAGACTTGTTCTTTCCTAGTTAATTTAGCCAACAGCTCAGCTATCTTAGAGAAATTTTCTACAAATCTACTATAGTAACCAGCTAAACCAAGGAAACTTCTCACTTCCACCACTGTGGTCAGACTACGCCAACTGCTTCGATCTTAGCTGTGTCCACTGAAATTCTCTTACTAAAAACAATGTCTTAAAAAGACAACACTTCTCAACCAAAATTTACACTTTTAGAACTTAGAATATAATTTATTTTCTCTAAGAGTAGTTAATATTTTCCTTAAGTGTTCCTTATGCTCAACCTCTGACTTAGAATAAACAAGAATATCATCTATAAACACAATTACAAGTTTTTCAAATAAATCTTTAAATACCCTGTCCATCATATCCATGAAGGCTGTTGGTGCATTGGTTAGTCTAAATGACATAATAACAAACTTGTAGTGTCTATAATGAGATCTAAATGCGGTACTTAGGGATATATTCTTCTCTAATCCTTAATTGATGATATCATGAACGTAGGTCGATCTTTGAAAACACTGTGGCCCCTTGAAGTTGGTTAAACAGATCATCAATCCTAGACACCGGGTATCTATTCTTAATCTTTACTTTATGTAGTTCTCAATAATCTATATACAACCACATAGATCCATCTTTTTTATTTACAAAAAGAACTGGCACTCCCCTAGGTGATACACTAGACTTATTAAGTCTATTAGCTTTTGCAATTAAACTTTCAACTTCTTTAATTCTGCTGGGGCCATCCTACGTTGCTTTTAAAATAGGAAGGGTCCCTGGTTCTAACTCTATCAAAAAATGTACAACTTAGGGTAGAGGCAATTTTGATAGGTCATTTGAAAATACGTAGACAAACTCTTTGACTACCAGTACTTTCTCAACTGCCAGCTTGAAGCCTTCTTCTTCTAAGATAAATGCTAGGAATCCCCAAGCTGCACTATACAGCAACTTGCTCACTTTTAAGGCTGAGATTAACTTAAGACACTCACCAGACTTTCGTTCTTTAAACTTAAAACTTGGTTCAACAAAGAAACTAAAGTTAACTTTATTCTGGTGACAATTAATTGTGACGTTGTTATCAGATAACCACTTCATACCAAATATAACATCAAACTCACTCATAGCTTAACTATGAGTGTAACATCTACCATAAAACCATAGACTTCCAACTTACAAGCTTTAACCTTCTTGCAAGCTCTCTTACTCACTCAGGCTGGAGTGGCTACAACTAAATCGAACCCCAAAGGTTTCAACTCTAAACTAGTAGACATCACAAAAAATGCAGAACCAAATGAATGTGTGGAACCGAAATCAATTGGTACAAAAGTAAGATGTCCTAAGATAGGTTGTGTACTTGTAACTACATTGGCTGTCTGGTCAACCTCTTGTCTGGTGGTAGCGTAAATCCTGCTGTCTTGTTGTATTGCTTTAGCTGTAGTGGCTCTCTGCATGGTCGCATAACCTACCTTTCTTGTGGTGTCCTTCTGTGAACAATACTTGGCAAAATGGCCTTCTTTGCCACATCAATAGCAAATCCTCTTACCAGACTCACAATATCCATAGTGTCTCTTACCACAACCTTTACATTCCTAAAAAGTACGAATTGTTGACCCTTAAATCTGTTGAGCGGTCCTCTGATCATCCTATCCCAATTTTTGACCTTTCTTGAATCTCTGATTAAAATGAACTGGCCTCTTTCTTATTGACTTATCATAAGGCTTCAGATTCTATTGCCTAGATCTAGTAGAATAAAACTTTCTTTTTTGACTCTAGTTTGCTTCAATAGGCTTGATCATAAATCCTTGTTCTCTAAACTTCAGGTCAAGCTTTCTAGCCAAGGTGACACACTTCCTAAAAGCCTATGAGTTATGAGCATCTATATCACCACGAATCCTAGGGTGCAGTCCATTAATAAAATAACTGATCTTCTGAGCTTCAAGTGAATGTTAGATCTTCTGCAAAATGAGCCAACTGATTGAATTTACGTTTATAGATGACCATGATATTGTCTTCTTGCTAAAGGTTAGTGAACTTAGAAACATGTATTCTCTTGTTTGCATTAGTAAAGCATATCTTATAGAACATGTGTTTAAACTTATCCTAAGTGAGTGGCAGGTCATCATGCGATCTCTTTTTTAAATTTCTTACATATATCACTCATTTGCCTCTCCTGGTAAGACAAATGCTGCACATCTCACCATTTGTTTTACAGGACACTACATGTGGTGGAAAACTGTCACTATGTTAGATAACCAGGTTTTAGCAACTAACAGATCCTTAGAAGATTCATCAAATTCCTTAGGACCAAACTTTCTTAAATTCTTTTTTTTCAGTTTGACATTCTAAGAAAAGCCTTTACTACTACCAGCCTCAACCTGGCCCTCAGGTGTAACGAGAGCCAGTGTTGGAACTTCTATTTGAACTATAGGGGCTATAGTTGTACTATGTCTCGCTGGTACTTACGGTGCTAGAGAACTTGCCTCTTGGTTATCTAACTAGTGAGCTACTAGATCTGCTTTTCTTGCCCCCTGAATGACCCCTTCAATCATCGTCTGAATAATTGTTACGGCCTTCATACTCAGTCTAGCGGTAGCAAGAGATTGCTAAACTTGCTGACTTGTCGATCGAGTCTTCCCAGGAATAACAGGTAAACCTTGACCTTGACTTCTTCCCCAACTCCTCAACTAGTAGAACTCCAAGATAAATGAACTATTACACTAAGACCACCCACAAGCTTTGAGTGTTGAATTATTCAACATAAATCAAGATTTCTACATCTTCTGAAGACCTAAAGTGAATCGACTTGTCATATGACATTCAAATGTACATGGCAAATACTCGAGGCTTTCAACTTAAACTAACAAGTTTTGACTTTGTTTCTAACAAGATAATCATCAGTTGAACATTGTACAAACGAGGATAAAGTTTTTACAAATAGTTATAAGTTAGAATAGATAAGTGCAGCTCAAAAAACAATCTAAGAGAAAATAACTATCTCAAACAACTTGAAACATTCACATCACAATTTTAACTACTAAAAAAGTATCTCAAACAAAGAAAAAGTTATGGAGTTCACAACGATTTTAGTCCAGTAGATTCAAATCAAGGTATCATATACATAGTTCACATTAATAATATGGGAATTAAAAAACGTGAGTTTCAAAGGGTGATTGTGTACAGAGGAAAGAGTTCAAGAATCATGGATGCTTGTGAAGTGTGCGTGAGTAAATTTTATTTCCTACATATACGAACATAAAAGGAAAGAATGCACTAACCATTTGAAGTGGAAGTGGACCTTGGTTTTGTCGAAGCGTTATGCTTGCTTGAGTCAACTCGCTTTTCTCTCTAACTCTTTATTACTTTTTTTGGCATATATTTTTTGTTGGTTTGGAATTGGTCATACACAAAACATTAAGAACTTAGAGTTACTAACTAAACAAATATAAGCTAAAACCCAAAAGAGAAAACAAATGATCAAGGCTGATGAGAACTCACATTTCTTGGTGAGAATCATTCTAGTAAGTATCTCCATTCTTGTCAATCTTTCTTTTCTTTTTACCCTTTATACGTGGAGTTTCACGAACTCAACAAGAAAATCTTACACGAGTCAATAAGAGTATTGAATCAAAAGATGAATTAAAGTCTAGAACAAAGTTTGATCGACCTTGCTAAAATTGTTCCAATAGTTGTCAAAAATTGAACATGAAAACCGCCAAGTAGCTCATGAGAAAAATCTTCCAGAAGGTATGCTTCGTCTCTTAGCTTTCAAGATAAAAAATATTTCAAGTTTAAATAACGACTAGGTGTTTTCCTTTTAAGTTTCTTACTATAGAGTGCCTTTGGACAATTATTGGTTTTACAAATTGGTATCACAACTTTATTCGTTGAGTAAGAAATATGGACTCTGGTTTTAAATGTAAAACAAGGGTCTCAAGTTAAGTAAAATTACTACTTTTTTCAAGTTGGGAAAATCTTGAAAAACCCAAGATTTTAAAATTTAAAGAGAAAGGAAAGAAATATGCACCTTCTTTTTCGAAAGTTCAACTATAAAAACTCTAGAGTTAAAAGTGCATAACTCTGAAGTTCCACTGATTAAGCCATTGAAAACGAAGGTGCAGCTTCTTTTTTGGTGGTTCGATCCTAAGAATTCAAATGTCATGCTACTTCAGTTCAAGTAATTCTAAATTTGGTTGACATTCCTTAAACTTTCCTAAGATGCATATAAGTAAGGACAGTTGGGGCTAAAAGGACTGGTATATGACATTCAATGTTTATGGCAAATACTCGGTGCATTCAACTCAAACTAACAAGTTTTGAGCTGGTTTCTAACAAGATAATGAACATTGTTCAAATGAGAATAAAGTTTTCAAAACAGTTATAAGTAAGAATAGATAAGTGCAACTCAACAAACAATCTTAAAGAAAATAACTATCACAAACAACTTAAAACATTCACATCAGTTTCTTAACTACTCAAAAAGTTATCTCGAACAAAGAAAAATTATGGAGTTCACAACGATTTTAGTCCAGTAGATTCAACCCCCAAGGTCTCATATACATAGTTCACATTTATAATATGGGAATTAAAAAACGTGAGTTTCAAAGGGGGATTGTGTACAGAGGAAAGAGTTCAAGAATCGTGGATGCTTGTGAAGTATTCGCGAGTGAATTATACCTACATATATGAACATAAAATGAAATAATGCACTAACCTCTTTGAAGTGGATGTGTACCTTGGTTTCGTTGAAGCGCTATGCTTGCTTAAGTGAACTCGCTTTTCTCTCTAACCCTTTATTGCTTCTTTTTGGCATATATTTTTTTTGTTTGTTGGGATTTGTTCTTATACAAAACATTAAGAAGATGGAGTCACTAACTAAAAAAATATAAGCTAAAACTCAAAAGAGAAAAAAAAAGGATCAATGCTTATGAGAACTTACATTTCTTTGTGAAAATCATTCTAGTAAATATCTCCATTCTTGTCAAACTTTCTTTTCTCCTACCCTTTATATGTGTAGTTTCGTGAACTCAACAAGAAAATCTTACACGAGTCAATAAGAGTATTGAATCAAAAGAAGGAAGAAATGAAAATTCATAAATGGGAACTCACTCATTTGGAGACATTCAGGCAAGCAACAAAAAATTACCATTAAAAATGCCATTTAAAATATGCTGGTCACTTGACTTTGGAGGTTGTTCTTTTTTGGTCTCTTGACTTTCAAATGTTCGATATTGGTCCTAGACTTTGATAATTATCATTTTTGGTCCCTAAACTTTCAAATGTCCAATTTTAGTCTCTAGACGAAAAAAAAAAGTTAAAAGATAGTCCTAATGGTTTATTTTTAGATAGGCATAAAATTAAAAGGTTTATATTCTAATGACACGAACTAATCTAATTAAAATAAATTTTTTTATGGAGTTTATGAACCCCGGTAGGCGCAGCAAGCAAACCAGTTTTAAATATTGAAAAAAATAAAGAAAATGTGAACAAAAGAGAGAAATCGACAACTTAAGAAGTGGACTATGTACCACTGCTCTTCATTCAATCCACTATCAGGTTGCATAAGAACACTGGCCTCTGTAGTAATCTCCATTTCATCACCCTTTACTGGGACCATCGCCTGCATTTTCACTTCCTCAAGAAGAGTAACTCAACACAAGACCCCTAACACCTCATTTTTGTTCACTGTCACTTTCATCATCCTCCCAAGCCCATTTAGAGGCAGACAAAACAAGATCATTTTTTCCGGACTTAGTGAAACCTTTAAGTTCAGGCTGTGGAATGGATAGAGTTTGAGACATATGCACATAACTTATTCTTGGTAAATCTGTATCATCATCCCCGAAACGGTTCCATCCTGAAATTTCTGCTGGATCTCGCTCAACTTTAGTCTCTCTTATGCTACTTGAATATCTATCAGAATGAGAATTGCTATATTTTAAGTCCTCATCAAGCTCAAATCCACTTTGTTTTTTGCCTCCGAAAGGCTTAGCAAACGTGCAACCATCATTTCTCTACCACCAACAAGAGATAACCCATTATGTCTGCACATTTTCAATTCTCCAAAGGGAATCTTCATCAGCTCCTTCATGGCTCTTCCTTTGCCCATAGCCAATTCAACATCTTGGTTGATTTTACCCCCATCTCCTAAATCATCACAACTGGCCTTTTGTTCAATCTCTGGGGCATCACCATAAAATGAATGAAAAGATATCACACCAGAGTTTCCCATGCAAAGGAATGTGGCTCGCAATCCATTCACATAAGTATCTGAGAACAAAAACCAATCGGACCATACTTGCAACAATTTCAGTACTCGTTCCTACATAATTAGAGAGAGTAATAATCAAATGACAACACATATCAAATCACAAGTTGTGCAAAATGGCTATAGATGATATAATAAAATATTATACCTTGAGGGCCTCTACTGTAATTCTATCAGTTATGTTGCGTTACAGATCAATGAAGCTCTCCATGATGTCAGGTAGTGTTGTGATACATCCTCGGGAATGAAGGTGTATTCTTGAAGAAGCAAAGCCAAGAGAAATGCTTAGCCAAGGCTTTTGATGAAATTGAGGAAAAGAGCCTCTTTGTGGGACCCACATAAATATCCATTTTGAATTAGTTTATTTGCTATTTTGTTATTTCTTTTATTGTAATTGGGGGAGCTATAAAAGCTTTCTCTCTCCTACTTTCTAGATTTTATGTCATTTTTCAACTTGTAGGAATTCTCTTTGAGAATTAGGGAGAGACTAAGGCCTCTATAATGTCCTTAGGCTTTGATACATAAATAAAACTGATTTGAGTTCTTATCAATTTTGGTATCAGAGCGTATTCGTGGCTCATGGTGGGTAAGATGGAGGGACGGGTTTCGGCATTGGAAGAAGGAGTAGTGGGAATTTTGGCGAAATAGTCAGCTATCGAAGCAAGTATGCAGGCGCAGTTTGCTGAAGCTGATGAGAAACGGAAGTTTAATTTGGCGCAGATGAAGGAAGAAATGAAGAGCTGGCTGGACGAACGACTCGGGACGCGCGAAGTGGAGGCACGCGATCGTGAGGGCCACGACGACGTTGTGCGTGATGCACAGGCGCGCGCGATCAGGGGTGACGACGACGATCTGGAGTTGGGAGGGGTTTTGACAGCGCTCGACCGAGGGAAGTGGGTCGCGGGTGAGGAGTCGGGTCGCGCTGCTGCTTTGCGCGATGCTGGGCTTGGCGGAGTCGGGTGAGCGGGGGTGAGTCCGGAACGGCTGAAACGACCGGGGAGGAAAGAAGAATGATCAGCCATTGATTGGGGGGGGGGGGTGGAATCTGTCATGGAGGAGAGGAAGGAGACCGGGGGGAGTTCGTTACGAACCTCAGCTACCCAGCAGGTGCCATTGTTTGATATGAGGCTACCGAAGTTTGAAGTCCTGATTTATAAAGAGGAGGATGGAGAAGATCCCATTGGTTAGCTTCATCGAGTTGAACGGTATTTCGTGGTGAATAAGCTTACTGAGCGAGACAATTGGCAACGATTATGTGTTTAGAAGGCGAAGCCTTAGATTGGCATCAATATGTCGAAGATCGAAAACACATAGCGAGTTGGATTGAGTTCAAGGAACTTCTTTTAGAGCGGTTTCAGCCGACGACTGAAGGAGACAAATATGTAAGACTGATGAAATTGCAACTAACTGGAACAGTGAAGAAATATAGGCGACAATTTGAAAGATGCGCTAAGGGAATGAAAGACATGAGTGATGAGGCGTTGGAGGGAAAGTTTGAAAGCGACCTCAAGGAAGAGATTCAAAGTGAATTGAGGAAATTGCAACCCGTGGGTTTGAATGCTAAAATGATATTGGCTCAAATAGTTGAGGATGATTTTGTCATACAACAGAAACGACGAGGAGCAATGAGTTACGCAAAACAGTTCAGCGAAACAGCAGGAACATGAAGTAGTGCATTGGGGTCAAGTGGAATAGGGGGAGGTAACTCTCGTTCTTTTACGTTCACAATCAACAGAACGAACTAGAGTAACATGATATCCAACACTGTGGAGCCCAAAGTAAATATCAAGGCGGGGGTGACTGTGGCTAATAATGCATGGAGGCCATTCAAAAGGTTGACAAAACTGGAAATCAAGGCCAAACGTGAAAAATGCCTTTCTTTCAGGTGCGAAGAGAAGGTCATACCGGGGCACCGATGTAATAAGAAGGAACTCCAGGAGTTACTGATCATGGTAGTGGACAGGGAAGATATTCTGTCTGAAGTAATTCAAGGGGATAACAGAAAGATCGAATTGGTTAGTATTGCACAGAGTACAGGGGAGCAGGAAGGTCAAACAGACCTGGGAACACTTTCTTTACACTCCCTGACAGGTCTAGATTCTCCAAAAACTCTAAAACTCCGAGGTAGTGTTGGAGATTCCGAGGTGATTATTTTAGTAGATAGTGGCGCATCTCACAATTTCATTTCTAAGGAAATGGTCCATAAACTCGGAATAAAATGGGCCCCCGCGACAGCATGTGGAGTAGTGTTGGGCACATGGGATTATGTTCGCGCAGTAGGACTATGTAAAGAGGTAACACTTAAACTTCCTGCGTTAACAATTATACATGATTTTTTTTCTTTACCACTTGGCAGTGCAAATGTAATACTCGGAGTAGCCTGGCTGGAAACTCTGGGTAAGATCGAGATGGACTATCGGGCCTTAACAATGAAATTTCAAGTAGGAGAATGGACCGTGGAACTGAAAAGAGATCCGTCACTAGTTCGATCATAAGTGTCATTAAAATCTATGATGAGAGCATGGAAGAACATGGATCATGGCATGCTAATTGAACTTAACAAGTTCGAAGTGGAAGAGGAGAATAATAACACATAAAGCAGAGTTGAGTCTTTGGCTGAACATGATGTTCTCAAACGATTTGGGGACGTGTTTGAATCTTTAGAGATCCTACCCCCGTCTCGGGATCATGAGCATGCGATCGAGTTGCATCCTGGAGCGGGACCCGTTAATGTTCGGCCCTACAGGTATCCTCAATTCCAAAAGAACAAAATTGAAAAATTGGTGAATGAAATGTTACTTGCAGGTATAAGCCGACCGAGCACGAGTGCTTTCTCAAGCCCAATTATTCTTGTAAAGAAGAAAGACGGTAGTTGGCGATTCTGTGTTGATTACCGAGCCTTGAATCAGTCAACAGTTCCTGACAAGTTTCTCATCCCTATGGTTGATGACTTGCTAGACGAGTTGTATGGAGCTGAAATCTTTTCCAAGATAGACCTCAAATCGGGCTACCATTAGATAAGGGTGAAAGCAAGTGACGTGCACAAGACTGCTTTCCGAACACACGAAGGGCACTATGAATTCCTGGTTATGCCTTTTGGATTACGAAATGCTCCTTCCACTTTCCAAGCTTTGATGAATGGAATCCTGAAATCGTACCTACGACAGCTCGTGCTGGTATTTTTTGATGATATCTTGATCAGCAGTTCGTCTATGGAGGAGCATAAGGAACATCTAGCGTGGTGCTCAAGGTGTTGATAAAAAATAAACTGGTCGCTAACAGAAAAAAGTGTTCATTTGGGGTGAGGCAAATTGAATATTTAGGACATGTGGTGTCCAAGGAAGGAGTTCAGGCAGATCCCTCCAAGATTGAGGCAATGGCTAAGTGGCCGACTCTAAAGAACATAACCGAGATGAGGGATTTTCTTGGCCTGACAGGCTACTATCGGAGGTTCGTAGCCAACTACGGAACCATTGCATTGCCGTTACTTCAATTATGGAAAAAAGGGAAATATGAATGAAGTGAAGCGGCGGAAGATGCTTTTCAACGTTTGAAAAGCGCTATGATGTGTGTACCAGTGTTGCGCCTGCCGAATTTCACGCAACTGTTTGTGATTGGGACAGATGCTTCAGGGGTGGGAGTTGGAGCAATGTTCATGCAGAAGGGTCAGCCTATTGCGTTCTATAATAAGGCTTTACCTCCAACCCTCAGACATAAGGTTGTGTATGAGCTTGAATTGATGGCGTTAGTGTTTGCAATTCAGAATTGGCGACCGTACTTATTAGGGAACATGTTCGTGATACGAACAGACCAGAAGAGCTTAAAATTTCTGTTGGAATAGCGAGTGATTGCTTGAGAATACCAGCGTTAGATCGCTAAGTTGATGGGATGTGATTTTGCTATTGAGTCCAAAAGGGGTCGCGAGAGTTCTGCCATCGATGGACTGTCCCGCCTTCCACCGACTCTTGAGTTGGGCACCTTAAGTGTCATTGTGGGGTTGAACATCGCCGCTTTTGAGGAACATGTAGCATCAGACACCCGATTGAAATAAATCCGGGATGACTTAGCTCTCGGGCAAATTAACCAGGAGGGGTGCACATTACAAGGGAAGCTGCTGCACTACAAAGGTAGACTGGTCATACCTGCATCGTCTCCTATGATACCGTTATTGTTGAATGAATTTCACAACAGTCCTATTGGGGGGCATCACGGGTCATTGAAAACGTACCAAAGATTAGCACGTGAGGTGTATTGGCCCGGCATGAAAGCCAATGTGAGGGTGTTTGTGGCTGTCGCAAGATATGTCAGCAGATAAAACATCTGACACTTACTCCAGCAGGATTGCTTCAGGCCTTACCGGTGCCAGATCGCGTTTGGGAAGATATATCCATGGACTTTATTGAGGGCTTACCTAAAGGGGACGAATATAATACCATATTTGTGGTGGTGGACCAGTTGTCCAAATACATTCATTTCATTCCTCTGAGGCACCATTTTATAGCGGTAACCGTCGCGGAGGTGTTTTTGAAAGAAATTGTTCGTTTACATGGATATCCGAAGAGCATAGTGTTCGACCGCGATAAAATATTCACCAGTCAGTTTTGGAAAGAAATATTTCGGGTCTTTGGGACTTATTTGTGACGCAACACAACATATCATCCACAGACAGATGGACAAATAGAGGTTGTTAATAGAGGCATTGAGGCATACCTCCGGTGTTTTGTGATGCATTCTCCTCAGAAATGGATTCGTTGGCTACCATGGACAGAATATAGCTATAATACAGCTTTTCACACCTCGATCCAGATGACACCTTTCGAGGCGGTGTATGGTCGTGCCCCACCCCCATTGCTCGCTTATGAAAAAGATCAAAGTTTAGTTGTAGAGGTGGATAGTCGTCTACTCGAGCGGGACAACATGTTAAAAAAGTTGAAGGAAAACTTGTGCAAGGCACAAAATCGGATGACCCAGATTTCCAATAGTAAGCGCCATGACATCAGGTACGCAACGGGTGATGGGGTTTATATTAAGTTTCGTCCTTATCGACAAACAACGTTGGTATCTAGCAAACACCCCAAACTAGCTCCACGTTACATTGGCCCTTTTCAAGTGGAGGCTACAATTGGTCCGATAGCGTATCGGTTAGCTCTCCCCCTGACACACGTATTCATCCGGTTTTTCATGTGTCGGTTTTACGTAAGGCCGAGGGACATCACATGAACATTTTACCCATACCGAAAACATTGAAGGATGACCTCACTCTTCCATGCCAGCCTGAGATGGTGTTAGGGGTCTGCAAAGACTAGAGCCCGGATGGAACTGTTGAGGTATTGATCTAGTGGGAACATTCGTCTGAGGAAAATGCGACCTGGGAACGAGCCGAGAACATCCAAGAACTATTTCCGGATTTCCACTTTGAGGACAAGGTGAAACTTTAGGGGGCAAGTATTGATACATCCCTGGGAATTGAAGGTGTATTCTCGAAGAAGCAAAGCCAAGAGAAATGCTTAGCCAAGGCTTTTGATGAAATTGAGGAAAAGAGCCTCTTTGTGGGACCCACATAAATATCCTTTTTGAATTAGTTTATTTGCTATTTTGTTATTTTTTTTTATTGTAATTGGGGGAGCTATAAAAGCTCTCTCCTACTTTCTAGGTTTTATGTCATTTTTCAACCTGTAGGAATTCTCTTTGAGAATTAAGGAGGGACTAAGGCCTCTATAATGTCCTTAGGCTTTGATACATTAATAAAATTGATTTGAGTTCTTATCATGTTGCTTCAAATTTTGTGCGATATGCAGATGCATTCTTTACCGGAGCACTACTGTTATGAAGAATATCAGACACGAGCATCAACCTTGCAACATTGGTTGGAACAGGGGTTTCTCCAAGTGTTAGAGACTCAGTTAGAACTTCAACTATCTGCCATTTAAAAGATTAAATGGATCAAAGAAGAGAACAAATGCCTATTGAACTAAACACAGAAATACATACACTAAACAAGAAATACAGACATTCTGTAGACCATTAAAACAAAATTATTTCATGAGAAATTAGCAATGTAGTTGCATGTAAATAATTTGCATCAGTTACAAAAAAAGATACCCACTGTGAAAAAAAAAGCTGTGGTAAGACTAGAATCACAAAACGAGGAAGTTTATGAGACCAAAAAACGGCCAAAAGGTAGAATCTATGAAATCTTCAATTATTTGGTGCCTTCCCATGGATGCGGCTGTTTCTTTCCAACCAAATTTTCCAACAGAATACTTATAGGAAACAAAGCCACAACAGCTTCAGTCTACTCCTTGAATGGTTGGCCAATGATAGTGAGAGAGAGAGAGAAGAGTGTAGGTGTGTATATCCTCAATCGAGCGAAAGATCATCCAAATGCTCCTGAGATGAAATCCCAATATGCTGAAGCAAAGGAGCAAGTAAGATGGATCAGTGATTCTTGACTCTTCATACACAAGAAAAAAATTTAGCTAGGTGAGAGGGTGGAAATCTTTTCCATATGATATTATGGGTATTTATCACCTCTTGGCTAAGCCCCTACATGAAAACCTTCACTTTTTTGGTTGAGGACCCTTCCAAAGACGTAGTAAAAGAATCGATTTGTCTTCATACTTGCATACAAAATAGAAAATAGAAATAACATTTATTTTTAAGAAAACACAATTCATGGATGAAATTAGAAAGGAAGAACATAATAGCATGCTTTTCAGATAAATGGAAAAAAATAAATAAAATAATGACAATAATAGAATTGAGAGCTGATATGCAACTTATAATCATGTTAAACTAGGTGATTGAAATGCAACTTGGGACTTCCGTTAAATGAAAATCCTCGTTCTATGATCTTTTGGAATCCGCTGATTGAAAATATGATTGTCGATTTCACTCATGGGGGGCCTCACATGTTTCAAAGGAGATTGTGAAAGCCTAGCTTCAAAGCCCAAAGAATACCATCTCGAATAGCACATGTTTCACCTATTTCTAAGCTAGACACTTGATTTTACGTCCTCATCAACGAAGCTATAACTTGGCCTTTATTGTTTCTAATAACACAACTCACTCCAAACTTTTACTTGCAAAATTAAAAGCAATATCAGATATCAATTTGTAATTATCATTATCAGGAGTCATCTATCTGTTAGGATACAACTTATGAATGGGAGACAGAACATCATTTATCATTTCCAACAATATTTTATTGATAAAAATATAAATCAAAGAGGATGAGTAGGTAAATTAGTTTTCTTATTGTTAATTGAGATAAAGAAACATATAGAGGTATTTTTTGCTCTATTAATGAAAATGATCAGTTGTATTATCATAACTCAATTTTTATTTGTCTCCGATATTTTATCTTCGTAACGAATGGTATATCTAAATTTGCATTTTCATTTATCTAAATCTACATATCTATCTAGCTAAATTTATATGTTCGTTTATCTAAACATTTCATATAATCCTTTACTATTATTATGAATATTAATTATTTGTTATTTTATAGATTTAGTTCGAATAATTACTTTTTATATATTTTAATAATGCCCATTAATCATCATACACTTCATGTTTATTTTAGATTAACTTTGAAAAATGTCAATATATATCCTCATTTATTTATGTCTTAAATCTCAGCATTTTTATTATTTAACCACAATTTTTACTAATTACAGAAATTCATTTTCAAAATAAAAAATATTATTTAAATAAACATTTACCTATTTATGATTCTCCAATTAGAACTATATACTAATATATTCATTTTATAGTATTAACTATATCGTACAAAATATACCAAATAAAATATAAAAACAAATCCATTTGTTACAATAAATAAATGTTAATTTATTTATGTTTAATAATAATAATAAGTCTAATAAAAAAACATTAATTATTTACAATTGTAAACCTAATCCAAGTTATTTTTATAAAGTATAAGAAAATTAAATTATAAGCTTGATTATAATAATTATTGATGCCGAAAAATGGTCAACGGATATCCACAGTAAATTTGTTTAACTGAGGACACGAAATTAGGACACATCGGTGTGGTGTGAGCCACAGGGCCTCCGATGCCTAAGTCAGAAACAGAATTTAGGTGAATAATTTAGTGGACTTTAGAATGGCTTAAGAGTACTTAGCTTAGGATCCGTCCCCTGAAAGGGAGAAATGACTTGACTTTTATAGCAGCCGGTCTCGTAACCGCTGCAGCTCACATATGGCGATATAATAGTCGGTCGTTAGAAATGTCCGTCATTAAGCCGGGTATGAATACCGACGTAACTCTTGACCATTACACTTTAGAGGTGTAACG
This sequence comes from Cyclanthera cordifolia, assembly GCA_037832605.1. NCBI lineage: Eukaryota > Viridiplantae > Streptophyta > Magnoliopsida > Cucurbitales > Cucurbitaceae > Cyclanthera > Cyclanthera cordifolia. The sequence continues at coordinate 10,485,762 of JBBMEG010000020.1, forward strand.
GTCTTGATTTTGGACTTAGTCGACTCTTCGGAGAGTCCTGACCTCCACGACTGGCCCCATCGGGCTGACCAACTCGTTGTAACGGGCGACGGCACAGGGTGCAGCGCCTCCATACGTTACTTGGACTCGGTCGACTCTTTGGAGAGTCATGACCTCCATGGTCAATCCACCCGGATTGACCTATTCGTTGTAACGAGCGACGACACAGGGTGCAACGCCTCCAAATGTTACTTGGACTCTGTCGGCTCTTCGAAAAGTCCAAACCTCCACGATTAATCCACTCGGATTGACCTACTCATTGTAACAGGCGATCCCACGGGGTGCAGCGCCTCCAAGCGTTTCTTGGACTCGGTGAATATTCTGAGAGTCCTGACCTCCACGGCCAATCCACTCGAATTGACTTACTTGTTGCCAGACCCAAGAAAGGTGAGGTTGTAATGGCCGACCCCAAGGGGTCAAGGCCTTCTTGGCCGACCCTAGAGGAGTCAGACTTGCTCGGCCGATCCCCGGGGGTCAGTATGGACTCGGCCGACCCCCGTGGGTCGGTATGGACTCGGCCGACCCCCGGGGGTCGAGGCTTCCATTTGGGCGGCCCCTGGGGGGTCGGCGTTGTCTTGTTTGTCTTTCGAGCGGGTCTCAACTTCTTTCGAGTCTTTCGGGGTATTTTAGCCTACAAAATTATCTCCACTCTTCATTTTCAGACTTACTTTGTTGCCGTAATTTGAAGAGTAGTTCGTTGTTAAGAAGGTTCTATTTTTTAGAGACTAACCACTTTTAGTCATTTTCAAAATTTTGGCCAAATAGATTCTCCTTTAGAGTTTCACCTCTTTTGGTCACTTTTTCGAAAATTACGTCTAAGTAGGTTCTCTTTTTAGAGTGACATGGACTTGGCCGACTCCCTTGGGTTCGAGGCCTCCATTTGGGCGACCCCTAGGGGTCGGCGTTGGCTTGTTTGTCCTTCGAGCGAATCCCAACTTCTTCCGAGTCTTTCTGGATATTTTAGCCTACAGCATTATCCCCACTCTTCATTTTCAGACTTACTTTGTTGCCAGAATTTGAAGAGTAGTTCGTTGTTAAGAAGGTTCTATTTTTTAGAGACTAACCACTTAGTCACTCCTTTTATGATAAGTACTTGAACTCCTCCATCTTTGATAGTGATAAATAAAAACTTGTCAGAATTTGAAGAGTAGTTCGTTGTTAAAAACTTGTCATGTTTGTATACTAATAGATCCACTATTCATTATTATTTTCATTATCTATATATTGAATTTGAATTACCTTCCTCTTTTCTTATGTTTGAAGTAATTTGAGAGGTAACCGCACCTTAATTTATGTCCTTTCAATCTTGATATAATAAAAATGTCCTTAAAATCTTTACAGTGAAAATTGATACTTTACTTTACCTATGGTTTTACTTAATTTGAATTTCTTGCACTCGATTTAGATTTAAATTACGGTTTGTAACAAATGATTTTTTCTTTTTTTTTTTGTAGGTGAATGAAATGACAACATATGCATATTCAAGAAGGAATCATATGAACTTAGTTGAGATTATATAAGACTCATTTTAATTATTTGAATTATGAATTTGTATCTTTTATTTCTAAGTACTAATTTATTCGTTACCGAATAATTATGATCTTCCAAATTATTGTTGTATTTTAATTTTTCATTCTAGAAATTTAAAATTTTTGTGTGTATTGTGTGGTGAGAAGTTCAAAGAGCAAAACAATTTTAAGATATGTATCTTTATCTGATTTACTATACAATGTTTGCTGTAATTATTTCAAAACTATAAAAATTATATTTACTGTTTGATTTTAATATTTAACATTTTACAGCTTTATCAATAAATATATGATTTGCTTATGGACCATATTTTCGATAGTGAAAATGCTATTAAAAAAAATATAACATGTGTTATAATTTTTTATAGCATTTTCACTACCGAAAATATGTTCTTAATAAGCAAATCATATATTTGTTGATAAATGTTTAATATTATAATCAAACAATAAAAATAATTTTTATAGCTTTAAATTTTTTTTTTTTATAGCACTCACAAAATGCTTTGAAAAGGTAGGAACTTTCTATAACAGCAGCTATGATAACATTACAAAAACGTTATAATATGTCTTTTATAATGTAGTTTTATTGCTATTAAAGATAAGTCATAGCATTTTTGTCAATGCTATTAAATTATTTCATAGCACTAAACTAATGCTATAAAAAATGACTTCTTATAGCGTTAAAAAATTGCTATTAAGACTTTGATATTTTCAATAACACGGACTATGACCGCTTTTTGAAAACGCTACAAAAAACCAACTATAGTATTTTTTTTTTTTTTTTGAATGCTATTATTTATAGTTTTTCTTGTAGTGGTAGAATTTCATTCAAGGTAAGTTTTATTTTCATGAAAGTTAATGTTATGAAGTAAAATATGACCCGGAAGTCTCGAAAGAGGCCGGGACCCGAACAAAGGACAAAAGGACCAAAGCCGACCCCCCGGGGGTCGGCCTCTCCCTTGCCGACCCC
>JBBMEG010000020.1:10505670-10532496 GCA_037832605.1 Cyclanthera cordifolia
TTGGGCCAAAACCTCCCAAAATCACAATTGAAACTAAAAATATCCTTCAATCAGAAAATGAAAATTTAGCTATTCATTATGAGAACAACAAAAGATGAATAAAAATAAATAAATACGAGAGAGTTGAAATAAAACCCAATTTTGATCGTTGGGGGAGCTCCTGCTGTGTTGATGTTGGCCAGCCATCAAAATGATAAAATCTGTGCAAGCCAAATCAAAATTTGCTCTCTTCTCTATAAAACCAAAAAAAGAACAAATCTTTTGATCCCAATTGATTATTTTTCTCCTCTCTCTTCTATTATTTTTCTAAAATAAAAATCAAATCTATTTATTTATTTTTTTTTTTTTCCCTTTTTCATGGGAAGTGGCGTTAGCCACTAGCCACTTCCCTTTCTTTTTACTATTTTTTTTTTTAATTTATTTTTATGGGAGTGGCATAGGCCACTTCCTTATTTATATATATACATACATATATATATATACATATATATATATATATATATATTTTTATTTTTTATTTTTTTTTTTTTTTCTAATTCATGGAAAGTAAATTTTTTTTTTTTTTTTTAATTTACAACTTTCATCAACATTAACAAATTTACATAAGATTCAAATCAAACACAAATTTCACTTTTAAGCTCAATATTGAATTAAAGTATAGGAGATTAAGCTAAAATAAATTCAATTAATTTAGCCTGATCAAGATTTCTCCTTCTTTTTCTTTTCAGATTTAAATTATGACCAACCTTTTATTGCTTTGTATTTAATTTATTGTTTTATGAACATTTATTTTCAATTCAACTTATATTTCTGTTACTTAAGTTCTTTGCTATTTATGTTCTTTATTTTATGTTCTAGTAGTATGTCGAATGCATTCATTATGTGTAGGGATTTGTTACTCTGTTTTAGATCGATGTCCGTCGCATCATCATTGTTGTACGTATTGTTTCTGTTAAGTAATTTCATGTTTAAGTTAGTAATAAAAAGAACTAAGTTGATTAGTTAGGGCAATGGAAGAAGTAATCACTTACAAAGTAAGCATGTTAATTAACAAGGGTCGACAGATTATCCACTTTTTGTTTGCTTTTCACTTTGTTTCGAGATAAATGGGTGATAGAGATCTTATTCTATTGTCATTATGTTACTCTAGAGGTCTTCAGGCTTAGAGACTCCCATATCCATCCCACTAGTGAATGCAAACCACATCCTTAATGCAGACAACATTAAAAGCAGATGTACTTTGCACGAAGGCATTGGTGTGCAACATAAGTTATTCTTCTTGCCATAAAGCTGTCATAATTAATGTTCTTTGTAATTTTTGTGATTGATTTAATGTTGTTACTTGTTATAGTTTTATTTTCTATACATGGCTCAATATTGTTGCTTATTGTTCTTAATGTTGTTTGGTCGTGAACAATGCTTGCCACATTGAATTTGAAATTTATTACATGATTATAAATCAACTCAACCCATCTTTTATATGAATTTTTAATGATTCCCAATCAAGAATATGTAACCATTAAATGATCAATCTCTATAAAGATACACTTGCATTTTCATACACGCTTGAGTGATGTTTAGTGTAACAGCCCGATATTTTGAATTTTATTAGAAAATAAAGTTATTAATTTATTTCGGAAAATTTAGGGTTTGTTTTAAACTTAAGGAAACAAGGGGGAAAAAGGGTATTTTCTTGAATTTCGGGTCAAAATAGGAGTTTTGGTCAACATGGGTATTTTTGTAATTTTGTCACTAAAGAACAAAATAGGGAAAGGGAGAAAATAGGCTAAAAGACGAATTAGAAAATCATTGGGTTCTAAATACCCAATGATTGCACTGATTTCATAACCCTAATTAATTCCCCATCATTGGCGTCGTCGCACAATTCCTAAGGAGCCGCCATCATTTGTCGTGCAGAGCCGCCGCTGATGATTGCAGCCGCCGATTAACGCGCCAGCCGTGAGCCGCCATCCGTCATGCCACCGTTGGCCTCGCCAGCGCCGCCCGCGTCTGCCAACCAGCGCGCGCCTCCATGTTGCCCAACCAGAAGCCGCCAACGTCTGCACCAGCCAGCAACTGCCATTCTACTCCCCAGTCGTTGCACGCCACGTGTCGCGCTTCCATTGGACGAGCTCATTTCTTTGCTTCGCATTGGTCCACGCGTGCGTCGAACCTGCAGCGCACCCGAACTTGATTTCGAAGCTGCCCTGACGCGCCCACCATGATCGTTCACACACCCACGCACCGGCGACTTCAAGCCCACGCGCCGGTGACTTCCAGCCCACGCGTCGCCGCCGGAGTTCATGCGCCGCCGCCGCCGTTGCCGTCTCCGATGACCGAAAAAACCCAAACTTCGTCGCTAAGATAAATCATGTGTTCTGAGTCCGTTTTTGGGGTTTTTAAGTCCTATTTCTCACGCGTTTGTCATGTACGACTCCTTTTAGGAGGAGATGCTTTAGGGGATTCTTCAATCGAGTTCCAAGGGCCGTTCTGAGCGGTTTTCGGCCAAGGTAAGGAACTGTTTCCCCAGTACAGGGTGGTTGTGGGTAATCTTGAGCACGTATTTAGTTAGTTTAGCATTGAATGACATGTTTACTACGAATGTATGTTTCTGAAGTTTAGGATGCTTTATATGTAGTGTTTTGTTCGTTCCAGCATGATTTATGAATGTGTTTATGATCACTATTACTCCAAGTATTCATCATGTTTGTTTTCGAGGTTAATGTGTTGTCATGTTAGTTAAGGTTCGAAATCTTGTTTTGAATGATACTTTCCAGTTATGAAGATAGTTCCTACATGTTTAGTTGTGAGTCTTATTGTGTTAGTGTCGTGTTGACTGTCCCAACGGGGGCCGAGCTTGTCGACCAAGTAGTGTGTTCTGGGTTAGGTGTTCCAAAGGGAACCGTTGAGTTTAAACAAGTTAAAGGTCCCAAAGTGGACAAGATTTTAGAGCGCGAGCTACGATTAGGTCAGACGTGTCTTGATCGCTAGACTCGGTAAAGGATTAGTTCAGGTGCAGGGCGTTGGGGAAGATATTCCTACTTCGCGGTAGTGTCAGGGATCGAAGGATCACCCGATTAGCTATACCTACCCAGAGTTCGCCTGACTTTCCCTACGTGCCGTGCTAGAAGTGTGAGTCGGGAGATATCCCATAGCGGAGGGTCCTAGATCTACCCTTTCGCGAGAGTGTTCGAAGTCTGGCGGCAACCAGGTTGTTTCGGCTCGCCGAGGTGCGCTCACACTAGTATAGGTTACCAAGTTTAAGATAAATAACTGGGATAAAGATTTGTGATAAAGAACGAGTTAATGATAAAGCTATGAGTTTCGTGGTTGAGTTAAAGATTGAGTTAGAGCTAAGGCTTAAGACATTTATGTAATCACGTTACTTTGTGTTTCTCTGATTATTTACGTGTTCTTGTTAGATCCCGTGTTGGGATCCCTTACTGAGTTTTCGCGAACTCACCCTTTCCATTGTGGAGTCTTTTCAGGTATTTATAGGTGGACCGGGATGGCTGAGCTTAAGCTGATGTGACCATGGGCAACCTGCGTTGGGTTTTTCTTAAGTTTTTTTAAGTTTAATGTTGATTTATGATTTTAAAGCATGAAATGGATTTGAGACATGTTTAACATAGGTTTTAATGTTATTTTATCGTTTTCCGGGTACCCCTAAGCTCTACTTACGTTTTATTAAGTTATTCATTAAATACAAATGTTATTTATCATGTCTCTACAAGTTTATTAAAATGTTATTCATGCATAAGAGGTTAAGGCCCCGGATTAGACTTTGTGTTGGGTCGGGTCCTTACATTTAGGACTTAGCCAATTTGAACTGCATTATAATTATTTATATACAACTGCATCGCTCTGCGTGGTTACATCAAGTTTTTTTTTTTTGAAACATTAGCTATAGGGTTGGTAACGTTGATAGCACTTCATTTTATGTTGGTTGTGGCTTCGAATTCACAGTTGTAGATGAGCACAAGCATGAATGATCAAGGTAGCTAAGGTAAGCCTATAATTATGTGTTTGTGCATCACTATTATAGTATTTTTGCATGTTGTTCGACATAAACTATTTTGTAATAGTAAGAAATTTAAACTATTTTTAGTTGTGATTTGAGATATTGGAATGATGTTTAGAATTACATTGATAGATTGTTGGTTTTGTTCTATAACTCTATGGATGAGTTATTCAAAAATGTTTTTGAAATTTCTTGGAACTGTCTAACAAGTGTGTTTATCTATATTTTAGGATAAACTCTTTCAAAAGTTTTAACAGATTTCATGCATGTTCGCAACCTGTGTGATATAACCTTATGGTTATGGGCTTAGTCGTTATACCAAACCTATATAAATCTACATAAGAAATTGAAACTAAATCTAAATTAAACTACCTTATTATATTTTAAAAAATTACAACCATAGAATTCGACCACGACATGACATAGCTACAAATCAAAAAGAAACTAAAATGACAAAATTCAGTTGACAGGCATACAAATTAAACCCATCAAATGTAGAATCGAGAAAGCGTCATATTCATTCATCAAAATTTATTCTCTTCTTTTATTTGAGTTAGAGGGTGTCATGAATGAGAAAGGTATGTCTATGGGATATTTGGGAAATTATCTTAAATTGGGAGATCAAAACGATGTTGATTACTTATCAAGAATCATTCTTATTATAATCTCCTTTTTTTCATTTTTTTTATTCTCTATGACTAATTTTTATTCTTCCGTCATAATTAACGCTTTCAGACTAAACATAAATAATTGTTCTCTCATCATAATCATTTTCTTTATCCCAAATTCCTATTCATTATGTTCGATAATCATTCTTGTCCCTAAGATCTTTCTAATTCTTATGCTCTGCATAATTATTCTCATTTTTTTTATCCAAAAACCAATGTCTTGATAGCCACAGGTGAAATAAACATATTTTAGCATAAATATTTTTTTGTTTGTTCTATCATTTCAATAAATTGGAGTTTGTTCTATTTTAATTTTATATGTTGTGTTGGAGCAAAATCAACGATAAAGATTTATTTAACGAGGATGAAATTACCTAAAAAATAATGAAAATTAGGCAAACCAATGTGGTGTGAGCCACAAGGCCTCCGATGCGTAAGTCAGTAAAGAGTTTGGAGAGTGTTTAGAGAGAGCTTAAGAGCTTAGGATTAGCTTACAAGGATTATTACCATATTTCAGTCTGGATTCAAATGGAGAATGACTTGACATTTCATAATAGTTGGACTTATTATCGTTGTAGCTCACTTAATGACAGCTTAATGATCAGTCGTCTGTAACGTGAACCATTAAGCTAGAAATGAACATGGGCATAACCCCTGACCATTACACCTTACGGGAGTAACGGTCTTGTCTCAAAGCTTACTTAGACTCGGTCAACCCTTGCAGGTCTTCACCTTCATGGTCGACTTCTTATGGGTGTGGGCCTTCTCGGTGTAACTTTAGGATGCTAACCCTTAGGGATGCAACGACCTAGGATGTTACTTGGACTCGATCGGCTCTCATGGGAGTCTTACACTCTATGGCTTGCCCCTTTAGAATGGTATTCACCTTCGGCGTAACTCTTAGACGTTATCGCCGGATCTAGTCGCCATTTAGACTCGATTGACTTCTAGAGAAGTCCTAACCTCCACGATTTTCCCCTTATAAGATGTTCGCCTTTTTTTGCCAACCCCTGGAGATTCAAGGCTATAAGGGCAAACCTCTAGGGTGGCAGGACTGACTTGGCCGATCTCCGAAGGGTCAAGGCCAGAAGGGTTGACCACCGGGGGGTCGAGGCCTTTATTGGCTGACCCTTGGGGGGCTAAACTGACTTGGCTGACTTTTGAGAGGGTCAAGGCCTTCTTTGGCCAACCCTCGAGGGGGGTCGAACAGGCTTGGTAGAATTTCTGAGGGGTTAAGGCCTTCCTAGGCCCACCCTCTAGGGGTTTTGGCCTTGTCTGGGAATTTCACGAAATATTTCACCTATAACATTTACCCCATTCTTCATTTTCGGGTTTCAAAGTTGTTAGAATTTGAAGAGTAGTTTTCATGTTAATAAGGTTCTTTTCTGGAGACTTTTCATTTTTTAGCATTTTTTCAAAATTTTGCCCAATCAGGTTTTCTTTTTAGAGTATCACCGTTTTTGGGCAATTTTTCGAAATTAGCTTAGTAAGCTCTCTATTTAGAGTGTTGCCCTTTTAGACATTATTTTTGGAATCTTGGTTAAGTAAGCTCCCTTTTAGAGATTTACTTCCATTTAGGCTAGGTAAGCTATTTGTAGAGATCCAGCCCTATTTTGGCATTTTCTTTGAATTTTAGGCTAGATATGCTCTCTTTGAAGAGATTCACCTCCCTTTAGGCCTTTTTCTCGAAATTTAGGCTATAAGTAGGCTCTCTTTGTAGAGATTCATCACTCTTTAGTCTAGGTAGACTCTTTGTAGAGATTCACCCTTTCTTAAGCTCTCTTTCTGAAATTTAGGCTAAGTAGGCTTCATTTTTAGAGACTAGCATTTTTTTTGAAATTTTGGCCAAGTAGGCTCTCTTTTTAGATACTTGCAACATTTAGGCCATTTTTTCAAAGTTTAGACTAGGTAGACTATCTTTGTAGAGACTCACCCTCCTTAGGCTCTTTCTTTGAACTTTAGGCCAATTATGCTCTCTTTGTAGAGACTTATCCCTTTTAGCACTTTTTTTTTGAATATTTACTTCTTTACATGTACATTCTTGAATTTTTCTCATTGATCCCTCGTCTAATTACGAGAATGAATTAAGCCCCACCTTAGCCTTCTCTTCTCAAAAGAGGACCTGGCGTAAGGCCTCTGTAGCCTGGTTTAGGTCTGAATCGATTGCTTCAACATTGACCCAGCATGGCTTCTATAGGCTTAGAGTACGTTGTTCTATCGAATGTGACCCTTATGCTTCCATGGATAAGAAAGGGCACAACAAGTCTCTCTAGGGTGAAGTGGCGCCTTATGTCACTATGTTTGAGAGAAGGGTTTGGTTGTCTCTAATTTCTTTTCTTTCAAATTTCTTGTGCAATGTTGGATTGGCTTTGGCGCAAGTGGCTCCCAACTCTAGAAGTTTCAGAGGATTTTAACCTTGAAACGGATCTAAAATTTGATGGGACGGGCACTACTTTTGACCACGCCCTTTCTCTTGTTTGAGCTAGCTCGCACGCTTCTCAGACACCTTCATTTTGTCCTCCTCTCGAATTTAACTTCTATGTACTGTCAAGATTATTCTGCCCTGTTTAGGATCCGATGGAGGAGAGACTTTGGTTTTTCGACCAATGGTCCGAGGTGGAAACCTCTCCCATGCCATTTCCCACTAGAGACGCTTCCTAAGTGTTGAAGGAGAGAACTCGCTTGATGTATGAGGTATACTTGCTACACTTGCACATGTCATTTTTTTTCTAAGTTTTTAGACCAACATTGTTTTTTTATCGCAGGCCTTTAGGCACTTTGCTTCAGCTTCTCGACATCTCTTAAAGAACTTGCGCCATATGCGCTCATTTTTGTCTTCCAACATCTATCAACTTGCGTGGGACTTGGCCTAAGCTCGCGAGGTTCACCGTGTTACTAAGGTCGCCTTGGCTGACTTTCAGACTTCCATTGAGGAGACTCAGAGTCTTATTGCTCGTACTCGTAAGGAAGACTTATGTACCACTGCTTGACTTCATCGGGAGTTGGCTGTAACTAAAAGGAAGCTGAAGAATACCTCTTACTTAGAAAATTTGGTGAAAGGCTCTCCTGCCTTTGTAATATCAGAGAATAATGCTGACTGGCTGCTCTCAGTTGGGCGCTGGACCAAATTCAAGAAGGGGTTAGCTATGGAAACCTCTTACATCTCTTCAAGTTCCTTTACGCCCCAGCTACAGCAAAGGTTGCTGACTCTTCTTTGCCGGCCTTCAAGTCTAGACTTTCTAGTGATCTGGTGTACGTTGCTTATGATTTCTACATCTTCCAAGGTGTGCCAAAAAATGGTACTTTGGTCCAGGCTTCTCTAACTATGATTGATTCTTTTCGAGTTGGACCCATTAGGTCGAGTTCCAGCAAGCGTGGTGTTTGGAGCACCTGACGACTTTTTCTTTTTCATGTATTACTTTTCATTTTTTACACTTTTTCTTCAAGCATTTTATGCTCGTGTTAGAGCTTTTTATCACTTGGAAATTTTCAATTGATTGTCAATCAATTCTCTACTCTTTCTTACCTCCAATTTAAGCTTTGAAGTATTATAAATCAGTAAACTTATAGCTTAAATTTAGAGAGCTTTTCATAAAACGATAAGACAATCTTTATTGCTAATATTTGTGGGAAATTTTGACTACATTTTTATTGAAAAATATTTCTCAAATGTACATAGTCCAACGATGGAGGATCTTATTCCACTTCATTCTTCAGGGTAGTGGATGTCTGAATAGGCAAATTTGATGACCTCGTAAGGTTCTTTCCAATGCGGCCAAAGGATTTTATTGTCAAACTCTTGTTATCTTTTGGTGGGTTGTACATCTTCTTTCTTTTAAGAGATCGAAACACATCCGCAGTTGTTGATCATTTTGTTATGTGTCAAAAGACTCAATACGCAGGGATGAGAGGTATATCTCGACTTGGGTTGTTGCTTTCGCCCCAAATGCTAAAGAGCAGGGGGTCTTGTCTGTTGATGTTCTAGGTGTGGTGCAGCGCGTCAACAGTGTATGTAGGGGCTCTTTCGACCATAATCCTGCTAAGCTTTTGAGCTTGGTCTTGAGCTTTTTCTCTACCTTAATCACCTTCTCTAGGAGAAGTATTTAACTCTATTTATGAGGATTGACTTTCCTCTGGTACTATCATTTGGACAATCTTTTCTAAGACCAACTCCTCTTCCATAGCTCTTGTTGGACTTGCCTCCTACAAGTTTTCATTCGATGGTTCGATCCCTTGAGGTGGTAATGAATCTTTGCCTTTTTTTTTATTAGGGAACTCATACACTTTGTCACCTTCTTTAACGTACTCTTTTAGGTGTCCCTTTCAGATAAGAGACTCTATGGACCTCTTTAGATCGTGGCAGTCTGAGGTCGATGACTGTGATCTTTATGAAATATGCAATATTTCCCCTTATTTCAATTGTCAGCTCATGTCTTGATCTTTTCGTGCCATATTAGCATCTATTTGTTATAGATCTTCATTAGGATCTGCTCAACTGGTACTAAGGGTGTACTTTCCAAACCAGCGGTAGGTACCTCTTTTCAGTCATACTTCTCTTTCTGCTTGCGTGATTCCTTGTGGGTTGATTCTCGCTGAGTAGTCATGTTTTCACGCTTTGGAGCTGAACGCCTTTCTTCAGTGTTCCCTTAAGAAATCACCAGCTCTCTGGTAGTTATATTTCTTATTTTTTGCCCGAGTGAGTAGCTCCACATATGTACATGGGGCTTTCTTTTCTAAGGACCATAGGAATCTTTCGTCTTTAAGTCCCGTCATAATTATTGTTAGAGCTGTACCGTTAGTGTAGCCTTTTAACTTGCAGCATCTCGTTGTTGAAGCATGCCATGTACTCTCAAAAAGTCTCATGGCTCATTTGTTTCACAGTCAGTAAATGCGTGACTGACTTTTTCTAGTTTAGCCCACCCAAAAATTGGTTAGCAAGGCTCTAGCTAGCTCTCGGAATGATAAGATGGACTTTCGCTTGAGCTGCCTGAACCATCTTTTTACTCGTTCTGTGAGCGTAAATGAGAATGCTCGACCTTAATTACATCTCGGACTCCACGAAATTCCATCCATGTATGAAATGTATCTAGGTGTTTTACAAGATCCTTGGACCCGTCGTAGGCCTTTATTGTTGACGGCTTAAACATCACCAGGACTGGTTCCTCTATAATTTGATCAGTGGAAAGAGGATCAACCTAATCGACTAGATTGTCCAGGTAGAGCCCGTCCTGGTCTTATGCTTTCTTTATATCACCCAGCTGGTTTTGGAGAATGTGTAAGTGAGCTAACCATGTTTGGTATTCAGCTTTGTTAGGCACCCCCTATTTTCTTTACTAGTTGATCATTGGTCTAAGGTCAGTTCCTAAGTCTGATCCCGTTACTCGAGGACTTAGGTCTTTTGAATGTTGTGTACAGATCCTTTGTAGGTTGCTCCGCAGCTGGTTGCTCCTAACTAAATGTTTTCTAGGATAACCTCCCTCCACTTTGAGAGGCTACTTGGTGCAATGAGTGCTCCCTTCTTCAATCGTTACCCCCTAGTCAAAGACGATTGATCGGTCTTGGATGTTATGAGGAACCTCTCTCAAAGCCTCGATGGCTAGGGCTTTCCCTCTCGTAAAATCCCCACCAAGGGTGTAGATCTTTCCACCGCAGCTTGCTTCTTGATAGGTGGATGTGTTAATACCTCCTGTGGTGTTTGCTGGTTCTCAACAATGGCAGCCTGGATCAGATGGGGTTATTCGAGTAACTTCATTTACCAACCTAGATTCTCTGCCATTCCTTGCACTTCTTCTTCCAAGGCTGTGAACCTCGGATCAGCTTGCTCTACTTCTTCTCTAGGCTCCCCACCCTTAGGTCTCAGGTGGTTCTCGACAAGATCTTGCTCCTTTCTTCTTGCACAACTCTCCTTGGAGCATGTTCGACGCCTGACCTCCGTTAACGACGTGGTTGCTGTAACTTAGGGTGTTCGACATTTTTATAGAAAAAAGTGTGATGCCAAAAAATAGTCCCCATAGGTGGTGCCAACTATTGATGTCGAAAAATGGTCAACTAGAATCAACGATAAAGATTTGTTTACCAAGGACGAAATTGCCTGCAAAACAACGAAAATTAGACACACTGATGTGGTGTGAGCCACAGGGCCTCTGATGCCTAAGTCATTGCCTCTAAGTGCCTTCTAAGAGTGAAAACTATCCTCACAGCTAACACGGGTCCTTTCAACATATTTTTTCCTCATCCAATCTAGGACTATTCCAAGCTAAGCACGTTTAACTGTTAAGTTCTTTCAATCGAGCCACCGAAAAGGAAGATGCACCTTGTTGGTGTAAGTAGTACAAATCAATTCTTTTAAGCCTTTCTTAACCACGTGACTCTATCCCCCAAGATCACTCTCATTTGGATGTTGACTCGGTTCATTTATGTACCCCTCTTAATCGCAGGCGTCACAAGGAATGTGGGTCTTCTCTATGTAACTTTAGGACGTTGCCCCTTAGGGGTGCAGCGACCTAGTACTTCGACTCGGTCGGCTCTTAGAGGAGTCCTGACTACTATGGCTTGCCCCCTTAGAGAGGTATTCACCTTCGACCATCCCTTCGGGGATCGGCTTTGGACTCAATCAACCTTGACCTCCATGGCTTGCACCTCTTAAAATGGGTGTTCACCTTCGGCGTAAATCTTGGTCGTTATCGGCAGATCTAGTTGTCACTTGGACTCGGTCAACTCCCAAGGGAGTTCTAACCTCCATGGCTTTTCCCTTATAGGGTGTTCACCTTCTTTGGCCGACCCCTAGAGAGTCAAGACTGCAAGGGTCGTCCCCGTGGGATCATGGCTGGATGAGCTGTAACAGCCCGAAATTTAAATTTTATTAGAAAATAAAGTTATTATTTTATTTCGAGAATTTTCAGCGAGTTAATGAAGGTTTTACCCTAGGGGTTTTTTTTAAACATAAGGACGCAAGGGGCAAAAATGGTATTTTCATGAAATTCAGGTCAAAATAGGAGTTTTGGTCAACCGAGGTATTTTGGTAATTTTGTCACTAAAGGACAAAATAGGGAAAAGGACAAATTAGGCTAAAAGTCAAAATAGGAAATCATTGGGTTATAAATACCCAATGATTGCACCGATTTCAGAACCCTAATTAATAGCCCATCATTGGCGCCGTCGCACGTTTCCTAAAGAGCCGCCAGCGTTGTGTTATGTGCCGAGCCGCCGCCGTCGTCGCAGTCTGAGTTGCCAAACCGTAAGCGTCACGTGTCGCTAGAGGGCTCGTCCCCGCAGTCGAGGAGGTGCCATCATTGGTGCATCAGTTAGCGTCGTCGCCGTCTGCACCAACCAGAGCTCGCCGAGGTGTCGCCCAATCAGATCCGTCGCTGTGTCCTCCAATCACCGCCTCCCGTTTTGTGCACCAACCGGTCCACGCCGAAGTGTCGCCCAATCGAAGGTTGTTGCGTGTCACACAGTGGGTTGCCAACTGCAGCTTCGGTTTTTGTCTTCTAGCGCCGAGCCTGCTGCCATATCCGAGCCTAGCTCGCGCCCAATCCACGCCTGCGCCGAGCCTCCTGCCGCGCTAAGCCACTTTCGAGCTAGCACCACGCCTGAACCTGCTTCTGAGCCTGTTTTCAGACGCGCTCCACGTGCCAGCGAGTTCCAGCAAACGCGCCGCCGCCGGAATTCACACGCCGTCTTCAGTGACCGGAAAAACCTAAACTTCGTTCCTCAGAAAAATCCTGTGTCCTGAGTCCATTTTTGGGGTTTATAAGGCCTAATTCTCACTCGTTTGTCGTGTACGACCCCTTTTAGGTGGAGATGGTTTAGGAGATTCTTCCTTCGACTTCCAAGGGTCGTTCCGAGCAGTTTCCGGCCAAGGTAAGGGACTGTTTCCCCAACATAGGGTCGTTGTGGGTTATCTTGAGCACGTATTTATTTGGTTTAGCACTGAATTACGTATTTTACTATGAATGTTTGTTTCTGAAGTTAATGATACTTTATATGTAGTGTTTAGTTCGTTCTAGCATGTTTTCTGAGAATGTTATGATTGTTGTATGCTTCATGTGTTCAGCGTAGTGTTTCTAAGACCTTTGTATTATGCCTAGGGTCGGCTTCCTGATATTTAGGTTGTCTTGTTAGTTAAGATTCAAGGTCCTGTCTTGGATGTTGCGTTTTGTTTAAGGGGATAGTTCCTACGTGTTTAATTGTAAGTTTTACTGTGTTAGTTATGTGTTGGCTATCCTAACGGGGGCCGAGCGTGTCAACCAAGTAGTGTGTTCTGTGTTAGGGGTTCCAAGGGGGACCGTTGAGTTGAATCGAGTTAAAGGTCCCAAAGGGGTCAAGGTTTTAGGGGTTTAGTTCAGGTGCAGGGCGTTGGGGAAGATATTCCTACTTCGCGGTAGTGTTAGGGATCGGAGGGCCACCCGATTAGTCATATCTATCCAGTGTTCACCTGACTTTACCCAGGTGTCGTGCTAGGAGTGTGAGTCGAGAGATATCCCAAAGCGGAGGGTAATAGATCTACCCTTTCGCGCGAGTGTTCAAAGTCTAGCGGCAACCAGGTTGTTTCGGCTCGTCAAGGTGCTCTCATACTAGTATAGGTCACCTAGTTTAAGCTAAATATTTTCGATAGAGTTTTGTGATAAAGAATGAGTTTGTGATAAAGCTATGAGTTTCATGGTTGAGTTAAAGACTGAGATAGAGCTATGGCTTAGGACATTTACGCAATCACTTTACTTTGTGTTCCACTGATTATTTATGTGTTCTTACTAGATCCCGTGCTGGGTTCCCTTACTAAATTTTCGCGAACTCACCCTTTCCATTATGGATTCTTTCCAGGTATTTACAGGTGGACCGGGATGGCTGAGCTGAAGCTGAAGTGACCATGGCAAGCTACGTTAGGGTCTTATAGTTGGTTTTTAGTTTGCATTCTAGTTTTATGTTTATTTCCTGTTTTAAAGCATGAATTGGTTTGAGGCATGCCTAGTATAGGTTTTAACGTTATTTCATTGATTTCCGGGTACCCCTAAAACCCTGCTTACGTTTTATTAAAGTTATTTCATGAAATACAAATGATATTTAGCATGTCTCCATGAGTTTAATTAAAGATTTATTCATGCATTAGAGGTTAAGGCCCCGAGTTTGACTCTGTGTTAGGTCGGGTCCTTAGAGTTGGTATTAGAGCACAGAGTCACTTATTCTGTAGACTGACTTACCTCGTACGTCGTTTTAGTCCCATGGTTCACAGCTTCCATGTCGCCATCAGGTACACAGTAAGGGTTGAGTTTAGTAGCATGTGTTTGTTTTGATAACTCCATGTTCATGATTTCATTATGAGTTATCTTTATTGTTTACGAGAATGTTGATGTCTTGAGTATGTTGTTTGTGTAATATCTTGTTAAAATCTCAAGGTTTGAGCTTTAGAGACCACTAGAGTAGAATAAACCTTAGAGACTTAAAGTTTTATTTGTAGTCTTAGTAATGTCTGACCGTGTAACAAGGAGTTCTGCCAGTGGTGGTCGCAGAGGAAGATGTCGAGGTGGAGGAATGCCACCTTTTCCGAGAAGGACTAGGTTGTCTAGTCAGCGAGTTCAGCAGCCGCCAACTACTGCAGAAGGAGCGCCAGCAATCCCTGGGCGAAGTGTAAATGCTATTTAGGCAAGAAGCTATTCAAGGTATAAGGCTAGCAGACCAGGTATCCCCTCAAGCAGCAAGTAACCGAGAAGCGAGTTCAGCATCACGTTCTATCCCGACAACGCGTGGTACAACTTCGACCCCAGCAACAACGTTAGTTCAGCGTACCCAAGCGAGTGAAGAGCAAGAGAGAGGTTGATGTATGTCAGGTTATGTCTGAAAACATCAAGCTGATCAAGGAGTTTAGGAAGTTTTGTCCCAAGGACTTCGATGAAGTATTAGAGAACCCGCTGGATGCTGAGAAGTGGTTGTCCCACATGGAGACAGTGTTCCATCATATGGATTGCCCTGTAAAACAACAAGTCAAGTGTGCCATTTACGCTCTACAGAGAGCTAAATCTTGTTACATGCGATAGACTAGGAGGCGACCAACAGATGCACCACCTATGACCTGGGGTGAATTCAAGAAAATGTTTCTACACGAGTGCTGACCAGCGAGCCAAGGTAACAGAGTCCACAACTATTCAACATGGTGATGACTCCGTGATTGTGTTTGAGCGGCAGTTTGACGATTTGTCTCACTATGCCGAGGCATTGATTTGCACTGAGGAGGAAAAGATTGGCTACTTCTTAGCCGGCTTGCACCCAGGTATTCGAGGGGACGTGGATGCGCACGAGCAGAAGACTTTTAGGGCTTGTGTAACGTTAGCAAGGAAGTTAGACGAGAAGTTCAAGACTAAAGGAGTCGAGTTCAAGCCAACTGAAGATAGTCAAGGCAAGAAGCGGAAGTTCGAGATTACCAGGTCGTTTGGGTCTGGAGAGTATAGCAAGAAACCCTACGACAAGTCTGTAGAGAAACAACCCGTTCAGCTCCACCAGGAGCCTGCAGAGCGTACTTATCGAGAATGCAGGGGTTGTGGATTGAGACACATTGGGTGGTGCGAGTCAGGGAAGCAGATATGTTATAAGTGTGGCAAGGAAGGACATTTCACCAGGTACTGTACTTAGGAGGATAACACAGGAGCAAAGTCGAGTAGAGGGTAGGTTGCATCCACTTTTGTTTTCATTTCTAGTTTGTAGTGTTTGCATGTTCTGTTTACTAGCTGATAGCTTAGAAAGATTATCTTTAGGTTTGAGTTGTTAGTAGCTACTCCAGTAGGAGTAAGCGAATTAGTTGCAAGTAGGTCAAGTTTGTAATTCAATAAGTTGTTATTGTCTTAAGTTAACTTTCGAGGACGGAAGTTCTTTTAAGGAGGGAAGATTGTAACAGCTCGAAATTTAAATTTTATTAGAAAATAAAGTTATAATTTTATTTCAAGAATTTTCAGCGAGTTAATGACGGTTTTACCCTAGGGGGTTTGTTTTAAACATAATGAAGCAAGGGGTAGAAATGGTATTTTCATGAAATTCGGGTCAAAATAGGAGTTTTGGTCAACATGGGTATTTTTGTAATTTGGTCACTAAAGGACAAAATAGGGAAAAGGACAAATTAGGCTAAAAGTCAAAATAGGAAATCATTGGGTTATAAATACCCAATGATTGCACCGATTTCAGAACCCTAATTAATAGCCCATCATTGGCATCGTCGCACGTTTCCCGAGGAGCCGCCAGCATTGTGTTCTGTGCCGAGCTGCCGCCGTCGTCGCAGTCTGGGTCGCCAAAACATGAGCGTCGCGTGTCGCCAGAGGACTCGTCCCCGCAGTCGATGAGGCGGTATCATTGGCGCGTCAGTCAGCGCCACCGTCGTCTGCACCAACCAGAGCTCGCCGAGGTGTCGCCCAATCAGATCCGCCGCTGTGTCCTCCAATCATCGCCTCCCGTTTTCTGCACCAACCGGTACGCGCCGAAGTGTTGACCAATCGAAGGCTGCCGCGTGTCACATAGTGGGTTGCCAACTGCAGCTTCAGTTTTTGTCTTCTAGCGCCGAGCCTGCTGCCGTATCCGAGACTAGCTGACGCCCAATCCACGCCTGAGCCGAGCCTCCTGTCGCGCCAAGCCACTTCCGAGCCAGCACCACGCCCGAACCTGCTTCCGAGCCTGTTTCCAAACGCGCTCCACGCGCCGGTGAGTTGTAGCTCACGCGCTGCTGCCAGAATTTACGCACCGTCGCTGGCTCTGCCGTCTCTGGCGATCGAAAAAACCCGAACTTCGTCCCTTAGGTAAATCTCGTGTCCCGAGTCCATTTTTGAGGTTTTTAAGGCCTAATTCTCACCCGTTTGTCATGTACGACCCCTTTTAGGTGGATATTGTTTAGGAGATTCTTCCTTCGAGTTCCAAGGGCCGTTCCGAGCGGTTTCCGGCCAAGGTAAGGGACTGTTTCCCCAGTATAGGGTCGTTGTGGGTAATCTTGAGCACATATTTAAATGGTTTAGCACTGAATGTCATATTTTACTATGAATGTGTGTTTCTAAAGTTAATGATTCTTTATATGTTGTGTTTAGTTTGTTCTAGCATGTTCTCCGAGAATGTTATGATTGTTGTATGCTTCCTGTGTTCAGCGTAGTGTTTCTAAGACTGTTGTATTATGCCTAGGGTCGGCTTCTTGATATTTAGGTTGTCTTGTTAGTTAAGATTCAAGGTCATATCTTGGATGTTGCGTTCTGTTTAATGGGATAGTTCCTACGTGTTTAATTGTAAGTTTTACTGTGTTAGTTATGTGTTGGCTGTCCCAACGGGGGTCGAGCGTGTTAACCAAGTAGTGTGTTCTGAGTTAGGGGTTCCAAGGGGGACCGTTGAGTTGAATCTAGTTAAAGGTCCCAAAGGGGACAAGGTTTTAGGGGTTTAGTTCAGGTGCAGGGCGTTGGGGAAGATATTCCTACATCGCGGTAGTGTCAGGGATCGGAGGGCCACCTGATTAGCCATACCTACCCAGGGTTCGCTTGACTTTACCCAGGTGTCGTGCTAGGAGTGTGAGTCGGGAGATATCCCATAGCGGAGGGTTATAGATCTACCCTTTCGCGCGAGTGTTCGAAGTCTGGTGGCAACCAGGTTGTTTTGGCTCGCCGAGGTGCTCTCACACTAGTATAGGTCACCTAGTTTAAGCTAAATATTTTCGATAGAGTTTCGTGATAAAGAACGAGTTTGTGATAAAGCTATGAGTTTCGTGGTTGAGTTAAAGACTGAGATAGAGCTATGGCTTAGGACATTTACGTAATCACGTTACTTTGTGTTCCACTGATTATTTATGTGTTCTTGCTAGATCCCGTGCTGGGATCCCTTATTGAGTTTTCGCGAACTCACCCTTTCCATTGTGGATTCTTTCCAGGTATTTACAGGTGGACCGAGATGACTGACCATGGGCAAGCTGCGTTAGGGTCTTACCGTTGGTTTTTAGTTTTCATTCTTGTTTTATGTTTATTTCCTATTTTAAAGCATGAATTGATTTGAGGCATGCTTAGTATAGGTTTTAACGTTATTTCATTGATTTCGGGGTACCCTTAAAACCCTGCTTAAGTTTTATTAAAGTTATTTCATGAAATACAAATGATATTTAGCATGTCTCCATGAGTTTAACTAAAGATTTATTCATGCATTAGAGGTTAAGGCCTCAAGTTTGACTCCATATTGGGTTGGGTCCTTACAAGAGCTGACCCCCTTGGGGGTCGAGGCCTTCCTTGGCCGGCCCTCGGAAGGGGGTTGAGTCCTCTCATGGCCTACCCCCAGGAGGTTTTGGCCTAGTCTAGGTATTTTGAAAATATTTCGCCTATAACATTTTTGAAATGTTCAACTTTTTGTAATATACTTCTTGTTAAAATTTAAAATTGATCATAAATTTCTTATAATTTTTTTCATAAAAAATAATTTCTATGAACTTTTTCCTATAAATTGTTATTAAAGGCAAAGCAA
This sequence comes from Cyclanthera cordifolia, assembly GCA_037832605.1. Classification (NCBI taxonomy): domain Eukaryota; kingdom Viridiplantae; phylum Streptophyta; class Magnoliopsida; order Cucurbitales; family Cucurbitaceae; genus Cyclanthera; species Cyclanthera cordifolia. The sequence continues at coordinate 10,523,824 of JBBMEG010000020.1, forward strand.
TATGATTATGGCAATAATCAGAATTGGTTATTAAAGATAATGGTGATATGTACATTTTTTTAATAATAACTTGGGAAAAAGTAAAAAAACAAAAAAAAGAAAATCGTTTTCCGTTTGTTTTTTTCTTTTTCCTATTTCACCTACAATATTCTAGAATTGCGTCTCCACATAGCAAAGCCCTTTATAAAACCCCAATTTGTTGCTCCCAAATATCAAAACCCACCTTTTTTTTTTTTTTTTCTCCTCATTTTCTAATGGGTTTCACTAAGAATTAGTGATTTTGTTTCACAATCAAGAGGAAAAAAAAAAAAGGAAAATGGCGTTAGATGCTGTTGTTTTCTCTCAAGATCCATTAAGTTACAGTCTGTATGGAGGAGGGATTTTCACAAATGGAAGTTTTGAATATCCTCAAATCCCTCATCATTTTCCCGCCAACCAAAGAGAAAATTACCCTCTCGAAGCTTTGAACTCCTCCCCTGTTCTAGTTCCCAGTCTTTCCCCTGAAGCTGCCATTTCCAGAAATCCGCCATCGAAGCCCGAATCAAGAACTTCAAACCCAATACGGCCGAGAAAAAGAAGACCCAAATCACGGAAGAACAAAGAGGAAATCGAAAATCAGAGAATAACCCACATCGCTGTGGAACGAAATCGAAGAAAACAGATGAATGAGTATCTCTCTGTTCTTCGTTCTTTAATGCCAGATTCTTATGTTCAAAGGGTATCGCTCATTTTCTCTCTCATTTTCCTTTCATCCAAACAGAAAATGAAATGGGTTTTCGTTTGCAGGGAGATCAAGCTTCAATTATTGGTGGAGCAATTAATTTTTTGAAGGAGCTTGAGCAGCAAGTTCAATTTCTTTCAAATTCTAATTCCTCTGGTTCTGCAGAAATGCCATTCTCTGAATTCTTAAGCTTTTCTCAATTCAATTCAATGGAAGAAAATGAAACCCAAAGCTCCTCCATTGCTGATATTGAAGTAACAATGGTGGAAAATCATGCTAATTTGAAAATCAGATCGAAGAAAAGGCCTAAACAGGTCTTGAAAATTGTTGCTGCCTTGCATTCTCTTTCCCTCTCTGTTCTTCATCTCAATGTTTCAACCATCAACCAAGTTGCTCTTTACTCTCTCAGTGTTAAGGTACGTTTAACTGATTTTAAAGTTTTTTTAAATGGGTTTCTGTTTTTTTTTGTAGTGTTGATTTGAAATAATTTGATTGTAGGTTGAAGATGATTGCAAGCTGAGTTCTGTTGATGAAATTGCTTCTGCTCTGCATCAGTTGCTTTGTAGAATAGAACAAGATTCTCTTATGAACTGAATTTTTTTTTTTTTTTTGTTTGGGTTAACATAGTTTTCTTTGCTTGTAGGTTGTATCTTGTTCTAACTAATGTAATCTCTTTCATTTCATCTGGGTTTTTTCTTGTCTTTGTTAATTTTCTTTACTGTGGAAAATTTTCGTTCAAACATGAAAAGTAAGCCTTTTATTTTTTTGAAGAAGTCCAATGCTTTGCATTTTCAACCATGACCTCAATAAACCAGAAATTGACTTAATTGATGACAGCCACCTATTTAACTTTCTTCAAATTCTTTGACCGCAAAAAGTAAACTTTTTTTACTGCACAAAGTCTTGTGAGATTAGTTCATATTTGAGTATACTGATGAATTAATATTTAAAATCAAATTTTATTTTGATTATTAATGATTGAATTTTATATAATTTTTTAAAATATTTATAATTAATATTTAGAATAAGAATTTATTTTGAATATTTAAAAGTAATGATTGCAGTTAAATGAGATTTATTTTGATCATTTACAAATATAATGATTAGTAATGATTGCATCCAAAAATTTATTTGAACCTAATTTTTAGAATGATGATTTATTTTAAATATTCAGTAATAACTATTTCAATTGAAATGTCGTTTGGATCCAATTATTTCAGAATATTTAATAAATACTGGTTGGAAAATATGCAAACAAACAATTGTTGTCAACTTGAACTCTCAAATATAATAATAATAAAATAAAGTTTCGGAATACTTTTTAGTTGTGTTTCGTATTGCTTTCTAAATTTTAAAATTTTAATTTTAATTTCTAAAATTTTATATTTATTTCATTTTAGTATTTAGACTTTTGAATTTGTTTGATTTTGATTACTAAATTTTAGAAGTTAGGAATGGAAACAAACTTTGAAAACCCTAAAATTAACTTCCAAAAATGTTTGTACTAGTGATCTAACATTCAAAGGAAAAAAGGTCAGCAATGAGTTTGAGAAGATGTTACAAAAGTAGGGGTTTGAAAGATGTGAGTTGGAAGCAAAAAGCTGTCCTTGTATGCATGGGGGCAGCTTTAGAAGGGATGAGCTCTTTTTCTGAAAGCTCTCTGCTTTATTGGAGATTCAACAAAGCACTTTTTTGTGCAGGGCTTCTGATCTAGAATCATTGGCTAAGCATGCCTATCTTACATCATTGCTTTGTCAAAATAACTTACTCAAAACTTGCTTCATTTCAACTTTCTTTCTTCAATTCTTCTTCATTCACTTGGAAAGCTTCCAATTACACTACATTTTCAAATAAAAAAAAAAAAAAAATTAAAATACAATTTTGGTTTTAGACTTCCAATTTGTTCTATTTTGATCACGTACCACCGAATTTTATCAAATGTTTCACAAATGTTAGATTTGATGAAAATCGTTTGGTTTCAAATATACCCACAAACTTTAAAAAGTTTCAAAAATATCCATGATTTAAAAAAAATATTAAAACAAATTCACTATCATGTTTTAAATGAAAAATATTAACATTTTGTTTGAATAGAGTATGTCATTGACCCTGTAGAAATATATTTGTTTTTTTAATTCTTACTCCAAAATAATTATTATATAGAAATATCTTTTTTAAATTCTTACTAAAAATTAAATATTATTCTTTCTAACTTTATTGTTTTTTCCTATGATGATAAACATATATAATTCTTACCAGGGCCTTCTTTGTCGACTCTTCAGAGGACGAACTTCCTTTTGGCCAAACCCGAAGGCAAGTCAAACCCCTAGGGGGTCGGAGTCCTCGTGGAGATCACCTAAAATGAGATCAATCGGTATTTATCATCTGATTCTACTAAGACTTTGGAGATCACCCAAACCGCAGTCACACATTTGACGCAACCCTTCCCATAATGCAATTTCAAGCATTCACTCGAGCTAATCAACACCAGGTTACCATTAAAATCATGAATTATCCAACCTTCGCTTCATATGCTCCTCTCTACTGATAAGAAATCTTGGGAATTGGAACTAACAACATTGTCGAAGAACATGACCTTTAGAACTCAAACCCAAAAACCCAAAATCATGTTGAAAATCAAAGATACAATATGTTCTAATTTCAAAATGTTAAAGAACCCTTGGTATTGGATGTAACAACCTTGCTAAGAAACAAGACCTTTAGAACTCAAATCCAAATACCCCAAAACCAATTTTGAAAATCAACTTGAAGTAAAACTGAATTACCTTATCGATCAAATATCTCAAGATAGAGATTCAAATCACTCCACAAGAAAAATTGATCAAGTAAAGCTTGAATGATTCTAAACATGCAACCAAATCACATAGAATTGCAAATAAACATGACTCTTAGCTATAAGAAAGCACAATGACTCTTTTTACTACATTTTCCAAGTCTCTAAGTACAACTTACATGGCTTTATATAGCCTCAAAATTTAACTCTAAACCTTCCATGAGGCATTTAAAGAGTTGTAACATCCAAATTTATGAGTATAATCAGCCATTAACTAATTGTAACCTAAAAAGTTAATAAAATGTCTTAAAACTGAAAGTACATTTACAAGGCACCATAAATCCGAAAATTGGAGCTTCTAATCATCCAACATTCAATTTGTAACCTCTCAATATTGAATGGAGTAGTTTGTCTTTAATTATTTTGAAGCCCTTGATCTCTAAATGAAGCTTTACTTGACTTAATTGAAGTTATGATTGATAACCGACTTCATTGAATGCATCTACACTTCGTTTAATGCAACTTCATCTTCAAGCTTTCCTTTAATCTTGAATAGCATGGTATGATTCATATCATCTGCCTTCCACGAGTCGTCCATATCATCTTTCGTTAATTCACCTTAAGAGGAGACCATCTCTCACAATCACCCGAATTTCCTCTGTTCAACCTACATCAATCATAACCTGAAATATCAACATTCGAATATAAATTTAAAGCACCAAGAACAGAGACAGTAAAAAATCATCTTTTTTAAACTTAATATTTTCATTCAAACATGCATTACGATTATTCCATAATTGTCCTATCAAAATAACCAATTTATTCAACTCCTCAGAGAGGATCTTTAATAAGAGGCCCTACCTTAGCTCCTCCCCCGACTGCACCTTCCTTAAAAAATGAATAATATCAATAAAATAAGGAAATACTTTAACTCATTCCATAATCACGAATTTACGATCTTTAATAAGATACTTTCCACACACACACCGAACATGCCGCACCAATATCAATCGCTTTACTCCACATATTTTGCCTTAGAAAGGATACAATTTTTCAACCTGCTCCACACAATTCCTTTTTCTACTTTGGGTGGCACTACCACCTTCCATAACCATTTCCAGATTTTAGAAATTTCAGATTAATTCGAGGAAGAGGCCCCTTCAGCTTACCGAGCATTTATCGCCAGACGATACACACTTTTCACACTAAACATTCCTTTTGAGTTTCTATTCCAGATGATCTCATCCTCGATAAGATTACAGTCAAACTCTTGTTTGGATATAGTTTTTACAGAATTATTTAATAAATACTAATTTGAAATGCTCTTTCAAATATGATTTTACTAATACGTAATGTCACTGTTCCAGACAAACACTATGTTTCCATTGGTAACATACGTTGTTTCATTTCTTATTTCTTTTTGAAAAAACAAAAATTTAATTAAAAAAATAAAAACTAAATGATTTAAAAAAAAGTAATAGAAAAACAAAAACTAAGTTATGATAATTATTTCCAGTTGAATTTTAACATTAAAAAAATGAAAGTAACATGTGTTTGTTAAACTAGTATTTCAACCACTTTTTCAAATTAGTATTTACTAAATACTTCTAAGAAAAATGACATCTAGACGAGTTTTTTTATGCAATTATTACTTTTAAATATTTAAAATAAATCATCATTCTAAAATATTCTTAAAAATTACATCCAAATAAACTTTTAACTACAATTATTGCTAATCATTATTTTTAAATACTCAAAATATATCTTCATTCTAAATACTAATTTTAATTATTCTTAAAAACTACATCTAAACAAGTTTTGATTGCAATCATTACTTTTAAATACTCAAAATAAATCTTCATTCTAAATACTCTTAAAATCTCAATCCAAACATATCAGGGTTTTAAAATTCTCCTACAAACCATACATAAAACCGTTAAATTATAACTTTCAAAAATTAAAATACAAACAAAGTTTTTTACTTGAAAATCAATTCTTGTGAAATAAAACAATTACAAAAAAACAATTACAGTATCATTTTAATCCAATTATGCATTTTTTAATAAAATGATAAAAATAATAGGAAAATTATTGTGATGTGATATTCTTGCAAAATAATTATAAAATTTAGTCAAAATTTAAATTTTTGTATATATAATCATTGATACTATATTATAAGAAAGTACGTGATAATACTCAATAATACAATATTTAGATTAGTTTTTTTTTTTTTGTTAACATTTTTTTAAAATAGCTATATTTATAATTATTTTTTAAATTTGACTAATTTAGTAAATTTCTCTAAATAATACTTTATGTATATGTTTGAAAGACTGAAGAAGACAAAAATAAACCAGAAGATTTCATTCTATAATTTTTTTTGAAAATTATGTCTATAAATACGCTTCACAATTTATTTTTTAATCCATACATTTTATAGATGTTTTCAATATTCAAGAGTCGGGATTTGAAAATTTTAGAAAGAAAGAAATTACTAACAATTTAAATACTCGTCTTCTCATATCCACTAATGTCATTTTTAAAAGTTACTTGGTTCAAGGAGGATCTTTATTAAGCACATTTTCTAATAACTATGGCTGCTGTCTTAATAGAAGTTGGTTTGTCGACGTCCATATTTTACTAAAGACTTGATCAACAATGATCAGTTATATCACAACCCTTGATCAAACCATGCACAAGAGATGAACCGTTGGGTTGATATTATTCTTCTAATCATCAAACGAGTGAGTCATAAAGCTTATAATCAGTACAATCATGTTTTCAGGAACTGTATTTCTCTTATTATACATGCGTGCATAGCCATTGAACTTGAACAAACTAAAAAAAGAAGACGGATGCCTCGATGCTTAAAATCCGTCCCTCGATTCAACCTCAAAGCCTTCTAAAAGTATTCAGTTTTACTTGTGAGCTTGGAAAGTCTCAACTCATTGTCACCAAAGGACAATGTCGATTCAGTTATTTGTGGACATAAAACAACACTTGTTGAGAGATGTTCACTTTTTAGTGTCATTATAGGTTGGAATAGGCACTCCTAATTCTTCCGTAAGTTTCTTGTAAGCATTTTGTAATCTTCTTGTCACAGGTCCAACTTCTCCGTCGCCAATCACGCGCCCATCAATCTTTACAACCTGTAGACCAAAGGAAGTTTGACTAGGCATTCAGTTGCTAGGTCGATTTGGTATGGTTCAATACTTCATCGAGTTTTCAAAGTCAATATTAGATTTGTGCTTTCGAAAATGAAAATCAAACCAACCCTTTCAACCAACGCCCCCGAAAGAAAACGAATCGGTTTGGTTTGGTTTGGTTCAGATTATTCTTTGCATCATTTGTTACATTTTCCAAGTTTTAGATAAATAAAATTACGTTAAAATCTCACCACTTGCAATGAAATCTAATCTACATAAACACCTGGTTGAAATTTCAAATAGGGTCACGGCTATATAAGCTATAGGATGAAAAATGATAAAAAATTTGGACAGTCAATAATAAAATGAGTATACATATTTTCCCAAGCTATATCTGAAAATGTTCAAGAGGGTATGTATGAATATACACTAACAGTAAGCCTACGAGTTAAAACAGACATTCAAAATCAGTATTCTGTGCCAGAAGGTTTAATGTCAATATTTTCTATCAGCACGAGAGAAACTGAAGAACTATTAGGGGTGTTTGTTGGACACTAATAACGAGCTGTTACAAATAAACTTTTACAACTCTTTTCGAATAACCACATCTAAACGAGCTATTGTAATCACTTATTTTTAATCACTTATTTCTAACCTCTCAAAATAATCACTCATTTCTAAAAACTCAAAATAATCATTCATTTCTTACTACTCATTTCTAATTCTTCATTTCTAACCCTTTAAAATAATCACTCATTTTTAACTACATCCAAACGAGCAATCCTGTGCAACCCTTCCGTTCAAATATTGCACCTTGTAACTGCAATATTTTTTGGGATCTTTTTTTGTAATTGGCTCCGACGAGCGAGCCTTTTACTCTCTTGTTTCGTAGTTCTCACATTTTTATGACCATATTTCTCAGTTTCCTATCAAGAGAAAGAAAAAAGTGTGGCCATAAAGTACTTACCGGGGTCAATTCTCCCTTTGTTCCAGTAGTCCATACCTGCAGAAAATCCTCTTTAGTTGTATACAAACACTTCCAAGGGATGAAAGTTTATTATTTTCATAGCTTTTCTTCTCTCCTTTTTTAGTTTTTACCATCCTTTCAGCTTCAGCCTATAATTAGTTTCCAAGTTTAATCTTTTCAAGCTAACTGTTCACAAACGCTTCTTTCCATCCTAGCCAAATTTTAAAAACTAAAAGATAATTCAAAAAGATTTTTGGAAGTGTTTTTATAGAGTGAAATTGTGAAAAACAATAGTTAGGAAGAAAAGGTTACTCCTTGAAAGAAAAATTAAAAAACAACAATGTTTTCAAATGAGACTTCAACATTTTCATGACAATTTTCCTTTCTAACTCAATATTATGCAATACATTCAACGTTGAGCTTCGAAATGTAAATGAGAAAACCTCATCCGCAGTATGGAATTCTGATAGCCAGATTCTTCGCTCATCCAATGGCAACTTCTCCTTCACCACAAGATCCATTACCTGCAACCACAAGATCTCAACATTGGTTAAATCAAGGCAAGGAAAATTTTATATGCAATCCAACAGTCACGAGTTAGGGTCATTGTAATGGGTGGAAATCTTGAATGATGATTCATACACGGAATGGTGAAGCCACAACATGTTAAAACTATGCCCAGTAGTAGTAATTAGCAATATTTTCAAGGTCATCGCCTTTCTTCGCCTAAGGCCATCACTGTACACAAAGGAGGTATTACGCTGTTAAAAAGCTAAGGCGAGTGTCTTCAATCCGGCCCTCACCTTTTCTCGCCATTTTTCGCTTTCACCTCAGGCTAGAGCGTGTACCTTGTTAAAGTTTTATTTATTTATAAATGTGGCAACTTAATATCCACAAAATAACCTAGAATTAGCTCAAGAAAAAGTCCAACAACCATGCAAAGTCTTTACTAAGGATCCTGAATTTCTTTTGTTAGAATAAATTATAGGATTATATTTAGGTTGTTAGGTTGGTTAAGATTGTATCTAGATATTATAGGATTATA
>JBBMEG010000020.1:10541724-10572086 GCA_037832605.1 Cyclanthera cordifolia
CAGTCGAATGGACGTTATTTGAATTGTCAGGTTATTCGTAGGTAATTTAACTACTGGATTTTTCTCCTCTGCCATAACTATTATTCAAAAACAAGCTGCAGTACTGAATTAGAGAAGACAAATCGGCAGGTTGCAGGTGAAGACGCTGTAAACGAATCAGATGGAGACACAGCCGCAGGAGACAGAACCGCGAGCCCAAGGTGACGCTTGCTGGAATCGCGCCCGAGGTGACGCCCGCTGGAATCGCGAGTGCTGGAAATCGCGAGCTCAAGATTGATGCAGTCGCAAGCTTGAAATAGCGAGACAGAATCGCGAGCGCGAGGACTGGAAATCGCAAGCGCGAGCGCGAGGGCTGCTGGAAATCGCGAGCGCGAGCGCGAGGGCTGCTGGAAATCGCGAGCACGAGGGCGAGAGCTGGAATCACGCAGTTGCAGTCGAACAGAATCGCAATCGCCGGCGCATTTGAACGGAATCGCAAGCTGCTAGGGTTAGGCCGACGCAGTTGAACGGAAAAGCTGCTGGTTAGGGTTTTGCTTGCTGCTAGGTTTTTTTTTTTTTTTAAATTAGGGTTTTGGCTCTGATACCATGTAGAAACCTAGGGGAGAAATTAATTTACTTTATTTCTCATACGTTAATGATATAATCAAATGTAACTTAAATAGAAAAGCTTTCCTAACTAAAATAGGAATAATAATAATATAATAAGTTATATACTCCTTATTATATTTACAAGATAATTTAAATAATCTTAAATAATCTAATATAACCAACACTATCTCATCAATTGGGAAGCTTTTCTTAAGCTAATTTTTTCGTTTCCTTAAATGTCTTCTTCCTTTTACTGCTTCGAGGCTCTACTTATTTTGATGCTTTCTTTATTTTGTTGAACTCTTGTACTCTTAGTTTTTGTCTTATTATTCTTTCCACTTGTTTTTGTCTTTGTATCCGTAGAGCTTCTGCCTCTTTTCATCTTCTTAATGAAAAGTTTGTCGCTTGTTGTAGGAAAACAAAAATGTTGTACTAAATTATATCACAAAATATGTTGTACCCAAATGTGTTGTACCAAAAATGTAGGTTTTGGTGCTACAAATTTTCCAAAATTGTTCATCCTTATATAGGCACAAAAATTAAACAAATTTAATATCTATAACTTACAACATTTAAAATTAAAACACAAGTAAACTTTTTTTTTTTTTTTTGATGGCACGGGAACTTGGAGCTTACGCTCCTCTAAACCCAAGGACACCACTGGCCTGTTCCTAGATAGTGGCACTGGGATACATGGAGGAAGGGGCGAGTCTCGAACATGATACCTTTGAGGGGAGCATACCTTAGAAGGCCAAACCTTCTACCACCCCTGCCATTCCTCGACGACATAAGTAAACTTAAAAGACATAACTTAAATAAAGTTATAAAATCAAAAGAAACTTAAACATGGAATAAAAAGCTGAAATCAATAAACAAAGAAAAAACTTTATATAATGCTTGTCGCTTGTTCCAAAACAAAAGAAAGAGCTCATGAAACTGAACAAATCCAAAGGAACTTTAAAGTTACACAACCTTTTTCCCACGTGTTAAAGATAATCGGATGTGCGCATTATCAAACATTCCATTCCGTATGAGTGTTCTGAAAATGGCATCCTTCACCTACAGTCCCATAAAAAAAAATTACAAGAATAAAAAATGCATCCTCTTTTAAGACTACAGGAAAGTGTCAAGTGGCTCGTTACTCGCTCGATTAGACGCCTAGGGAAAAAACCATAGAGGTTGCAGGAAGACAATAGACCATACATACTGATGTTCAGACAAGTGGATAAAAGCAAAGTAATCCTTTGATGCTTACCTCTTCCCTGGTAGGAACATTTTGGAAAGCCAAAGCTTTAGATGAATCAAATAACCTGTGGAAAAGGAAATTAAAAAAAAAATCAAAAAGAAAATCTTATGGTGCAGCTACAATAACAAAGATGATATGTCATCTAGCTTGAGCTCCTTTTTTCACTAACCTATCTAAATGTTCGTCGAGCTTAAATACTTTTCCTCGATAAACCCTAAGTCCTTCCCAGACTGAGTCTCCACCTTGGACAACAGAGTCAAACACAGAAACCTTACACCAATTGAAAGTCAAAAGTGAGAAACCAATGAAATGCAAAATTCAAGGAAAGCAGTAAATTTTAACTGCGCGAGACTATTATTCCATGTATACCTTTGCACTATCACGAGGTAAAATCTCATCCCCCACCCATGCAAGCAGCTTCTTATTTGCAGGAACTGGAAGGTCAGGAGTAGGCAAAGGAGGCATCAGGAGAAGTGATTTCTGCTTTACATGGCGCCTAAGAAAGTTGTAGAGCGGTATTGTTTGCTCAAGCAAATCGTATAGATTAAATGGGAATTGCTGATATAGATAGAAAATTCAAGACATAACCTCGTTAGTTTGAACAGAAAAGATTATTAAGATATTTGTCAACGACTCAACAGTGCACATGATGAAGAGAGATTATTGGCTGGTAGTAAAGACAAATAAAAGTAGGGAATTACATAATCCTTATTATGCTATGTCGTAATAATAGTAAACCCATTACTATTAGCAACAAACCATTAATTTTGTGCTCAAAGAAAAAGTGCAAAGTAAATGACATACCAAAGGGTATTTTCTTCCTGCCTCAAAACCTGTTGATTTATGAACAACTCTATACCACCATGGAGCCCACACACCATCTATTGCTTTGGGACCAGCTTCCCATCTGAAAATGATTACAAGTTATCATGATAAGCTTATCAATGCCTGCAATAAACAGAGATGTAATACCAGCCATGATAAAGTACATTAGAATAAAACTGTAACAAACTATTTTGAATATCAAAAGCTAATGAAAAGCCTAAAGAGAAAGAGAGAGATGTATTATATGTTGGCTCTTGTGATTAAATAGATTATATTTCTACAATCCAAGCCAATAGTGGAACTGCCTCCAAAAGGCAACAACTACTAGGATCGGACATGGTACAATAAGTTCTGACACAATTACTAGTTTCATGTGAGGACTCCATGTTTTGGGTAAAATCTAGAAAGTGCATTATACCACCTTTAGAGTGGGAGAGGTTTGTAGAGGAGGCTTGATTTTGGTAAGGTTTAGTACCTTAGAGGAGAGGCGACCTGACACTCTCGAATTCGCCAAGTAACTAGTGGTTATTTAATTTATATTATCCTTTGTAACACTTGTTCTATTTGCTATCAATATCATAGCACCATCGAATAGCCAACTTTGATAGCTATTTCAGTGTTACTAGCCCATTCATCTGTGTTGGAGGTTTTGTTGAGTTGAGTTATTTGCCAGTTCAGTTATTGGAAACCTTACATTTCACAACTTATAAGAAAATTTCAAATTTCATCCAATTTTGTTCACAAATGAAAAAGTAATATATGAAAGTTATTAACTTTCTGAAGGACCAAAACTCCATACTTCAGCATTCTGGGTTGAAAAGGAATGTTCAGATCTTCACAAAGACCCCGTAAGGTTGCCTGCAGATCAATAAAACAGAGAAATAAAATGTTGCAATTAAAATGATGAATCAAATTTATCAAGGCTGAAAGAGTAAAGCAAATGACGGTAGTGCGGCAGTACTGCAAGATCTTAATTACCAAGTCCTCTTGCATTGTAATCTCCAGGTTACAATTAACATTCATACAAAATAATCATTATTATCTACATGGAGACTCTTGATACGACCCCGGCTACACGGGTTTATTCTCGTAGATCGAAGACCGGCAATCGGGGGTGAAGGATGGAAGACAGAAGGGCATTATTGTCTTTTACTTGTTATTAGGGTTTAGGGCAAATTACTGTGTTACTTTATTATTTTCCGTATTTCTTTATTTCAGTTATTAGAGGGAGGTATAAATAGCCTCTACAGGATTAGGGTTTGTTTTATGTCATTATTTCATAATTTGTCTTCTCAGGGAGAAACTAGGAGAGTTCCAAGGCCTCTCGAAAGCCTTAGGGTTTGAATAAACGTTCTGTGTTAGTTGATTCTTATCAACTCTTTAATTGAAGTAAAGTCTCCTCGAGGATTCAAGAACCAGTATGAACTTCCTAAATCATTCACGATATCATTCTGTATGCACATGAAAATTGTAAATATCACTTCCTAAAACCATTAGGGGTTGCACTAGTGGTCATTCACTTCCTAAAACCATTAGGGGTTGCACTAGTGGTCATAAGGCCTTGGGAAATGAGAGGAACAGGATCATAACAACCAAATATATTAGGATCAAATGATTTAATATTTGTTGAATTATGTAAGCCACCAATCAACTTAAAAGCTTAAACTCATAGGTTGGGGTTAATTTAATTATATCAACTAACTTTCTCCCTCACTGTGGACTTAGAAATTTTATAAATATCCTATAAATGGAACTAATTTTAAATGAAGAAGAAAATGACACGGTAAGGACTCGAACTCAGGATCTCAAACCACCAACCAACCCTAAAAGCTTAAGCTGATAGGTTGGGATTAATTTAATTATATCAACTAATAAATATCAATAGTGGCCACCTACCTATGATTTAATATCTTCTCTCAAGCGGTTGTTTGATAAAATTAGTTGAGGTGGAAGTAAGTTAACTCTAACACTCATCAATATTTGTTTTAAAAAACATAGTAAATACCACTTTCAACGATAACAACTTTCTGGATCTGATTCTACTTCATGGATTTGAACAGAAGAGGCTGATGCATAATCTAAAACATGAAATTATATGCATTATATCATAATTCATAACCATCTCTCTAGTGCAAAAAAAATGTGGTGATTTAGAAAGCAGTAGCACCTCAGGATCCTTTTGAAGTTCAGCTGCATCAATGATAGGTGGCGGTCTTCCCAACTCTTTGAGTTCACTGTAAACCGATATCAATTCTGAAAAGCCAAATTCAGAAAAGGTTGCAGGTATGACCTTATCATAGGATGGCTGAGACAAGTTCATTAAACGTCAAGAAGGGTAAATAAATAATGGGGTGATCAATGAAACTTGTAATGTACACAGAACAAACCATCCAAAAAATACAAAACACATATATGGTACCTACACTCACAGCTATAAACAAAACTTTAAAATTATAAAAATATTCATTTTTCTTAAGAAAGTTCCCACTTGATAAGAAAAAGTAGAAAATTCTAAAAATATTCGTAGTATAAAAAGAGAAAAAAGAACAGATTTTTGTCCCAAAAAAAATCTCTCCTGAGCTGGTTATTTGTATTTAAGCAATTGATTTTTTTTCAAATAGTTCAATCCATATGGAAGGTAACAATATTACGAGGGAAAAATGGCAGTGGATGTGCTATTCTCACAAAATAATTACAAATGTAGTCAAATTTTAAAATTTTCTTGTATAGTCATTAATATTGTATTATAAATATTGTATTATAAGAAAATACGTGATAATAATCATTAATATAGTGACTACATTTGCTAATATTTTTGAAAGTGACTATATTTATAATTATTTCTAGACTTTACTAGTTTTGTAAGTTTCTCTATTATGAGGGTAATTCTAGTATATGACTATTCATTCGTTTGCATCCTTGCTACGTGCCAACATAAAGCAATCGGAAATAATTTTCACATGTATCTTACCAAAATATCAAGTGGATTTCTTATCAATATGATATGCCTTCCTTTCATCACCAAATCACTTGCCAAACCAGGTAATTTTTGTTTAGCCATATGCTGCGTGGATATAAAAAAAAAAATGAGAAGTCACCAAACAAGAAAAAGATGAGCAATTGGTTCGATTTTAGTCCATAATAAAAGAGAGCTTTTTAACAGTGTACAAGATGATACATGTTGGATTACTGAAAACGATTTCTATTAAAAATAATAATAGGTTAAAATATCATTTCAGTCTCTAGACTTTAGCTTTTTTTCATTATGGTCCCAAGACTTTCCATGAACTTTCATGTTAGTTCTATTTTGGACCCTGAACTTAAAAATTTATCTCATTTTGGTTTCTGAAATTTTAAATGTTCAATTTTAGTCCCTTGACTTTCAAAATAAATTAAATTTGGTCCTTGTTGGAATTTTTTTGTTAAATTTTCTTTAAAAAATTACCAACTTTCTCTATAAATTTTAAAAATATGTTTACGCATTTTATTTACTTCAATTAAAATTATTAACATTGGTGAGCCCATTTCAATTAATATTAATTTCAAATTCATCATAAGGACCAATTTTAAATACTTTTTGAATTCCAAGGGCTAAAATGGAACAGGATTAAAATTGAACTTTTGAAAGTCTAGGGACCAAATGGTATTTTAACCATAATAATAATAAGGTTAGTTTTGATTAAATTTGATGCTCGGTTAAACATAACAAAATCTTCTGTTCTATTTGTTTATCCTTGAGCAAGTACAAATTAAAAATACATTATGATTAAGCTGTAAGCATTCCAGTTGCATACTGTTGCCATTCTTCCATCAACTTTGAATTGAAGACCTTGAGATCAAGTATAAGAGAGGACAGGAAAATGCAGCCTTTACGAAGATCAAAACCAGCGTTGTCCATTTACTCTCTTTTCAATACATGGTACAGAGACTACATTTTGATTATATATGTTCTATTTGAAACACATCGGTGAGAAGCAATTTCTCATCCTGATGATGGTATTTCACGAGTTTCAGTGTCTATTTAGTCAAATCAAAAGCACACAACAAACCTGTCCAAGCATTGTGTGCTTGTACATCAAGGAAGACAATTTGATAGGGCACAGAATTAGATAAAAGAACAGTGAAGCAAGTTTACATTACCTTGCAAAATCGAAACTTTTTTTCTCCTGGTGCAAAAATGATATCCTTTAAGACCTTATTTCCATCAGGTTCCTAGCAAACAGGCGAAAAAAGGGCAATGAAAGTGTGTGCACTTTTCTGTATCTTCCATACAATAAATAAATAATAATATAATATCATAATAACGACCCATATATAGGCTCTTTTTCTTTATATTTTTCAAAAAGCCAATTCTGTAGGAAGAAGGGTTGATAGTGACACTGGCTACTTGTAGAAGAATCCTCCATGCCATCTGTACAGCACAAAAACTGTTCTTTCGTTTTTCTTTCTTTTTTTTCGGTTTCTGATGTCCTAACTAATTTTTCAGTACAGCCATTGGACCCTTAAACATTTGACACAGTTGAGATCATCTGACATGATGTATGACCTAATAATCAAGAGGCTATAGGTTCGAACTTGCCCATCCCTAAATGCCGTTGTGTTCAAACCCTTGTGAAGTTGTTTCCTCTCCATTAGTATTTATTTCCACTAGTTGGACAATATTTAAATTTCTAAGGCTAAAAGTGAAAGGAAAGGTTGGTTGATATGAATTTATCGTGTCCTATCAACTTAAGCCTTTGGGTTGATAGGTGATTTGACATAACTCAAGAAAAACTACTATGTGTCCCCATAATTTGAACTCACTACCTTAAAAGACATCTAGATTTAACGTTTACTATGTTTCCCTCCAAACAATGGTGGTTATAATTCATGCTTTTTAACTAAAAATGATGAGCAAAGTTTCAGCGATTGCCAAGGAAAGTTATTCCTGAGTCCTGACAATATATATAGTACATCACTGCCAACCTTTAGAGTTTGAATGACAGGGTAGATTGAAAGTAAAAAAGAATGAAGATGTTATGTTTGATGTACATACCATTTTGGATAGTACCTCCTCACGGTATGGCCTATCATAACCAGTCACCCGAAGGAAATTTGCATAGAGTGGTTCATCAAGCACTTGCGTGTCATCTCTCTGAGAACAAAGTGGTGAATAATAGATGAGCGAGCAAGAAACAAGTTCTCGTTGTATTAGATGCAACCCTAAACATAGAGGTTGTATCTAATCTTATCTATACTTTTCAGGGCAAAGAATATCTATAATGGCATTACGTCCTCACTCCAAATACATTCAATCCCAAATACATTTGAAATCAGAGAGTAATAACGAGTCACCTCTCTACACAAAATATTAGCTGGTAACTGTTCATTAGTGTGCTTTCAACCTTAACCTCTCAATTACAAATTTTAAGGTAAGAAAGTAAAACAAATTCGTTGAATGGTTGATTCACTAGTCTCGAAGACTCTACCATCCCATTGCTGTTTTCATCCCACATTCCTTCCCATTTTCCCAGGAAGCAATTAAGTGTGTATTTAGAAAGTGACCGAGGGAATCAAACAAACAATTGACCATAATAGGTGAAAAGAAAAGATATAATTCTTGAAACCCATTAATGAAAACTCATACTTATGCAAGCAAAACAACGCAACAACGACCAACACATAAATTTCTCAACCCTACACTCTACTGCTCTTTTCTTCCCCTTGGGCTTCTCATTTTCTCAATAACCAAACAAAGTAAATCAAGCAATAGAGTTAGTCAGAGAGTGACTGGGTGAATCAAAACGAAAATCATTAACACACACTTGACACAATTGGGTGTTGACAAAAGCTACAATTCTTGAACCCCATCAAAGAAAAATCATTACACATGCAATCAAAACAACGTAAAAACAGCCACCAACACATAAATTACACAACAGGACACTCCATCTTTTTTCTTCCCTTTCTGTTACTCATTTTCTTAGCAACTAAACAGAGCAAGAAAGAAATAGAGTGACTGATTGAAGCAAAACGTAACCCATGGAGTCGAGTAACAGACAGTTGACCACAATGGGTGAAGAGAAAAGCTAAAACTCTTGAACCCATTACATAAGCAATCAAAACAATGTTACAGGCACCAACACACAAATCTCACAGCAGTGAACTCAACAGCTCTTTTGTTCCCCATTTTCCCAGCAACCAAACAGAGTAAGCAAGCAGTAGAATGTTAACTAGAGAAAACTGAGAAAACTGGAGAAGAACCTGGGCAAAAGAGTACATAAGGCTAGTGCTGAGCGATCTCGGAGTGGACCACAAGTGAATCACCTCCACCTCCCCCATCGCAAGACACTGAGCTCGAGAATCAAAATACGCTGAGACTAAGCTTACAGACCCTGAAATGGATAGATCATAAAAGGGAAGATTGCAAAATTGAAGAATATTTCTAGGCTTGAAAAAAAGAGAAATTTAAATGCGTAACAAAATGGGCATTGCCTGTTTGATTTTCCCTTTCGACGGCTTACATGCATCCGAGTGATTCCTGAACAGTGTTTATTCTCAATTAACCCTTTGTGCTCCACTCAATCAATCCTTGCCTTTTCAAGGAACCAGTCAGTAAAATGGAGAGAACCCCAGAAAAAGCTGAAAAGGGAAGCAAATCAACACGAACACCACCCAACTTGATGCAAGAAACTAAACCGCTTCTCAACCTTTTTAATTGTATTTTCGGAATCATGTTTTAGCTTCTCTTTTTTTCATTTGAAAGTATTTGATTGGAATTTGGAGAGTATTTAGAATGGGAACTGAAAATTGTCCACTTTGATGATCAAACTATGACTTTGTTTTTTGTCATCACCAAAAGACTTCATATCAATGGAGGAATTATCCCTCCCATATATACCCAAATTCTTTTCCTCAACTTAGCGATGTGGAACTTTGATTATATTAAGTCGTCTTCTTCGTTTAGATATATTGAATACAACTTAGTATTTACACCGCTATGGCATGGGTCATTGGTTCAATCTTATTGTAAGTCTTGTTTTAAATCTTGTAATCTCTTTTTTAAGTAAACATGAAGCCTAAATTTATGTGAAGCTTGTAAGCTTGGTAAATCTCATGCATTTCCTTTTGTTTCCTCTAACTTTCATGCTTCTAAACCTTTGAAATTAGTGTATTGTGATGTGTGAGGACCCTCTTCGATTAATATTTGATGTTGATTATTGTTACTATCTTATTCACATTTATCCCCTCCAAACTAAGAATGAGTCCGTGTCGAATTTTGATCAATGTAAGGCGTTAAGTTGAATATCGTTTTGATACTTGTATTAAAACACTACAAATCCGCTATCTCCTGTATGTTACAAAAACATGACATAAAGGCCTAAAATACTATACTCTATATAAATTTCGGTAACATAACAGACGTATTTTTAATTTACTCAAAAAATGCAAATCTGGTAAAATATATAAATATTGAAAATTGTAGCTATCTTTGTTGCATGATAGTCACAACACAACTGATGTCATTAAAAAAGACCTTAAAAATTAACTAATGTGGCTATCTTTGGTATAGAATAGCCGCACTCAAATAGTTTAGAAAAATACATTTCTACTTAGACGAACTTTCCTTGTCGTTTGAGCTTTCTGAACACCTCTGCTTGTTGAGCTTGTATATTAGCTTGTGTTTTAGTCATCTGATATCGTAGTTGCATGTTCTCCATTGTGAGAGTTATTGCCTCTTTGTTTAGCTCATGTTCATGTTATGATGAGACACAAGAACTCCTTAAAGTCATGGAGAAAGTTCTTCCTTATTTTCAAATGGAAAAAAGGTTGTGCCTCGAATTTCATCTTTGCACCGACCTAACATAGTTTCACAGAATTTTTTCTGTGTTAATGGTGCCCCTATTGTAGTAGATGACTCATACAAGCTAACCATCTTCCTTTACAAATGGAAACATGGAACTAGATAAAAAACATGACTTGAAATTACTTTATGCGAAATCTTCATTTAACTTGCATGAACTTTTGTCATTGTGGTGTTAATCAAACCATATTCATCTTCATTATGTGGTTGTTTATAACTCATTGCTTTAACACATCGATGGGACCCATCTCATTTTTTCTTATTGTAATTTTATAAATTTAGTAACATATTAAATTAATTAGTTTATATTCATCATAATAGAAACACGTAAATAGAAATAAATATTATAAACACCTTTTCGACAATTTTGACGAATTAAACAAGGCTTGCATGGTGATTGTATGGAAATGCGACTCGTGCTTTCTTGGAGGAGACGAAGCTGATCTAACCAAGATTCGTCCTTGGCGCTAACAGGTGTTGTCTATCTCTGGCATTGGTTGATCACGTCTTTCAGGTTCGTCCCCAAGTCTGATCCCGTCTCCTGGGCACTTAGGGTCCTTAAAGGGTGATGGGTGGAGGACCCTTGAAAGGTGCTCCACGGCTCCCTGATTGTGTTATGGAGCGTCCTTCAGTTCGGAAACTGATTATTCGATGGACCGAGTGCTCCTTCATTAGATCATTACAGCCCAATCGAAGTCGTTAGATCGGTCTTTGGTGTCTGGAAGAAGCCTATCTCAGAGCCTTATTGGGTGAAGCTTTCTCTTTGGCAGGGTCCTTAACCACAAGTACTAACTTTTTCGTCGCAACCTTTTTCTTGGTGGATCGTTGCCTTTCCGCCTCCTGTGGTGCTCATTGGTTCTCAGCAATGACAGCCTGAGCTGGAGAAGGCTGTTGGAGTAGCTTCATCAAACGACCCAAGTTCTCTGACATCCATTGCACTTGTTCTTCCAAAGCTGCGAACTTTAGATCAGAACGCTCCAGTTCTTGCTTGGGCACTCCACCCTCAGGATCCTATTGGTTCTCACCATGAGCAACGTCATATCCTCTAGTGGCAACTATTTTTGGAGTATGCTCGACACCCAACTCCCGATAACGTGGTGGCTGTGATTCTCAACGTTCGACATTTTTGCAGAAAAAGAGTATGGATAAAGCTTTTTTGGGTAGAACACTACTCGTCCCCATAGACGCCGCCAACTATTGATGCCTGAAAAATGGTCAACTGGATCAACGGTAAGATTTATTTTTACAGAGAATGAAAAGTTTGCACAAAAGAAGAAATTTAGGCACACCGGTGTGGTGTGAGCCACATGGCCTTCAGTGCCTAAGTCAGTAAAGTATTTAGGATAGTGCTTTTGAACTTAAAATAGCTTACAAGGGTTGTTAGCGTAGTTCATCCTTGGATTCGAAAGGAAGATGACCTGACTTCTTATAGTAACCGACTGGTAACCGTTGCAGCTCGCTTAATGGTTAGTCGTTATAAATGTCCACCATTAAGTCGGGAATGAATATCAGTGTAACTCTTGACAGTTATCCTTTAGAGGTGTAATGGCCTTGACTTGAAAATTACATAGACTCGATTAACCTATGCAAGTTCTCACCTCTATAGCCGACCCTTGAGGGTGTGGCCTTCTTGGTGTAGCTCCAAAATGTTACACCTAACACGTGCAACGTTCCCAAATGTTACTTGGACTTGATCGACTCGTTCACAAGAGAACTCTAACCTCCATGGCCGAGCCTCTGGGGGTTGGCCTACTCGAATATCAATCTATTAAAGGTTGGCTTTGGTCTCGGCTGACCCATGCGGGTCCTCACCTCTACTGGCTCGCCCTTAAGGGGTTCCCTAGCCTTCTTGGCTTAACTCCTGACCGTTATCAATGGGTCGAGCTGTCACTTTAGGCTCGATTGACTCTTAGGGAGAGTCTTAACCTCCACGACCGATCTTTGGAGGATCAAAGTCTTCTTGTTATAACTCCTAGTCACTACTACCTCGTGACACAATGGTCATGAAGGCTACTTAAACTTGGTTGACTCGTCCACGAGAGAGTTCTAACCTCCATAAGCAACCCTGTGGCCTTTTGCCTACTCGACCGATCTCCTTAGAGGTCGAATTCGGTCTCGGTCAGCCCTCACGGGTCCTCACCTCCACGGCTCGCCTCTAAAGGGGGTCAATGGATCTATTCGTCACTTGTACTCGGTCGACTCTTAGGAGAGAGTCCTGACCACCACGGTCGACCCTCGGGGGTCAAACCTACTTTGGCCGGCCCCCGAGAGGATCAAATTGGCCTTGGCTGACCCCCAAGGGGTCAATGCCGCCATGGCCGACCCCCGAGGGGTTGAGGTCACCATGGCCGACCCTCGAGGGGTTTAGGTCTTGTCTAGGTATTCTGAGATATTTTAGCCAATAACAGTCATTACAATAACTCATTTGAATGTATTGTATGAAGAGAAGTTTATTAAAAACTCACTTTTAATAACTCGTTAATAACAAGAAACAAACACTCTTTTAAGTTTTCGTTCAACTATTCATTTTGCATATTTTTCTAAATGATTTTTTTTCAACCTCTCCTTCTTCAAACAACTTAATTCAAAAGTAGTTTTGATGTAATTACCCATTCAAACCCCACACTCAAACGCATACATTCTACCTCATTAAAACATGCCAAGAAATGTAATGGGTTATTAAAAAAAAAAAAAAATTATGGATAATATGATAGGTGTGTTTTGAAACATTGTTGAGATTGGAATAATTGATTTGTCTTTCCACTTTACCTTTTCACTTTGTAGTGATGGCACATCAGCAGAAATTTCATTTTCAGTCTTTTCAATTATGTACACCACTACCGCTTTTTCAGTGTCACCTTCCATATATGTTTGGCAAAGTTTCACATAGAATAATACTTTTTGTTTATCTTACTTACTTTTCAATGATTTGGCTAATTATAAATCTATTCCTGTAAATCTTTTCTCATGAGATGTTTTGATTGAGATTTTAAGATTATTTAGTATTAATAATTAAAAATAAATATTTATTTTGAGTATTTATAAGTAATCATTGCAGTCACATATTTGTTTAGAGATAGTTTTTAAAAGTATTTAAAATTATTGTTTAGAATAATGATTTATTTTGAGTGTTTATAAATAATGATTACAGCTAAAAAATTGGTTTGAATGTAGTTTTTAAGAGTATGTAAATTAATATCTAGAATGATGATTTATTTTTAGTATTTAAAAGTAATGATGACAGTCAAAATCTTGTTTGAACTTAATTTTTAGGAGTATTTAGTAAATACTATTTTGAAATACTACTTTAAAATCTCTTAACAAACACTCCTTGAAGTTTTAGAAAGATAGAATTTAGTTGGCTACAAAAACTACCATTGAAATATTATAATTTTATCAAACCTTAAAAAAAAAAAATCTATATCATATTTAATCGATGTTGAAATAAATATGTATAATTACAAATGATACTGTTCTACCAGATTTCTGTACAAATATAATTCGTTTGATGAATTTGAGATTTATATTGATTTTAAATATGAGAATAATGAATTGCAACTTTATTCTATTCTCCTTTAATTCTTCTCTCACAAGTACAAAGATTTATAGTTAAAGCGAGCATAGCTCAACTGACACTAGTGATGCATTAGTATCCACTCGATGCTTATAGTCTTTTTTTTTTTTTTTTTTGTATGATTTTGCAATTTTCAAAAGCTTTTTATAGCTTTGATCTTCAAAACTTCACGAAAAGCTTTTAAACTTTAGAGAAAAACTTCAAATCTTTTCTTTCAAGATTTTCTAACGCAAGCAAATGAAGAAAGAAATCTCTAGTTATAGAGTTTGCATAGACCATGAGTTTGGGCTAGCAAATAGGCTTATGGAGTTTTATAGTTGGAAGGCCCCATCTCACATATCCGGTGAAGAGGCTAATTTTTGAAGGAAGAATCTCCCTCCTGATATTGACTCCATTATGGAAGAAGATTGTATTCGTTCGGGTTTGGTTGGATGAAGTGTAGTTTTTTCTCAAAAAATGAAGTTAAAATTTAAAATAATGACTTATATAGTTATTAATATTGTGTATTATAAGAATTTTTTTTTTTTTTTTTTTAAGTGACTACATTTAAAATTAATTTTTAGATTTGAGCGTTAGTTTTCCATAGAATTTTCCTTGCAACACAGTTATCTGTAGAACATAAAGCATAACATTGAACAGAACACAATCAATCTTTAAAGTCCAAACAATTCTCACTTTGTTTCTCTTACAACTCTTTAGAGCAAAGTTTAATAACTGCAACAAAGATAAGCTACTTGAACTTTAGAATAAACAATCTAATACTTGATCTATTGTAAGAGTACATGTAAGGAAGCAAATTCAAGGGTTTTAAATCATCAGTTACATCACAGATACTAAGATTAGCCTGTTCTACAAGACCCAGAAAACAATTAAACGTGTCGATATTGCGAATGACAGAAGCAATATACGCTACCGGGCAATCTCGAGAACCAAAACTTGCTACCCCATTACAGCATACTTTGCTTGCACAAGCTTTCAAAACATTGCTTCGATCATCTACCTCCTTTTCTTGACTTGCATTGTCGACACCACCACTACCCGGAGGGGAGAGAGTGGAACTATCAATTTGCTTCGGGTGCAAGAGAATGGAAAGAACACGAACAAGGTGTGGGAGACAAACTGGATCGTATATTACATCAGCACCTAACCTGACAGAGGATTATTTTTTAGAACATTTTATTTCTAAGCAGAATAGACATTTCATAGTTATTCGTTAAACAGTAATTAATTTTAAGGATAGCAACCACATCCTGTACAGGTATACGAAATCATAAAGTAGAAACTCACACAATATCAGGTGTAAAAGCTTGAAGTTCACTATCTGATGCTAATTCCCATGGCAAATGTATGCATTCCACCTGAGATTCGTATTTTTTTAACTTCCAAAGTAGTTAATAAAAGTGGAAAAAGCTCAAGAAGTGGTCCTTGAAGCAGAAAGCTGTACTGAAGTCAATAAATTTCAAGCAATTTGTTTCAAGTTCAATAAGCATCAGAGGGATCGAGGGCGGCAGCTGGAAGTCAAAAGCATTTATGGAACTCCTAATATTTGGCACTTACAGTTTTAAGATCTTCACAAGTTCTTTCTGCTGTTCCAATTGCAGAGCTCAAGCAGCACAACCCGTTCAATCTTAAATTAACCTCCATATTAGCTAATGTTGATGGGTCACCATCACTTAACACTATCTGTTTAAACACAGGGATGTCATCTTTGAGGAAAAGTTGAAAGTCTCCATGAGTTAGGAAAGAACCGTAACCAACAATTAAAAAATAGGAAAATGCGAAACTAAGAACAAACATTGTATTAGCTACGTCCTATGAAGCACGGATACGGGCACGACAAGACACGGCGACACACCAATTTTAAAAAAACTAGAACACGAACATGTTTGGAATACGCCAATTATATATAATAATAATAACTAGAACAAATAATATGAGAACAAATAATGATTTTATTCAAAGTACTTTGATTTTGAAACCTTCGTCCTACGTTTAAATGATGTTTAAGAAATCACTTTCTTGAAGGGATTTGGAGATGAACACGAGAGAGGAGATTCGTTGCTATTTGAGTGGAATGATGTGAGGTGACTCTTGTTGAAGATGGATGGATTGGCGAAGAAGTGAAGTGACAAAGAAGAACATGAACAATTCCCTTCTCTAAAGTAGACGGCAATTAGATTGTTGGAGAAGTTTTCTCCAATCAATATTATATTAAGTTTTTTTTTTTCTTTTGGTTAATGCTCAGAATATAAAAAATGTGAATTTTACTTTTTAAGAATGAGCTAATTAAAAGAAATAAAATGAGCCTTTTTTTGGGTTAAACAAACCTTTTATTTTTTAAATCCTGCAAATGTGTCCTTGCCGTGTTCATAATTAAAAAATAATAAAAAATTTGGACACTTAATTTCCTTGCCATGTCCTTGGCCCTAAATGAAGTGTCCGTACTTAATGAGCTACATTTAAAGGCAGAAAAAAGAAACAGTTCCAATAGGAGATATGAATACAAATGCTAGATAAAGGAGGTGAGACTCTAAATAAAGTTTAAATAATGCACCTCCCTAAAAATCCAATACATCAATGGACTCAAAATTACATAAATGCCCAATACGAAAATATAAAACACAATGGATGAGAAAATGTAGTCCTACTAAGAAAACCATTTGGCTGGTGTTTAAAAATTGTGCTTACAGAAACTACTTTCTGATCCACCTATCATTTTCTTTGTTTTGTCATTTACTTTCTGAAAATGTTTTCAAAATCTAAGACAACTTTTTTTAAAACTATTGCTTTATTTTTAAATTTGGCTACAAAAATTTAAATATTTGTTTGAGAGGTGCAAATCATAGTAAAAAAGTTGCGAGGGAACAGAAAACCAAAAATAAAATTGTTATCAATTAGGGCCTTCGTGATGTTACCTAATAGATGAGAATGCAAGTTTGTAGGTTTTAATAAATATAAAATCTAAGATTTATTGTACTAATCAATAAAAAATTTCCAATCACTTACCTTTGATGTTTTGACGAGAGCAAGACAAATTCCAACCAAACCCACACCCGAACCAACCTGTTTTTAATTACAATTTTAAGTAAAACATAGCAAGAAAATTATGAGTATCTTGTGAGGTGTTTGGATCAAAGGTTAGGTTTACTTATCTTAGATTATGAATACAGTAACCATATCGGCTACATGTGACAACAATGAAACTAAGCTTTAATGCTCAAACTAAGTTTAAGAAATCATACACTCACAAACTGCTCGGTTCAGATTGTGAAAGTAAGGAGCTTTGGACTGGATTTAAGGCATAAGTAAATGTTCTACTTTACCTCAAAGCATTCCCTAGGAGCGAAAATATCTGGAAATGAGAGTATTAATTCTGAAAGATACAGACTGGAAGGCCAGATTGAACACCTGTATTGCACAAAGAACTACGGATTTGAAACAACTTTGCAGATTGTCTAAGTTAGTATAACAGCTAAATAGATGACACAGAGTTGTAACATTGTATAATTGAAATTACAAAAGATTATGCAGATACTCTTTATCTGATATATATGAAAAGCTTTAGGCATACGTTTGGATTTCTTCGTTTTTTCCTTTGGAAAAGGAACCAATAGACTTATACCTCATATTCAAAGCCCAATATACAGTCTTTTGATCAAAATAACTTTAATCAAAGTTGAATTTGTAATCTGATTATAGGTTTATAAAGAGAAAGACCAGCTTTCATCTGATTGTAGGTAGAAGTAGACACAAAATAATTACTATGCTAGCATATGATCAAAATAAGATAAATGAAGCTGTGAATGTGAAGCATTCCCTGTATCACCTTCGAGCATGTTGAGAGAGCATTGTAATGGAACGACAAATTTGCTCAACTTTTGGAAGCTTGGAAAACCTAAGAGAGTAAATTTAATTCAACATTTGTCAGAATGGAAGCAGAAGCAAACTATCGACTTCTTAAGTTAAGCGATAACACAAAAATGAAGAAAATAGTTACCATCTGGAAACAGAAAAGAAATGTATTTGGAGATTCTTGCGTTTTCTTTGCCTAGATTCTCATCCTATCAAACAAGATTTATTTTTTTAATAAAAAAAGTGGCAAAGGAAAATAGCCAAGGGATTCTCATGAGCAAACGAATCAGTGTAAAAGTTCCTCCTTCAGCAGCTTACCTTCCATGAAACCATGTTATGGGCGTACAATTCATAAAACTCATCCAACACTTCAACTTGACTAGATTCAACTTCAGATATTAGTTTCTTCAAAAAATTCTTCACATATGGTACGTGAAAGTGGTTCATTTCTTGCTGAAAAAAAAAAAAAAACAGAGAAATAAGTAAACTCCAAAAAAACAAATGTTCAATTACTCTCTATATTCTTTAGAACCAACAAATCTACATTCAATTATTACATTACAATTGCAGAAAACACAAGAACATCTACATTCGATTACTCACTATATTCTTTGGAACCAACAAATCTAAATCGGAAGTGAACTAATAAAGCAGAGATTTAAAATTGAATGAAAGAAAAACAACGAAATAAAACTGAAATGTTTAGAATCTTTACAGCTTTGCCAATGCAATGATCCCAAATGAACCTCTGCACTGTCTCAGAAATCAATCCACGACCCAAATCCCTAAAAGAGACAAAAAAAAACACCATGAATCCCGATTGCGAGAAACTCAGACAATCTAATTGGAAAGAAAATGCGATATCATTGAGGAAAGGATATAAAAATCCAATAAAATGGTTACAGAGATGAAGTGAGAGAGCATTTTTCAGGTGAAGTTAAGTAGGGTATAGGAGTGTACCTGGCCATGGATAGTAAGGAATCGGCTGGTTCCATAGCGAGGAATGCAGAGAGGAGATGGAGGCCAGTATGAATAGAGATGTCGGTGGCGAGCTCCTCCGCCATGGTTGATTGCTGTCCAGACACTTCGAGCACAAGCGATCGATAGTAAACGAAAATGGTGAGACTGGAGAAATGGGCCAAATCGATAATGGCAAGAATTAAGTAATGGGCCCAGCCCAAGAAAATTACAATTTCTACCGGTCAAACTAGGTAAGCAAGTGCTAAAATGAGTTTATTTTCCTCCTACTTAACCCCCTTTTTTTTAAATTTCAATAACAACTGTTCACCCAATAATTATGTTGCATTTTCATTTTTTTTTTCTTGTTTGTGCATCTCAAACACAAATAATTATTATCTTTATAATTATTCATTTTCATATTCTCCTCATAATTCTCATTTCATCGATAAATCATTATCATTCCAGTTCCAGAAGCACATTTAAAATGTTTTTATTTAAGATTTTTTTTAAGAGAATGACTAAAAATATTTTGATTTTAAATTAAATGTAATTTTATTTTTCAAAAATAAATAATAGATTAGTTAAATGAATCCACTACTTTTTTTACTTTGTTTTTTTTTTAATTATTTAAAATTAGATTCTTGTTAACCGACCCTCCAAATCTATCTAATAAAATTATTAAAAAAAACCAAAACATTTAGTCTCTTAATTAATAATTTTCATTAAAAAAAAAAAAATCAAAACAAATGGCTCGATGGTTTTTAAAATTTTAAAACTAGAATGAAGATTTGAAGGTTATTCAAATATTTGAGTTACATATGCTTACATCTTGTTCATCTTAGGACAATAATGGAGAATAGTGCAAGAATATAAATTGGGATAAACAAGATGAAACTAACACATCTAATGCGCCTGATTTCCATCACTGTTGGCTTCGAGTTTGTGCGCGAGTTACACGTCATCCACGTTCACAGAGCTCGACGCCAATCACTCTGCATTTGGTTTCAAGTGTTGGTGACGAGCCCTTACATTTCCTATTTTTCTTTTGTTAATAATGAAAAATGGTCATTGGATTAACGGTAATGATTTATATTATCGAGAACGAGATGCTTACAAAACAACAAAAGGTAAGCATACCGGTGTGGTATGAGTCATAAGACCTCTAATGCCTAAGTAAGTAGAGTATTTGAGAGAGTCTTTTAGAGTGCTTGATAACTTAGGAATAGCTTACAAAGAAGTAGTTTCATTCGGTTTATTCCACTTAGATTGTGATGGAGAACTTCTGACTATTTTATAGCCACCAGAGTTATAACCGATGCAGCCCACTAATTAGAACGGAACTTACAGCTTTCTCTGATGCTGCTAGGTAAAGGAAGAGATCATCCCATTGTATTGACTTGGAAATGAAGGATATAATTCCCAAATATGCCTTCAGTTGTTTTAGGGCTTCCCCGCATTCTGGGGACCATTCAAACTTTCCTTTATTCTTCAGTATTTTAAAGAAAGTGAGGCATTTATCTATAGTCTGGCTTATGAACTGACTAAGGGCTGTCACTTTCCTATTCAAGCTCTGCAACAAATTTAAGGTTTTGGGAGGCACCAACTCTGCTCGTATCTTTTCTGGGTTGGCTTTGATTCCTCGATAGTGTACCAGGAAACCTAGAAATTTTCTTGAGTGCACCCTAAATGCACATTTGTTGAGGTTAAGCCTCATCTTGTATTGCTGGAGAGTGTGGAAGGCCTTCATCATGTCACCCTGATGTTTTTCAACATGATTTATTTTCACTAGCATATCATCCACGTAGACCTTCATACTTCGACCTATTAAATGAGCAAATATTTTGTTTATCAACCTTTGGTAGTGTGGCTCTTTCATTTTTCAAGCAGAAGAGCATGACATTATAACAGTACATGCATCAGCTGGTGAGTAAAGATGTCTTATTCTTGATTATCAAGATGCATTCTAATTTGATTTTATCTCCCGTAGGCATCCATAAAAGTCAACATCTGATATCCGGCTGTCGCATCCACTAGTTGGTTTATTGGCCAGCCTTATTGAGATTTGTGAAGTCGTTGCAAGATCTCCACTAATTTACATTTGGATTTTTTACTGGTATAACATTGCATAGCCATCGGGGTATTGTAACTCGTGAATAAACTTTCTCTATAACAGCTCGTCTACCTGCTTGGTGATGACCTTATTCAGTTCATGGTGAAACACTCTTCGTTTCTAGCTTGCCCGCTCATGGTCTCGATCGATGTTTAGTATGTGAACCATAACCTTCGTGTCTACCCTCGACATGTCATCGGCTGACCAAGCAAATATCCATATTGTTTCTAAAACATGTCACGATGTTTTCTCGTTGTTCTTAATCCAGACCAGTACCAATGTTAACGACTTGTTTTTCGCTTAGCTAAGATACAATCTCCAACTTTTATACAAGTTTTCCCCTACCTCGTTCAGTACTTCAAGGGGAAGTGATCATGTCTTTTTTTGAGGACTGGCTTTCTCAGAAGTTATCTCTTCAATATCTTTCCTCGGATCAACTCCTCTTCCATAGACCTTTACAACTAATACCCTATTTAATAGCATTTTAGGATAGCATTTTATTTAGAATGCTTTTGAAAAATGAAAAAAAAAATAAATAAAGGAAGAAACTCATTAAATTTAATTAAATGAATTTTAGGTTACACTCGTACAAATGTTGCAAAAAAGGGAAAAAGCGGTAACTTTTCATCCAAAGTTTAAAAATTAGGCGCTGAACAAAAAAAAACCAATTTAAGATAGCTCTTTTAAAGTGCAATTAAAAAAAAAAAAAATTTGTGTGGTTACACTTCTTCCACGGGTCAATCTCATTATCTTTAAAAACAAACTAGGTGTGAGCAACTCAACAGTAAAGAAAAAAAAAAAAAAATTGGGTTCCATCTCTCTGTCTCTATTAGTCAATGTGAGAAACTTCACCTATAATGAGGGCGTATTTGACCGAAAGGTTAGCTTAACTCGTGATAAGTTAATCCTTAAGGGCGTGTTTGGTAGATGGATTATGATTAAGTTAATCGGTGTAAGTTAAGCTAGATGTTAAATTAATCTGAGGATTAAGTTGATCTGTGCTTAGTGCATGAATTAAGTTAAGCTGAATTAAGTTTAGCTGAATGTTGTTTGTTGCAGAGATTAAGTTAAGCTGAGTATTAAACTAACATGTGTTTGGTGCATGAATTAAGTTAAGCTGAGTTTTCAATTTATAATTTTAAATTCATGTGGTTAACTAAATTCATTGATTTTTTAAAATGCGAAATTAGTTATAAAATAACATTTAATTTAATATAAAAATAAAATTATAAATTAAAAGATATATTTCTAAAGAACAAAATCAAATAAATGAGAGAAAAAAAAAATATATACATAAATGATTTAAAAATATAGACTTTGGTCTCATGATTTTGAAAAATCTATAATTTCGTTTCTATATATAGTTTGAAAAGTCAGAATATAAAAAATGTGATAAAAAAAAAAAATCTATACGTTCATAATTATTGGTAAATAAAATATATAAAAGTTATTTATGAATTTAATGATGATAGTCTGAGAAAAATAATTGATAACAAAAATTAGTATATTTATACCTGAGAAGTTATATTAAATTCGCCTAAAATTTAGAAATAAGATGGAAATCGCCCTAAAATATGGATTAACTTTTTTTTTTGAAAGAAGCAATTCATTAACCACCAAAACAGGAGCCAGGAAGCTCAAACAACACCAAGGCAAACACCTCCTTCGGGAGATGCTCCCTTACACCATATAATCTTGTTCACTATCCACAACAGACCTACCCACATATAAAGATAAAAAGTTAGGCACCACTTTTGGGTTAGCCAACAAGTCTGCAACTCGGTTACAAACACGCTTACAAAAAGAAAACGAAACACCATTGAACCGAGGTAACAAACCAAAAGCATCCTCAACAATATTGTTGAGCTCAGAAAAGTCTTGGGAAATTCCATTGAAAATGTCCATAAGAATTTAGAATCAGATTCCACCAAGACAAAAGGAAGAGAACCATTGCAAGAATCCAAGATATGTTTCATCCCTTCCTTCACCGCCAAACCTTCCATCAAAATAGCCGACAAAGCTTTAACATCCTTGCGGGCTCCCACCAACAGAGGATGGCCATACTCATCACGAACGATCCACCCCATGCCACCGCAACCCGTTCGAGCATTCCACTAGCCGTCCACGTTCAGTTTCCACTTTCCCAGCAAGGGAGGAATCCACACATATGGGGAGGCTCCCACCTCATCCAACGCTGAATTCCCATATGCACCAAGAAACCCCTTACCAGAATAAGAATTACACATATTAATGATCAAATAGGAAATATTTTCAATATTAATGTCAGAATTCCGATGCAAGATAGAATTGCGGCAAATCCAAAGTTGCCAGAGCACAATCATGGCTTTAGAATGATCGTGGCTCGGCAGTCTGGAAATAATTCCTTTCCAAAAACACTCCCCAGAATCCGCACACCTGAAAAAAGAAGCAAAGTCAGAAAGGAAAGGGAAAACATCAATCCAAACCTTAACGCCGCCTTGCACTCCTTAATAATATGCATATAAGACTCAAGATTTTTACCACATAAAACACAAGAACCAAGGGTATTCACCCATCTTTTTAGAATATTTTCTCCGGTAGGGATAACATTATTCCACAAAATATGGATTAACTTAACACCCACCAAACACGCCCTAAAATATGTGTTTGTTCCACAGATCATGCTAAAACGGAAATCGAGCAACTTAACTCGGATTTTGAACAGTCTTTACTGTTCAAATTAGAGAGTTTTTTTTCTCTCTCTTACTAGTTCTCTCTCTTCTTTTTTTTTTTTGTAAAGAAAAGCAGCTTTTTTTGAACCTTTCTATGCTTCTCCTCTTCTTCCTTATCGGTAAAACTCCATCCTCCAGCTCGATCTTCTAATGATTTCAAAACGATCTCAATCTCGATTTCGCCTCGACCTTCTCTAAATCACCACGAAAGGGATGATTTTGCTCATAACTCTTCTTGGTTTTGAGCCATTAAGATGAATTTGCAGAATGATTATGCTTTAGGCCAACTATTTTCTGATCGTATTTTCCTTTTTTTGTGAATTTGGTTCCCAATTTGTTTTTTTTTGATGTGGGTTTTATAGAGCTTATGTTTTCTCTTCTCTTCTGACAACTGTTCTTTAACATTGTGAAAAATCAATTAGAGGGAAAAATGGGAAAAATCTAACCCAGAAAAGGAATTGATCACGAGAGATTGAAAAAGCCCTGAATAGAAAATAGAAAGAACCCTATGAGTCGGCTACGCAAATTCAAGACGAAAAAGGTTAGGATCCGTAAGAATCATGTTCGTCATTGTTCTCCAAATGAAGAACATGGGATGATGATGATAAAGGTAAAGTATAAAAACAAACATGAAAAATGCAAAATTGAAACAAATCGAGAAACGAAAAAGGGAAGAAAAAGAAGGGTTCGAGCTCAATCAAGGTTCAGAAATTCAACAAACACGTAAATAGAATTAGAAGAAGACTTTGGGGTTTGAAGAATGCAAAAGCAACTTTTTCTTATGTGAATTTGTGTGTGTGTGTTTTTGTTTTTGTTTTTTTTTTTTAAATTTCTTTATTCTAATTATTCATAATCTGATGACAACTAAGTTTTGTGAATCCAGACGTCTTCCTTGTCAATAGCCACTAAAACAAGCAATGAGTGAGACATAATTAAATTTTACAATTTCAAAAACAATAATTCAGTTATTATGGTTTAACAAAACCAAAAAATAATTACTGTCTGTAGTTGCAAATAATTTATATGAAGGGGATTGCATAAAAAGGACAATTATTTATATATAGATAATTAAATCCCCTACTTAAATTTTAGAAATTACCGATGATATTGGCTATTTTTACGTTTTATCATTTTAAAGATGATAAAAATTAGCTCAAGTTTAATTTTGAACACCAAATTTATAATTACACATTAATAAATTTATGGAGACAGGTGAATCATTTAAAAAAAAACATAAAAATGATAAATAAAAAAACTCACTTATAATCTTGCTTTAACTTAATCTTTGCAACAAATCCAACTTAACTTAACCATTAGCTTAACTTAACATTCCTCTCAAATTAACTCTCCCCGTAACTTAACCTCCATGGTTAAATAGTGGCATATGAATCCAATAATTACAAATTGAAGCATCAATTTACTAATATTTTGAAAATAATTCATTCTCTTTGGTGGAATCATTATGAAATAAAAATTAATTCATCTAATTCATTGCATGTTAATTTCATACAAAAAAAATCAACTCATATTAACTTAACATACATAACAAACACAGTTTAACTTAACTCTACTTAACTGAACCCTACTTAACTTAATTCATGCCACAAACAACACCCAGTTTAACTAAACTCTGCTTAACTTACACCGATCACAAACTCAGCTTAACTTAAAACTCATATTAACTTAACGCTCCTCGTAACTTAACTCTTTTAACTTAACTTCTCTTAATTTAACTCTCTTAAGTTACTCATTTCCCAATGGCGTGAGCAATTCAAAATTCATGCTCAAATTAAAATGAGGATGCGAAAGAGAGTAGTTATATTCTTTTAGTTTGAGAAACTTTATGATTCTTCTGCGGCAAAGAGGTAAGATTTGTATTTAATCATCTTTATGACATTTTCTTTGCTGTAATTTTTGTTCTTGTTTGAATATTCTGTTTGATATTAACGAGATTTATGGTTAATATGAGTTTATTTGACAAAAATGGTTAGTCCACATCTAATATTAGTATTTTTTGGCTTAAAAAAAAACTGTTATCATAAAAGTTATTACTCTTCGAATAGGTTGGATTTTAAACCTTTCCCACCAAATAAAATCCCTACTAAGAAATATATTTTTTCATCTATTTTTTTTTTGTTTTAAAATTCAGTTTTATTTTTCTTGTACTGCTAAGCTATTTTTTATATTACGTTGATGTACATGTATGTACCTCAGCCTTAATAAGCTATATAGTGTGTACATATATCGTGATAGTTTATGAGTAATATACTGTACATATAATGTCCTTTGATATGAATTTACTTGTTGATCTATATGTGTTGTAAGTTAATGTACCTACATATACACTGTTAACAGATTGACATATGTGTTCGTACTTATTAGTCTCTCTCTATTATGTCATTCTCCTCCTTATAGATTCTAGAACTTCTAGTAGTTTTTCTCTCGAGTTTTTTTGATAGTATACCTTTTAGACAAGCACTAAAAGCTTTGTTGTTTGCCAACAAAATCTGCCTTATGAGCAAACATTGTTAAGTTCCAATGTTTGTTTTGAGATTTTTTCCCCCAAATATAACCCCTACTTTGCTTCCAAAGATATGGCCAAAGATAGACTCATTTAAATATTGGTTCATATGATACATCTGTGGTATACTGTAAGGACCCGACCCAACACAGAGTTAAACTCGGGGCCTTAACCTCTTATGCATGATTAAAACTTTAATAATTCGTAGAGACATGTAAAAAGACATTTGCATTTATTCGAAAACACCTAGAAAGCATAAACTTAGTATAAGGGTACCCGAAGAAACATAAAACGATCATTAAAAACCTATGCTAAACATGCCTCAGTTCAGTTTCATGCTTTAAACCGTAAAATCAAATAATAACTTTAAAATAAGCCTAGAAAACCTAATGCAACGTGCCCATGGTCACAACAGCCTTAGCTCAGCCATCCCGATCCACCTGTCAGTACCTGAAAAGGATTCCACAATGGAAATGGGTGAGTTCGCGAAAACTCAGGGGATCCCAGCACAGGATCTAACAAGAACATGCACATAATCATAGAAACACGAAGTAACATGATTACGTGTAATGCCTTAAGCTCAACCTTATCTCGGAACTCAGGCTTTTAACCTTGAACTCAAACTTTATCAAAACTCGGTCTTTGTCTTGCCTCGAAACTCTAACAGTAGACTTGGTAACCTATACTAGTGTGAGAGCACCTCGGCGAGCCGTAACAATCTGGTTGCCGCCAGACTTCGAACACTCGCGCGACAGGGTAGATCAAAGACTCTCCGCAATAGGATATCTCCCGACTCACACTCCTAGCACGACACCTGGGAAAAGTCAAGCAAACTCTGGGTAGGTATGGCTAATCAGGTGGCCCTCCGATCCTGACACTACCGCGACGCAGGAATATCTTCCTCAACGCCCGACACTTGATCTAATCCCCTAACGAGTCTAGCGATCAAGCCACGTCTGACCTAATCGTAGCTCGCGCTCAACAACGTGTCCCCTTTGGGAATTTTAACTCGTTTAAAACTCATCGGTTCCCACTGGAACTCCTAACTCAGAACATAACAAATGATTGATAAACTCGGCCCCTAATGGGCCGGTTAGCACTAACCTAGATTGGTATCACACCTAACTAGACATACCACAATTTTCATCATAGTTGAAACAGGTAACTTCCTACTACGAACTCGAAGCGTAGCAAAAAGGGAACCTAACTTCAATGGATCAATCCTATACATATCACATTAACCTAGGAGTTGAACATGCTGAAATACTTATTTAAACACACATGAAGTCATAACGATCTTGAATACATACAATAACCATGCTGGAACGAACCAATCATATCATATAAAGACTCATAAAAACTTCAGAACAATAAACACAGTAAAACCACGTCAATCAATGCTTTCTAACTATATACATGCTCAAGAATCACCACAACAACCCTATACTGGGGAAACATTCCCTTACCTTGTCAAAAAATCGCTCGAAACAGCCCTTGGAACTCGAGTAACGAATCCCCTAATTGATCTTCACCTAACAGTGGACATACAGGACAAACGAGTGAGAATCTGGCCTTAAAAACCCAAAAAATGACTCGGTACACAGGATTTACCTTAGGGACGAAGTCCGGGATTTTTCGCCATGAAATCTGGCGGCGACGCGTGAAATTAGGCGGCGGCGCGTGAGATTACTCGCCGACGCGTGAAAAATAGGCTCGGGGACGCGCGACTAGGCTCGGGCTGGCGCGGCTAGGTTCGGGCGGCGCTGCAGGCTCGGAGTGGGGCTCGGCTTGGTTCGGGTGACGTTGCAGGTTCGGGTGGGCTGCTTCAATCCAAAGCTGGGTTCGTGTCAGAGGATCCGCTGAATGGTGACACGTGGCAGCAAGGCAGCGGCTGGCGCGGCGGCGAACGCTGATTAGTTGGAGAAACGGCGGCTCTGGCTCGGCGAACAGCGGCACGACGCGTGGCGCCTCTCGGTTGGGGAGCGAAACGGCGACTGATGGTTGGTGCAGGCGTCGGGGGCGCTGATTGGCTGACGAGGCGGCGTGTGCTAGTTGGCTTGGAACGATGGTGCTGGCGTAGCAAATAGCGGAGCGACATGTGGCATTGGCGAGCGACGGCGGCGTGTAGACGGTCGACACGTGGCGAGCTCTGGTTCGTGGCTCAGGCGGATGACGGCGGCTCTAACGGCTTCTCCTCGGTTTCCGTCCCCATACTCAAACTTTTGAAAATTTCTCTCCCTCATTCGTTGCACGAAATTTCATAACCTCCCCTCAAATCACGAGGTCATTATGACCCACTCAAGATGCTATTTTTGGCATTTTCTAATTTTGTCCTTTAGTGACAAAATTATGAAAATGCCCTGGTTGACTTTTTTTTTTATTGTTAAATTTTTTTTTTTTGGGCTGTTACATGTACATTCTTGTACGTATTGGAATGATTTTGGCCAAGTTATAGCAATCATTGTAAATCCCATTTTCAAAATCATTGTACATCCACTATACATCTCTTATTTTCCGTCAAGGTTATAATCTTCATTTTTTTCAGCTACATCTTTGTACATAGAATGATATTTTAAAATTTATTGGGTTTTAGAAATATATTAGAAGAGAAATTCTCCCATCGGAAAGATGCAAGGAAGTGGTGTGCTCCAAGTACTATAAAAGAAGCATGCAACTTTAGTTTCAAAGCATTCCAAGTTAGAAACACTTTAAGTTTTGTGTACCCACTCTAGTTAAATTCCTTTTGTATTCTATTTTGAAAGCTGAGTGAGGTAAAAATGTGAGTATTTTATGTTTTGAAGAAAGTGTTTATGTAATTGGAGTCGATGAGAGAATTATGTGTGATTGTAGCAATTTTTCACATAGTGGAAGTTATTTTTGTCTGTGGTTTTTCTTTTGATTTTGGTGCTTTTCCACGTAATTTCTTGTGTTATATTATGTTATTTTTTCATTTAATTTCTCAATTATTTTCTACTTATTTATGCGGTAATTAGGGAAGGTTTTTCCAATAAGTGGTATTAGAGCTTTAGGTTTGTAGTTTTTTGAATTGTTAAGTATGCTCTGTGGTTGCAGTTTTGTTGGAGCTTCCACATCAGAAAATAATTCTTGAAACGACTATAGTTGAGTAAATAGTCTTGTTCGCTATTTGTTGATTTGATAGGAGTGAAGCAGACATGTCAACCTTTACGAGTGCAGTGAAGATTGATGTGTAGAAATTTGATGAAATGGTGATCAGTGGCTTGTGGCAAGTACAAGTTCGAGATAGATTGATACAATATGGATTACACACGGATTTGAAGAGATGATCAAGATGTGATGCTTCTAAAATAAAAAGATCAAGCGGTGATGATGATCTGTGGGTTAGTGAAGGTTCCAACACATTCTCAAAAGTCACAAGTAATCAATAGAAGAAGAAAGACTCTGTGCAGAATAAATGTTATTGGGCATGCAGACAGACTAGTCTCATGAAAGAAAATTATCCAATAGAGCAAGTTCGTCAAAGGGCTCGGGTTTAGATGCAGACGTGGTCTTTCTTGTTAGAGGAGATGGTGAATCTTTCTGAAGAAGGAAAGAAATCATCTTCGTAGTATGTCCGCTTTGCCATGATAGAGGATGTGATGTCAGCGGTTTCACAAGTTTGCACACGAGCGTTAACTTGACGGTTATGCAAGGTGTGTGGTGGAAGTTATGTCGGTTGCTAGAGAACTTCCAGGTAAGCTAAGTAGGTGGAAGTTGCACCATAAATTTTAGCAAGGTGTATGGACATGTGACGAAGAAGATAAATCTTGGAATGTGAGATTTCAGTTGTTCTACTATTATGGTGGAGTAGGACATAATTCTTAGAGTTAAGGACTATGATTGTCGGTGAAGATGTGAATTCTTCAAATATCTCGCCAAGGTGGAATTTTTTGGGTTTTGGCACTATATTAGAACAGAAATTCTCCCACATTAGAATGATGCAAGGAAGTGGTGTGCACTAAGCATTATAAAAAGAGTATGAGGCTTTAGTTTCAAAGCATCCCAAGTCAAAAACACTTTAAGTTTTGTGTACTGACTCTAGTTAAATTTCTTTTATATTCTCTTGTGAGAGAGTGGGGGGGGGGGGGGGGGGGGGGGGGAAAAAGGGGGGGGG
>JBBMEG010000020.1:10583219-10593639 GCA_037832605.1 Cyclanthera cordifolia
GTGTTCTAGAGTTCTCTCCATCAATCTTGAATATACTTGTATGATCTAGAATCTTCTTTGAACATCTAGAATAAAGGAGAATTATCTAGATTTCTCCAATATTATTTAACATGACCTTCTTGAGACAAAATGAAGAATAATCTGAAGTTTTTGTCAGCAAACTCTCATACTTTTTTTCTTTTTTTTTTTGGTTATCAAAACTCTCATACTTAGCTACACTATAAGAGACATTGTCAAATTTTCCCTCACTCTTCATCTCAAGAATCTCATACCCATCTTGACTGATTTTCCACTTATTTGGTGTCTTTGAACCAAATGCAAACAAAATCTCAGTTGTTGCATTGCACTTCATTGGTTAGCATCTCCTTAGATTTTTTTTTTTAATTATTACATCAACCTTAGTCAACCAATTTATAACACTAGGTTTTATGTCTTCGACATTTCTTCTTGCATCATATACCATGAATTGCCCAATTTCTCTAGTTTTCTTTAACATTTCAATGCAACTTTTGAGCTTTAGAA
The DNA here is from genome assembly GCA_037832605.1 of Cyclanthera cordifolia. NCBI lineage: Eukaryota > Viridiplantae > Streptophyta > Magnoliopsida > Cucurbitales > Cucurbitaceae > Cyclanthera > Cyclanthera cordifolia. The sequence continues at coordinate 10,583,742 of JBBMEG010000020.1, forward strand.
CGTTGGCAATGATGAAACATAGATAACTCTAATGACACAATTTTTCCAACAATAGAAGTAATAATTTCCATTCCCTTTGAAATGATACTTCAAAAATTGAGAAAATTAAAGAAATTATTCAAAAGCTACAAAACATTGAAAATGAGTGAACTTTAATAGAAATTCGGGTACACTCAGAAATAATTTTACACAAGAAGTCTCAACCCACAAAAATTATATATGAACAAGAAACAAGAATACGTAAAAGAAATGGAAAAGAGAAATGAAAATTAAATAGTGTAAGTGTGAAAACATGAAATGTTTTACCTGATTGCAATAGGCAGAGATGACACAGCTCAAAGAGAAATAAAAAGATCAATGAATGGAAAAAGCAAACTAATGATTATTTCTATATAGGATTTTGAATTCAATAATGGAGGAAGCAGAAGGTCTACATAATCACTTTAGTCTATTCTGAAATTGTGTTCCAACCACTCATTCATAATGCACGATATTTTATTTTTATTGAACTAAATACTTATTCGTGTTTATTTAAAAAAAAATCACAAAAGATTTTTTTTTTTTTTTTTTGAAAACAAAAGAAAAATGAAAGAAACAAAAAGGGTTTACTAGGAAAATACCTAATATTATTTAATCTTAATATATGTTTATTTCTTTAAATTCAAATTTATTTTAGGAAAATTGAAGTAGGTAACACATTTTGGAATGTGCATTATAATTAGAGCACAAGTTTTTCAAAAATTCATTTAAAACACATTTTCCATTTTTTTCGAAATTCCTTTTTTGCCCTTTCAGGCGTCTTCTTCATTTTTTGCCCTCCCATTTATTTCATGACTTTTCTAGCCTGGATTTTCTTTGTTGGTCACTTCATGGTCAGCTTCTTCGCCACAATTTGTTTGTTGTTGTTTCTGGAATTTTTGTGGATATGGAATACAAATTTCTTTAGAGGATATTTGCTAAGAAGGTTGTGTGAATGTGATCCATATGTTAGAAGTGAGAATTGGAAAATCAGCGCCCAAGTTTTCTTTTATTTAGCTTAATGATGCTGCATAGTAATTTTTTTGATCGGGAGTGAATGAGTTTTGTGGCTGAATTTGATGTTATTCAAAATCATCAGCAAAAAAATCAACAAATAAGCTAAAAAAAAATAGTATAAAGCAAAACTTTAGTTTTTCCGGCGAATGACCTTGAAACACAATTTTATTTTTAGATGTACGAAGTTAGGATCTCCGTTTGAAAAATCGAGACTAAAACTGTGCTCACGAAGGGGAGAGCTTTGCAACAAGGTAAGACACTAGTTCTTTTCTGTCGCTAGGCGCCATGTGCCGCCGTTGACACCACAAAGCTTCCACCACTGATTCTGATGAAAGTTTATCACCGAATTGATTAAAGGTTACAGACTTCAATCTGTTTCACTTATTGACTTCAATCATTTCTCTAATAAACTTCAATAAGCTTTTTATTGGTGGACTCAATAAATTTACTATAACAGTGAAATACTAGAGTATTGAAATGTTGATCGAGTGATAGACTATCAAAATTGATTGAAGTCCAAAACAAAAAAATGATCGACTCTCAAATCAAAAAATGATTGAAGAAAAATGATTGAAATCCAAAACAAAAAATGATTAAAGCTCAAATTAAAAAAATGGAACCGACATAATTCAATTTTTGATCGACTTTAATCAGTTTCATTGATAGACTTCAATCATTGAACTAGTAGACAACGAATAGAGTGATAGACTTCAAAGGGATTTTCTTTCGGGCGAGCCTCTTAGGTGTGGGCATTTTGGTCTTTCATTGGGCTGCCCATTTTTTGTGCTATAGGTGCAAATAGTTTTAAATAGTGGTATTCATAAAATTTTTATTGTTTTCTTAATATCCATGCAAAATCTCTTTTATTTTATTATTTATTTAAAATCAAGTTGCCTTTTGTACCCCTCCTCACTTTTTTGTTATTTATTTTGGATTATTTAAAGCATATTAATTTGTAACAATTTTAGAGAATTTTCGGCGATAAAAAATATTTTTTAAATAAGCGGTTTTACTAAAATAAATTTTAAATATTGATTCCAAAATTAAAGCAAAAAGTGTGTGTTTTTGAAAATTTAAGATCTTCAACTTATTTTTTAGTTTTTAAATTACTAGTGTTGTATATATATCGCATACAGAACCAACGGTACATTCAAATTAAACAGAATACAAAAAAGTGGAAATGGTATCTGATATGAGAAGTTTTCATGTGTGAGTATTGTGAATACAAAAAGTTTTTACTTCTTTGCATCGCACAATAGTGTTTAGCTTTCATCGTTGCTATGTAAACACCATGATCAGACAAGGTCCAATTTCACATTCAAAAGGTTCGATTTTATGTTTTTGCTTTGAAGTTTGAAATCAATTAGTTGCTTCTTCTCCGTGATTTTCTAAACTATTTATTTGATATTCTTTTTTTTAAATGTCAAAAGATGTATATCTAGGTTATACATCCATGTACGTATTTAAACAACTCATCAATTATGCAGCAATCATTATACATCCTATTTGCAAACTTACACTAGATTATAGCTAAAAGGCAATAATCTAATAACCTAGGTCTGTGATTTTGGTAAACTACAACATGTAGGCCATCGATCATAACTAAGTCTTGTCACAAAAACCCTCCACATAAACCATCCAAAGTAAACAGCATCGCAATAATGAGTATATATATACAAAGTAAGTAGATTTTCTGTGCGGTAAACTATCATTCATTAGGGGAAGCCAAAGGGTCGCACTAGTAACTCTTGTACATGGATCGACCATGTCCATTGTACTCAAGATCTCAAGGATGCCAATGTCTCACAGTGCACCACCCTATCTAACATGCACCTCTGTACTCCAATCTAGAGTGCAACTTTATACTCACTAAGCTCCCTAACTAGAGCGTGAAAACACCTCTGCACATGCAGCTTATAAGTACATACTACTCATGCCCCAATTGATAACTAGCTAGCAACATAACTAACAACTAGATGAATGCACCAAATCAAACTAGAAAGTGATTATCCCACTAACTATTCACCATTCTGAAAATTTTCACCATAAACTTTTACCACCTAGAGCAAATCGATACAACATCATTCACACTTGCCCACTAGCCAATCCTTATTATCACTCTGCATTATCCAAGGTTAACAGAACCTATATACCAAGAGGTACTCACTTAAAGATGTACGTCCAAACACATCTTTTAACTACTTTAACGATCAATCACACAATGATCTTTGTACTAGTATCACTAGGATACCACCTAGCAGTTTAACAATAAGTCTCAACCTCGAGAACCAAGCTCGACTCCACACTCTTCCAACCATCACTGAAAAGTATAAAGCTCGCATACGACATAACTGCTCTAGAGTTTTACACTCTAACTTCACTAAATAGAGATCATAAGCTCCATCTACTCACACAACGTATCACACTAAATCATTCAATAAGACAAATCTCATATTCACACTCATTCACATCTTGACTCATAATATATCAATCAAACATTCTTTAACTTATCTTGAACAATCTTGTATTACTCAAGTGCATTATATTATCTTCAACTCACAAATACGACACACTTTTAACGAGTACAGTACAACTTACACGTCACCCCTATACTATCTAATGATTGAAACACATCTTGCAACTCACCATTTACCCTCAAAAGAGTGAAACACCATTTACAAACTAGCATTGCACTTTAAAAAAAGTGAAACTCTATTAGCAACTCGATCATCACACTCAAAGGAGTGACACAATGCTAGCAACACACTCTTAACAACTCACCCTACACTCTTAAAGGAGCAAAACACCATTAGGAAGTCACATCGCACTTGCAAAGAAGTGAAATACCATCATCAACTCATTCTACACTCCCAAATGAGTGAAACATTGGTAACAAATCATCATACACCCTCAAATAAATGGAGAGTCTGTATCAACTCACCCTACACACTCAAATGCGTGAAACATTTTTAGTGCCTCACACTGCACTATCAATCGTGTAAGACATCACTAACAACAGTACTCTTACGAGAGTGAAACTTTACTAACAACTCATACATCTCTAAGAGACGAGTAAACACTATTAACAAACCACACATCACCTTAAAAGTACTGTGCAACACAACTAACACTTCACATTGGCGTCTCCTTAGCATTCATACAACAAGTAAGATTGTACACGCATAAAAACATAGCTACTTACCTTCAAGCTGAGTTAGAACGCATGCATCACCCAATGCTTTGAGCTATGAGCTCCTAGAACCGGTAGATGATCATCCACCCAAAACTAATATCATAGACATAAATCAAGAATAAATGATGAGCGAGACGGCTTCATTTCTTTTAAAAACAAAAACTGCGCCGCTTATGCATGAGTCATCAACCACGTGTCGCATTGAACGTCACTTTGATCCTAATAAAAAATGACGTCGATCAAACTTCATTAATGTTTAACCTTGACCTTTCTTTTCTTTAATTAGGGTTTTACAATTTCCGTCTTGGTTCTTGCAAACTATCAAATACCCCAGAGCTTTGCACACACCAAAACAAAACCCCCCAAAAACCATGTACTTACCTGATCTTTCAAACGAACACCCAATACGTACCTATCCTGTTAGTTTGAAACATATAAGGACGCCAATCCGATAACAAAAAAACCCATAAAATCCCCTGTACTTGCGTGATCTTTCAACAAAAACACCCAATATGTACCCTCTAAGGTTGAAGCACACAGCGATGCTGGCCAAGATTAGATTGAGTAATCCACGTGTTAACCCAGATCCAATATGAATTTTTGATAAAAAGTGGTGGACAAGATGAAAGGAAAAAGAAATAGTTTTAGAGAGAGACAATGTCGTTTAAGGAAAATACGGAAACAAAAAATAAAATAAAATCAGCTGTGTGGAAAAGTGGTTAGGTGAGAGATATTATCTCCAACATTTTAGATATGAGAGATTTTTTTTTTCTAATTTCTTTAAAACGTAATTTTGAGTGATGAAAAATTAGTATTTTAGGTAATATTAATTTCTCACCCATCAACGAAATTTGAAAATTAAAGACCTAAATAATACCCACTTAAGTATTTTGCCCGCTTAGGTTTGGGTCCTCGGAGTATTTGTGGGTCTTATAACCTGGAGCTCTGATACCATGTAGAATATTAGGAGAGAATAACTTTACTTTATTTCTCACACACAATAATGATACAACTAATGTGATTTAAATAGAAAAGCTTTCCTAACTAGAATAGGAGAAATAATAAAATAATAATATAATAAGTTATAATATTTCATATTTTATTTACAAGATAATTAAATAATCTAATATAACCAACCTATATGTTACTATTGTAAGAGGCTTCGCACGTTATTAGGGCGATGATTGCTACATCGATCTGAAGTGTGGTGGGACTGACCATAGGGTGGATAGTCTACACTCTAGGACTCGGCATCAGTTGAGGACCTGGTCGTCCATACGTGTAACTTAGTTGAGTGACCTAAGGTGCACACGATGCAATAGGGGAACCAGGCATTGGTCGGATATCTTTTATTGCTAGAGTTGGAACATAAATTTCTAGGTAGTGGACACCCAAATTTGCTTAGGCATAAGTGAGTGTCGTGCTAGTAAGTTGGATCACTCTCGCCTCGACTCCGTGTGTGGTATCTGATGTGTTTGGGATTCACCCCATCGTGTTGGAGGGACCCGAGATAGCCTGAGCGACTCTATTGGTTAGCCCTTGTGTATAGGTACTCTGTCGTACCTGGGAGAGTTTGGGTAGTGGCTTTTCAGTTCTCACGGCATTGGCTAGTGAGACGAGAATTGTCTCAGGGCCCTCGGGCCAGGTGACACAAGTCCTCGAGATTTGTGATGCTTCCCTTTGTTTATTGTAGTTTTCATAGACTTATTTGTCAATACATGCTAGCTTCTGTCTTTATATGCATGCATACCCGTGTGAGATTTTCTTATTGAATTTCATGACTCACCCTCGTTTTATGTTGGTTGTAGCTTTCATCCAAAGGTGCAGGCTTATATCAGGACCGATGACCGAGACAACTAGGATACCGGAGGAGGAATGACTAGTTGTAGCCTAGTTGTTGACACATGTCAAGTCTTTCCATTTTTTTGTATTGATTGTACATGCATTATTTTGTATCTTTTTAATTAGGCTTGTGTATTTGGTTAAAACAAATGCTCGACTCTTTATGTGGTATTTAAAAAAGTAGAATGCTTGAAATCTTTTTTGCATGAAGTCTGATTATGTTTTTCAAATGTTCAGGTTATGCTTTACAGGTGCGGTTTCTCCATTTTTATGAGAAATTTCGCCAAAATTTTTAAGAATTTTTCATGCATTGTCTTGACAACTCGGGTTAACTTTACGGTTTAAGACCGAGTTGTCCCAATTATCTATTTGTTAGGTTGTTCTTAAGTATTTGAATATTAAAAGTTAAAATATTATTTTAATTCATTTTTATTTTATATTAATTGTTGAATTTTTTTAATGCTTTAGATCAGGTAAATTGATGCCTATAACAATTGAACTAACTTTAATCGAACGTGAATTTATAATACATGGTTATAAATAAAAAATTTCACAATTTAAAGTAAAAAGTTAGAAATTTAACAAAAATAAAATAAAAAAACTTATGTGTCATGATAAAGAAAATCTTTTAAAATCACAAAACGTCAGTATAAAGTTAAAATAAATATGTTGTAGAAATTACAAAAAAACACTCGTGATAATATGTTAGAAAAAAACATATACTTTTATTATTAAAATATAATAAACTTTGATTAAAATATTATTTTGATCTTCTCACTTTGAGTTTTATTTTTTAAATTTGTAAATGTTCAATTTTAGTCTTTTAACACTTTCAAATCTGCATTTTTTTTAGAATTTTCAAATTTCAATTTTAGTCTCTACTAAAAAATAAAAACCTCAATTATTTCTATAGAACTTTTTTTAATATTTAAAAAAAAAATTAACATCTATAACAATAAAAATGAAATGTATGTTTACATTTTATATTTTCTCATATATTAAATGGTTAAGATTATTGAATCGAATTCCATTAATATTAATTTCATTTTATCTAATAATTGAATAAAATTATTAATCAAATATCAAAAACTACATCTAATACGAACATAGGTAGACCAAAAATAAAAAAAATAAATAAAATGAAGAGTTTTTTTTTTGAGATAGATAAAATGAAGAGATCTTTGACTAATTAGATATAAAATGTGATTTTGAATGATTAAATATGACTAATAATTTTGAATAGTAGTTTGATGAGCTGTTAGTAAATATGTGTTTCTAGTTAACTCTTTAAATCTACGTTCAATTACCTTAAAAGTTAAAAAACGAAACATAATTTAATTGATTCGACTGAATTACCAACTTATTTGAATTGGTTTAAATTCAAATAAAAATAAAAATTTGGCAAGTTAAATTGGTTTATGACTATGAGTTAACATAAAATTACCTAAACTTATTATTGACTTAAAAAAATAAATGGCATTATTTTAATTTAGTTACTGTTTTTGAATTTACATTTTTACAAACAGTTCAGCAACAGCAGCATTAGTGCTGACCGAATGATAAATAAAACAAAAGCATAAAAATTCTTCCTTTAAGCATTTCATATTTCCTTAAAATTGAAAACATTATACCTTCTTTTTCTCCGGCTAAAACCTTCGGTTCTTTTCTAAAGAATTAGCCATGGCAATTTCTTTCAGCAAGTTCTTTGCGATCTCGATGATGACCACAATATATTCGACGATTTTCGAGTGTGGAAGTTCGAGATCAGTGTTTGATTATCCAGCGGCGTTCAACTTCGGGGATTCAAACTCCGACACCGGCAATATCGTGGCTGCCAATGGATTTAGCCTTGGTTTGCCTTATGGACAAAAGTACTTCAACACTCCTTCCACTGGGAGGTTCTCCGACGGCCGCCTCATCATTGATTTTCTAAGTATAATTCTTCTCCCTCAATTCTTACCTTTTACTCTTCCATTTTCTGCTGTCTTTCTTGCATGAAATTCATTACATGATTCGTGTTACTATTTTCTTTTTTTTTTAATTCAACACAGTTACGAAGATGATTTGAATTCGTAACTTTATTTATATATATATATATATATATATATATTCTAACATACAAGCGTTCGTAAAAGAATGTAACAATTTTAACAATGGCCATAACAAATTTCAATTGATAATGATTTCAATTTTAACTATAAGATGCAGAGAACTCTAATCTTCATGCTTAAATTTAAAATTTCTAACAAATTAATCTCTATTGTGAAATTTATCACCCAAATTAAATTTGGTTTTTATGATTCAACAGTTTAAACTTTCTAACTTCAAATATATTTGCTTCCAAATTATTAAAAGAGGTTTCTAAGGACAAACTGAGTTCTATGCTTCATTTTAAGACTTTAGGTCGTGTCCAAAATTGAGGAATCAAATGTGATTTTTTAACCACAAAGTTATCTTTAAAACATATGCTTAAAAAGAGTGTCAAACCTCATGTAAGAAATGGATGACGCATTTGGTTGATGACTTGGATTTTTAAGTTATGCTCGTTTTAAAATTTCAAGTTCAGACTTATTTATGACATTAATACGTAGTATTCATTTTTTTAATGTCTCTAGATGGCTGGTCTAGCTAGAGACGGACCTGATCACGCCACATATAATGTGAATAGAAATTATAATAATTGTTTGTTTGGAGGAGAATTTTAAGAAATGATTATAAAATTTATTTTTCATAGCTTTATAAAATCATCAAATCAACGCCCCCTTATGAAAATGGATTTTATTTCATGTAACTATCGAATTTTATTTTTTTGTTAATCATACTTTTTATGCTAGCTCAACAGCTAAGACACCTAATACCATTATAAAAATGAATGATTTAATCTTACTCTTATCTCTTTTTGAAATTTAAAACAAAATAATATGATAGTATATTATATTGTTTATATTATAGTCATTGAATTCTGAAGATGGTAGGAGTGGCAGTTTAGAAAAAATCCAATTCTGAATTATTCACAAAATAAAATCCCAACTTGATTTGATGTGTACATAGAAAAATCTCAATTTAAATAACATTTTAAACTAGGCTGAGGTGGAGTTGGAGATATGTCTTTTCCATCTCAATCTTGCATTGACTTCAATCCCTATCTTCCTCCCATTTTTCAAATTAAGAATTCTGGGGAGTTTGTTTACAGATTTTATATGAAACTATTAAAAATTTTATAATTATTCTTTAAAAATTTTATGTAAATGAGTTATTATTACAACATTTTTTTTTCAAAATTACTGAAAAATCATTCTCATTTCTAATAAATCAAAATAATTATTTGTGCAACTATTCGTCCAAACACTTGCTAGGTGAACTAAGTAATTTTTAAGCAAAAAAAGAAAAGAAAAGAGAATGATTATCTAATCAAATACAAAAAGAATAAACCTATATTTAGAGTGAGGACCTTGATGTAATTGATGTAGTGTCAAATGTGAATAGAAAGTTTGATGAGTAATTAAAAAAATTGTTTTAAAAGTTGTTATTGGAAAAATATTTTTCGAGATACCTGAACAAGGCCAAGAATCTTTCGGAGCGTAGTCGAAGCCACCCTGGCCCCTAGAGGACCGGCTATGGCGGCCTTGACATCTTGAGGGTCGGTCATGGAGGTCTCGACTCCCGGGGTCGGCCATAGAGGTCTTGACCCCTTGGCGGTCAAGCCCAACCTAGCTTCCTTAAGGTCGGCCAAGAGAAGGCCAGGGCCCCACTGAAGGTTGGCTGGAGGGTGTGGAGTGAGGGGGGGGGGGGGGGGGGGGGGGGAGGGGGGGGGGGGGGGTGGGGGGG
>JBBMEG010000020.1:10593649-10613732 GCA_037832605.1 Cyclanthera cordifolia
TCGCTCCCCCCCCCCCCCCCCCCCCCCGAGGATCCACTAAACCATGTCTGGCCCTTTTAGGGGTAGGCCAAAGTAGGTTTCGACCAGTTAAAGGTCAACTGTTGTGGTAAGACTCTCCCCCAAGATTCGACCAAGTCCAAATGACGACTGGATTCCCTGATAGCGACCAAGAGTTACGTCAAGAGGGCTAGAACCCCCCCCTTAGGGGTGATCCATGGAGGTAAGGACTCGTAAGGATGGATCGAGACCAAAGCCAACCTCCAATGAGATTGGTCGAGTAGGCTAAAACCCACAGGGTTGGTCATGGAGGTTAAAACTCTCTCTTTGTCGAATCGACCAATTCCAAGTAACCCTTAGGACACTTGTGTCGTAAGGTAGCAATGACCAGGAGTTACAACGAGAAGGCCTTTACACCCTTGAGGATCATCTATGGAGGTTAGAACTCTCGCCCAAGATTCGACCGAGTCCAAAGTGACGACTGGATCCGCTGATAACGGCTAGAAGTTGCACCGAGACGGCCAGGACCCCCTTTAGGACTCTCTTACGGACGAGTCGGCCAAGTCCAAGTAACATATAGGAACGTTGCACCTATTATGTGTAGCATTTTAGAGTTACACCGAAGAGCCCACACCTTCAAGGGGTCGACCATGAAGGTGAGAACCATCAAAGGTTGACTGAGTCCAAGTAACCTCCAAGACATAATTGTTATACCTCTAAGGTGTAATGATCAGGAGTTATGCCGATATTCATTCCCTGCTTAAGTGTTGACGTTACAAACAGCTGACCATTAAGTCGCCATTAAGTGAACAACAGAAGTTATAAGTCCAACTGCTATAAAATGTCAAGTCTTTCTCCATTCGAATCCAAGCTGAACTATGCCAACAAACCTTGTAAGCTTCTATGATCCAAAGTTATATCTCTCAAATACTCTTTAAACACCTTACTGACTTAGGTAGTGAAGGCCTTGTGGTTCACACCGCATCGATGTGCCTAACTTTGTTTCTTTTTACAGACTTCTCATTCCTGGTAAAAACAAATCTTTACCATTGATCCGGTTGACCATTTGTCGATATCAATAGTTGAGGCTGTTTATGGGGACGAGTAGTGTTCTATCCAAATCTCTAGATTCTTTCGCTCTTTTCTGCAAAAATGTTCAATAGTATGAGTCACAAACACCACATTGTCGATGGAGAGTTGGATGTTGAGCAGGCTCCAAGAAGAGTTCTTCTAGAGGACAAAAAGTTATTCATGCCGAGAACCACCAAGAACCTGAAGGTGGGGTGTCTAGCAAAGAACCAGAGCATGTCGATCAGAGTTCGAGGCTTTGGAAGAAAAAGTGCAAGAAATCACAAAAAATCTAGGTATTTGATGGAGCAACTGAAATAGTCTTCTCCAACCCAGGCTACCGTTATTGAGAACCAGCGAGCACCGCTGGAGGTGGTGAGGTGCGATCCACTAAGAAAAAGGCTGCGGTAGACAAATGAACGCCTTTGGTTCGGGACCCTGCTAAAGAAAAAGCCCCAGCCATTGAGGCTCAGAGAGAGGCTTTTTTCAGATACCAGAGATTGATCGAATGACTTCGATTGGGCGGTAATGATCAAAGGAGGGACGATTCACCAAATAATTGGCTATTGAATTGAAGGTCGCTCGATAACACAATTAGTGAGGAGCAGCCAGCTTAGAGCACTCCTCAAGTGTCCTCAACCCAACACCTTTCAAGAACCCCAAGTGCCCGAGAGACAGAATTAGACTTGAGACGGACTTGAAAGATGTGATAAACCAGCGTCGAAAGAAGGCATCACTCGAACAGAGTTGAGAACCAATCTTAGTTAGCTCAACTTCGTCTCCTCTAAGATCAATTGGGAGATATAAAGAAAGCACAAGACCAAGACGGACTCGACCTGGACAATTTGGTCGATCAAGTCGATCCTCTCTTTTTATAGATGAAATTATTGAGGAACCTGTCAAGTCGATAAAATTCAATCTCCAAACGATAAAAGCATATGACAAGTCCAAGGATGCAATGAAGCACCTGGATACATTTCAAGCATGGATGGAACTCTATGGAGTCCGAGATGCAATTAAGCGTTGAGCATTCTCACTCATGCTCATAAGACCAGCAAGAAGATAGTTTAAGCAGCTCAAACGAAAGTCTATATCATCATTCTAGGAGCTAGCCGGAGTTTTTTTCACCCAGTTCTTGGGTGGGCGAGATCAGAAGAAGCTGGTCACCCATCTATTAACTGTGAAGTAGATGAGCTATCAGACTCTTCGGGAGTACATGACACGCTTCAATAACGAGGCGTTGCAATTTAAGGGATACATTGATGTTACGACTCTTACGACGATTTTGGTTGGACTTAAAGATGAGATGCTCCTATGATCGTTAGGAAAGAAAGCTCCACTCACATAGGTCGAGCTACTTACTCATGCGCAAGGTAGCTGGTAAATTCCTGGGGGAACATTGAAGGAAAATGTTTCAATCTAGAGTGTGAAAAGACAAAAAGTCACTATGAGTCTGACTATAGGGAGTCGCGAAGCAGAGGGCAGAGGAAAGTCTAGAGAAGAAAGAAAAGACTGACCGAAATGAGATACCACCCAGTCAGTTCGAGAAGTACACTCCAACTGTGGTTCCAGTAGAGAAAATTGTGATGAAGATTCATGACAAGGAGGTGTTGAAGTGGCAAGTAAGATCAAAGCAAGTCGAATAAGCAAAATAAGGTCGAGTACTACCTATTTCACAGAGACCATGGTTATGCAACCTCACACTGCTACGACTTAAAGAAGACCATAGAATGCTTGATTGAATGGGACATTTGAAAGAATATGTTGACGAGGGTGGAAAAGCGTCAGAGCCCTCTAATAAAAGGAAATGAGGCAAAAATTCACCACTACCTCAAAAGATCTGAACCATCATTGGAGAGCCTACTTGAGGAGAATCCAATCAGAGTTGAAAATAGAAGGTAAGACAAGCCAGGGGGCAAACTTAGAGGTGAAAAAGTATGAGTGACGGAAGTTGTTAATGAGCTGCTACATTTCACTACCCCAGAAGCTCTAGCATTACACTAGCCACACAACGACGCGCTGGTGGTGTCCCTAGTTGTTTCTAACATCTGTGTCAGAAGGATCCTCATGGATGGGGATAGTTCGGCGGATATACTATCTATAAAAGCCTATGATGCCATGAAATTGGGAAAGAAAGGCTCAAGCCGAGTACGACACCACTAGTCAAGTTTTGTGGGAGTACTCTAACCCTAAAAGGTTCAATTGAACTTCTAGTAACCTTTGGCAAAGAGGGTAATATAGTCTTCCACTTTGTAAATTTCTTGGTGGTTAATGACAATTATACCTGTAATGCAATGCTGGGAAGACCCACTATACACGGGTTAAAGGTAGTGGCATTAACCTATCACTAACTACTAAAGTTCCGTACTCCTATAGGGGGTAGGGAAGGTTCAAGATTAGCACCTAACCTCGAGAGAATGCTACCACACAGCCTTACAGGGAGTGGTAAAAGTTACTGAGGTAAGAGCTATCAAAGAGAAGTAGGTGCCACGTGAGGTTGTTCAAGAGACAACTCCCGAAGAAGGTCAGGACTTAGAGATAGATCTAAGTATTCCTCAAGATAAGCTGAGCGAGGTAGAGAGAATCTATCGAAGAATTAGAGCTTGTACCCTTCACAAACTGTCAGCATTGGTACCGGCTTGGATCCAAAGAAGTGAGTAAGTCATGTAGAGTTCCTACGAAGAAATGTAGACATATTTTCTTGGTTCGTGGACGACATGTCGGAGGTAGATCAAAGAGTTATTGTTCATAAGCTCAATAACGACCAAGACCATATGCCGGTGTGCTAGAAGTAGAGCGCCTTCAACAATGAACGTAATGAAGTCATCACCGAGAAGTGGACGAACTATTGACGACGAAGTTCATTCGGGAGGTACATTACTCGAAGTGGCTCTCTAATATTGCTTTGAAAAAGAAGTCGAATGGAAAGGGAAGGTTATGCATTGAAGATTACTTCAACAAGGCCTATTCGAAAGACATCTTCACGCTACCTCGTATAGACCAACTAGTGGATGCGACGACAGGACATGATCTGTTAACCTTCATTGTCGCCTCCTCAACATACAAATAGATCAGAATGTATCCCGATGATCAAGAAAATGTGTTCTTTGTTACCAACAGAAGCTTGTATTGTTATAACATCATGTCTTTTGGCTTGAAGAATGCAGGCAATACGTATCGAAGGTTGACCAACAAGATGTTTGGCCACGTGATTGGTAAGAGAATAGAGGCTTGTGTGGATGATATAATGGTGAAAAGTAAGCAAGCGGAAGGACATCAAAACGACCTGATGGAGCCTTTCACACCATACGACTATACAAGATGAAGCTCAATCCTTGCAAGTACATGTTTGGAGTTCGCTCGAGTAAATTCCTAGGTTTCTTAGTGAACCAAAGGGGAATTAAAGCCAATCTAAAGAAGATTCAAGCTGTGCTGGAGTTGGAGTCTCCCCAAACGTTGATGCACCTGCAAATTTGAATGGAAAGGTAGTAGCCCTAAGCCGGTTTATAAGTCGGGTCATAGATAAATGCCTCTTGGTCTTTAAAATTTTAAAGAACAAGTAAAAGTTAGAATAGACCCCAGAATGCGGGAAAGTCCTAGATGCATCCATTCTTTCCAAGTCAGTACAAAGGGAAGACCTCCTCCTCTATTTAGCCACCTTAGAGAGAGCTTTTAGCTCTGTCCTCATCAAAAACAGCAGCGGATGCCAACAGCAGATATACTACACTAGTAAGGCCAGATGGATGCAAAAACTCGTTATCCTCAAGTTTAAAAACTAGCACTAGCACTAGTGACATCGGCTAGACGATTACGTTCATACTTCCAAGCCCACAAGATAGTGGTTCTGACTAATTTTCCTTTGCGACAAGTCTTGTAGAAGCCAGATGCAGCTGAAAGATTGATGAAGTGGGCGTGGAGCTAAGTGAATACACTAACAGGCCAAACCCTCCATTAAAGGGCAAACGGTGGCTGACTTCATTGTAGAGCTCACCCCACCCGTAGAGAAGCTGGAGGAAATCTATATCCTAGAAGGTCCAAGAATGTGGATCCTTTACGTCGATTGGTCTTCAGACAACAGACGTTGAGAGCAGGGTTGTTGTTGCAGTCCCTAGAAGGAGAACGATTTGAATATGCCCTTCAGTTCAACTTTCAAGCGTCTAACAATAAGCCTAAACATGAAGCTCTGATCGTTGGGTTATAGATACCCTTGGCGATAAGGGCCAAGCCGCTTTCTATTATGAGCCACTCTTAATTGATTGTTTGTTAGGCATCAAGAGTATACCAAGCGAAGGAAAGGTGAATGATAACATACTTAGAGAGGGTCAAGTAACTACTAGCTTCGTTTGTAGAGGTACAAATCAAGCAAGTACCTAGGTCCCAAAATGTCGATGCAGACGCTTTGGGTAAGTTAGCCACTGCTTACAAAATAGAAGTAGGCAGGTCGTGCTAGTTGAGATCCTAGAAAAGTCAAGCATCATCACCGAACAGTTGCACGAGATTAGTAACTCCAACATCACAAAACACATGGATAATCATCTTTTTTGAGTACTTGGTGTAAGTGAAGTTATTAGAAGATAAGAAAGAGGTGCGACGTCTGAAATACAAGGCTTCCAACTATGTGGTGCAGGGGGATATGTTGTATAGAAGGGGGGGTACTCTTTACCTCTCCTTAGATGCTTAGATCCCAGTGAGGTCACTTATGCAATGAGGGAAATAGATGAAGACATGTGCAGAAATAATGAAGGAGCAAAGTCCCTGACCAAAAAATTAATAAGGCAAGGGTACTTTTGGCCGACCATGGCTAAAGACTCCAAAAGTATGCACTATCATGTGACAAATGTCAAAGATATTCCACCATCCAAAGGAAGCCTCCCAAGTTCCTTACAAGTATGATGGGACCATGGCTTTTTGCATAGTAGGGGGTATACCTTATGTAAGGACCCATGTTTTCAAAGAAAAAAAAAAAATCAAGGATTTTACTTAACTCCAATGCATGAAAAATCACTTATAAAACAAACTTTAACGGATAGATCAATTATTTATTGAAAACAGTTATTCAATGGAATCCCAAAATATTTAATTAAGTAATAAATATCATTTATCCAAAATTTGCGAAATTCAAAACATGCTAGGATTTTTCCTAAACTCTAGTGCAACGTTCCCCATGGTTAAACAACAGCATGGTCAACATCCAGGTCCAAGTGCTTGGAGGAAGTCCACAATGAAAAGGACGACTCGTGAAACTCAGTAAGGGGCCTCAACTTATGGTTCAACGTGTATACAGTCAAAAGAGCATATCACATAATACAGTACAAGCAACAAAATCAATAATCAACATCATCAAGGGGTACACTAACTCAAATATCCTGGTGTGCCAAGTCATTAAATGTTTAACACCTCATAGAGAGATCAATGACCTATGTCAAAGACTAAAATACCGATCGTCGAGTCCCTAAAATCTAGGTTAATCTGAGTAACTTATGCTACCTGGTCGCCTTTGGGCCTCAAACACTCTTTGTGTGGTGGTAGTCATGTGGGATATAGCTCACACCCGACTTCTAAGCATGACACCTAGGGAAAGTCAGGCGAACACTAGTAGGTATGGCTAACCGGGTAGCCTCTCGATCTGTGGCACTATTACGAGTGAGAATATCGTCCTCTTATTTGGCACCTGATCAAACCCTCTTCCGCTACCTATGTGTTGGTCACGTCTTACCTAAACATCAGAGCATATACTAAAATCACATGGTCCCTTGGGATGGCTTTTAAAATCCTTGGTTCGCTATTGAACACTGAAACTAGTTCCCTTTGGAACGATTAAAAGCTCAATAAGTCATTATGGCTAGTTTCCAATGGAACATCCCGGCCCAACATATATAAATAACTAAAAGTGGCTAGTTCCTTATAGAATATCCTAACATTACATACATAACTAATCAAGACGGCTAGTTCCCTATGAAACTTCCTAGCCGAGCGAATATAAACAACACCTCAAAATAGAATGGAACATGCAAGTACACTCAAAACATGATCACATATCAGATAGCATGAAAACACATTAGTCATCACATTATCAAACAAGCTCAATCATTATGTATACATGTTATTATGCCACACACCACGAGAAGAGGTAAGGTTACCTTACCTGGCCGAATACATTAATGAGCTTCTTAGCTCCAAATCCATCAATCGACTAAGACCAGTATTCAAATATGACCATATTGAATGAATGAGTTGGAACCAGGACCTGGGACTATTAAAAATGGACTAAGGACGTTGAAATTATTAAAAGTGACTAAACTTTGAAAAATAGGTTTTCAGGTTTTGGGACTCGGTCAACTAAGTTGATCGAACACAGCTGGTCAAAGGGACTCTCCTTTCAATAATCCAATCTTAAAGGGATTTATACAAAAGTGTCAAGGGTTAAAGATGACCCTTCACATCAATGGTCAACACTTTACTTAATTTGGTCAACTTTAAAATAGTGCAATTAAAGTCCAACACTTGTGGTTTTAACAAAGTAAGGCTTGATTATGAATCTCCTCAATAAAGATGTTTACAACAATCAAATCCATCCATGGGGTTTTAACACTTTAGAGGTTCAGTTTATCATATGGGTTGACATTGAGCTAGACCAACCATGGACTACCCTTTCAATCTCAACCTCACCTAAAACATGGAGTTTTATCATGAATCTCAAACAACAAGGCAACACATAGGTTAATCAAAGCAACCTCTACATGGGTCTAAACTATTAGCCAAAGGGCAACCATCCTATCCTACAACAAGAGAGGTTTCAAATTCTACTTAGCCAACAACAAATGGTTTTTCATCATACTTTTGAACATCCAATTAGGTTTTAACAATGGTTGAAAAAATGAACAATGCCTAACACAAGAAGCACAAAGGGAGTGAGAACAACTCACTCTTGCCTTAAACACCAGCAGAGACCGGTGACACTCAGACGACAACAGCGGAACAGCTTAGGTTCGGCTCGAACGGTAGCGACCTTCTCTTCCTACATCGAAATAGACCCGCAGGAAAAATAGTGCATTTCGATAACGAGTGACAACCAACGTTGACGTCATAAAATCGTGAGCTCGATATGGGAGCGATAGACAGCTTGAGCCCTTCAGATCTGCGACTACATGAGCTGATGCGACTTCGGTTCAATGTTTTACGACGACGGAGCCTTCTTATTTGAAATCCATGAAGGTGACGCAAGGAGATGGCTAGGGTTGAAAAGTCCCATTTGGGAGAGACGATGAACAATGCATTTTGATGTGAATTCCAAGAAGAAAGAGAGATAAAAGTGAATGATTAGGTGAAATTACAAGTAATTTTGATTGCTAAAGGGGTGTGTTTGGCCAAAGTGAATATGGAAAAGGATTTAATTAACATGGATGATTTGATAGGGTTAAAACTCTTTTAAAAGGAATATCATGGATGTTTGCTAAAACAATTGATTAAAATGAGCACTCAATATTTAATTCATTAAACCCAATTAATTCTGCTTATTTAGTAAAATGTCTTTTAAATAAATTATCTATCGAAAGGAAAAGTACAGGTTGTTACAATACTAGCCCCTTAGAAAAACTTATGTCCTCGAAAGTTGTATTAGGTAGAACTAACCCAACGGAACACAAAAACATCCAACAACAACAAGCGAAGCAACCATAAAAAAGAGTGTCCACCCACCAACTGAACTCAGCTTCCAAACATTCCAACGACGCTCATTAGCAACAAACGGCAAAGCCTCTACATAAATTTCTACAATCAAGAAAGAAAATCCATCCAATTTCACAGTAACCATCCATTCAAAATCCTGGACTCTCCAAGTCTACCAAGAAAAAAAATCATAAAAGTTACTTTCCTCATTAAGGTGAAACATAAACACTTCCAACACTTCCAATAATCCATGAGACTTTCCGTCCCGATCCTTGAGTCACAACAAAAAATTTTACGTGACTCGTACTGATGCTTTATTACAAACAATCTCAAGACGAATGAACACGAGAAGAAACAAATGCTCGTTTATGAATGTCGCCCACACCATCACTTCTAACACATGGCACCTAGGGAAAGTCATGCAAATGCTGGTAGGTATGGCTAATCTTGTGGCCTTCCGGTCCTTGATACTACTACAAGTGAGAATATCGTCCCCTCTTCTGGCACCTAATCAGACCCTCTTCATCTCTCTATATCCAGATCACATTTGCTCTGAACATCAATGTGGGAACTAAAATCACATGGTCCCCTTGGAACGACTTTTAATATCCTTGGTTCCCTATGAAACATTGAAAATTTGTCCTCTTTAAGATGATTAAAAACTTTGGTTCCATATGGAATACTGAAAACTAATCCCAATGGAACATCCCGGCCCAACATATATAAACAACTAAAAGTTGCTAGTTCCCAATAGAACATCCTAGCCCAACATATATCATTAACTACTGAACACCGATACTCAAATATGATCCAATCAAATCAATGAGTTAATTAGAACTAGCACTTGAGACCATTAAAAGGAACCCAAGACGTCGAAATTATTAAAAGGGACCAAACTTTGGAAAATAGATTTTCGCGTCTCGAGATTCGGTCAACTTAGTTTACCAGCCAAGGCTAGCCAAATTGGTCAAAATCAGGCAAATGGACTCCCTTCTAAATAATCTAAGCCTAAAGGAATTTATACAAAAGTGTCAAGGGTTAAAGATGACCCTTCACATCAATGGTCAACACTTTACTTAATTTGGTCAACTTTAAAATAGTGCAATAAAAGTCCAACACTAGTGGTTTTAACAAAGTAAGGCTTGATTATGAATCTCCTCAATTAAGATGTTTACAACTAATCAAATCCATCAATGGGGTTTTAACACTTTAGAGGTTCAATTTGTCATATGGGTTAACATTGAGCTAGACCAACCATTGACTACCCTTTCAATCTCAACCTCACCTAAAACATGGAGTTTTATCATGAATCTCAAACAACAAGGCAACACCTAGGTTAATCAAAGCAACCTCAACATGGGTCTAAACTATTTGCCAAATGGTTTTTCATCATACTTTCAACATCTAAAGGGGTTTAAACAATGGTTGCAAAAATGAACCATGCCTAGCATAAGAAGCATAAAAGGAGTGAGAACAACTCACGATTGCCTTAGACAGCGGCAAAGATCGACGACATCCAGATGACAACGGCGAGATGGCTTGGGCTCGAACCGGACAACATCGACCTTCTATCCTTGCATAGAAACAGACCTGCAAGCAAAACTGTGCAGATTGACAACGTGCAACAACCAAAGTTGGCAATAAGGAATCGCGCGCGCGATCTGGGAGCGATGGACAGCTTATGCCTTTTGGATCTGCGACTACATGTGCTGACGAGGCTTCGATTTAATTTTTCTGACGATGAAGCCTTCTTGTTCAAAATTCATGGAAGGTGAAGCATGGAAATGGCTAGGGAACAAAAATTTGAATTGGGAGAGAGGATAAACAGTGCATTTTGGCATGAATTCCAATTAGGGAGAGAGATAAAAGTGATTGATTAGGTCAAATTACAAGTGATTTGGATTGGTGAAGGGGGGTGTGTTTAGCCAAAGTGAATATGTAAAAACGTTTAATTAACATGGATGATTGGATAGGCTTAAAACTCATTTAAAAAGAATATTATGGATGATTGCTAAAACAATTGATTAAATCGAGCACTCAATATTTAATTCATTAAACCCAATTAATTCTACTTAATTAGTAAAATGTCTTTTAAATAAATTCTCAATCGATTAAAACAAGGAAAAGTGCAGGGTTGTTACACCTTATAGAACCCTTACCAACTAGTTTGGTCTAATTCAAGTTCTCAGTGGTAGTAGTTGATTACTTCACTAAAAGGACCAAAGCTGAAGTCTTGGCGACTATCATTTAAAAGAATGTTACTTAATTCATCTGGAGGTGCATAGTCTCCAGGTTTGCAGTACCCCAAATCCTTATCACTGATAATGGGAAGTAGTTCGAACAACTAGACTTTCAAACAGTTCTGCTCTGAGTTAGAAATTCTACATAATTTCTCATTACCAGATCACCCACAAGCAAATAGGAAAATGCAGGTAGTCAACAAGATCATCAAGAAGAACCTCTACACCAAGCTCGAAAACTTGAAGGGATCTTGGGCGAAAGAGCTCCCACAAGTATTGTGGAAGTATCTCACCACACTTAGAATGTCGATAAGCGATACCCCTATTCACTAGCATTTGGGTCATAAACGGTAATCCAGTCAAGATTAGTCTTTCATCTCCATACATTAAGTTTTTTGATCCAACAGAAAATGACCAACAACTGCGGATGAGCTTAGATCTCTTGGAAGAAAGAAGAAATGCAACCTACGTAAGGGTAGCACAGTACAAGAGCAGAATTGCCAAGTACTACAACTCTGGAGTGTAGAAAAAACGCTTCCAAGTAGTCAATTTGGTGTTGAGAAATATGATGTCGAACACCAAAGAACTCAACAACGAAGTCCTAGGGCTAAATTGGGAAGGACCATACCAGGTCACCAAAGTTGCTTACGGGCACCTACTACCTCGAAGATATAGACAGAACAAGATCCTCCATCCTAGGAACACATTCACTAGAAAAAGTACTTTTAATAGAATGTAATTTAAGTTTTTAATAAATGTTGGCAATAAAAGTTTGTTTTTTCATTCCACCATAGACTCTCTTAATTTAAGCTTTGTTCTACTGATTCCATTATAATCCAAAAGCTTAAATTCGTGGGTAAGCAAGTGAGAGAAATGATCAACATTCAAAAAAAGCTAACATTCCAAATTCCAATGCGCAACTGGAAGAAAAAAAAAGTACTCAGCAAGCAGCAAGACAAAGTACTTAGAAAAATATTCTACTTCAAAAAAGCCAAGGAGAGAAATGATCAACATTCAAAAAAAGCTAACATTCCAAATTTTAAGGTACAACTAAAAAAAAGCAAGTACTCAACAAGCAGCAAGACAAAGCACTTAGAAAAATATTTTACTTCAAAAAAAATGAAAAGGAATACATCAAAAAGCAACAAGTATCAAGTGCTCCTAGAGTCGCGCCTATTCGAGCCCAACCTTCTAGGTTCGGCTTGGGCAGGGTCAAGCCTAGTTGAAGGAGCCCGAACTAGAAGATCACTTTCAGAGACACCTCAAAAGATGCGAGAATCATAATAGGAGAGATGAGTTGGATTGCTGGGAAGCCCAGACTAGAATGCTATAAGAGAAGAGTCGACTACCCTCTCAGCTGTAGTAGTACAAAGTGAGTTGAAAAGGGAAGCAGATTCCCATAACTGACTCGTTCTTGAATGCGGCCTAGAGCCTAATTTATTGCTGCCATACCAACGGTGTTTTCTAAAATCACCAAGGCATGAGAAGAGTCTTTCACCAAGTTAGAGGCAATCTTTAATTTCTCTTATGCAGCAGCTAACTCTCGATGAAGCTAAATGATGGTAGATAAGTCCTTCTTGTCAGCACGTGGAGCTAAATTCTAGGCTGTTCAACAGAAGTTCGAAAGTCATTTAAGGCAGCCTCTACAATACAGTGAGCTTCTCAAGCATATGCTAATTCCCACTTAAGCTAGTCAGAGTTGGAAAATCAAGAGGAGCATGAAAGGTGCAAGTTTTTTGATATATGTCATGAAGCTGATCAAAGTGTGCAAAGGCCCGCCAAGGAAAACAAAAGTCAATTTAATGACTTAGAAAAAAATACATCAAAAGGCAAGTGTAGTAAGCATACCTCATGCATCAAACGAGTCACCTTCTTCAAAATCTAGGAGGCGTCCTCAGTTAGAAATGGCATAGGAGAAGTTTCGACCTTAGACCATTGGCCAAAAACCAAACTCATTTCCTGAACAACATCCAAAGTAGGACAGTAAGGTCTCGACAGAAGGTAGGAGTCAAAACCAGGTGGAGGACCAAACAAAGGTGTTCGAGGAGCGTGAGGACTAAGGTGGGGCAGAGATAAAGTGTTGTCAGAGACAGTTTCGGTCTCATCATAATTTAAGTCCACCTTGATGTTCAAGTCCTCTTGAAGTTCTGGATAACGAGATACAACATCAAAAGCGCGTCGAAGGGTAGGATCATAGTCTATAGCCATTAAAAAAACTAAGGCTTAAAAAATGCAACATAAACTCGAATATCAGAGGCTAATCAAAGTAGCATACCTGGACTCGGATCCTCATTCAAGTTTGGAGAGCCCATGCCTGATTCATGAGGCATAGTCGACTTTGAAAGAAGGTTATAAATAGCCAAAGACTTAGGTGGTCAAGTATTGAGCACTTTGGGTAATTGCAGTAGGAAAAGCCATAACTAAATCATAGAATTTTAACACCTTGGAGCGGATGGCAACTTCCTATGCACTGCACAAGAAAAAAAAAGAGTAAAATATAATTGTTAGCACACAAGCCGAGATAAATAGAGGCATACCATATGTTTCAAAAGCGAGAGATCAAGCATATGTACAAGGAACGAATCATACACCACCAACAAAAAACCACTTATCGCGCCAAGATTGCTGAAAGTTGGGGCAAGAGACCAGTGGAGAAAGCCTATTCAGCAATGTGAGGTAACAGCTCATAGCCATGTTAGTGTGTTGGCAAAACTGATAAAGAGAAATAAGATCCTGAGCACTAAAGAAGCCTTCAAAGCCAGTGTACTCCCAAAGAATGTGGTTCCCGAAGAATACATTACCAGTTCTGGAGCCAGCCTAGCCATGTATAAAAATTCTTAAAGCGAAGAAAAAAGAGGTAACCGAACTCCCATCTCAAACATGGTTGCATAATGTGCAACATTGCTAGGGGGAGGGTTACTATAGTCTTTCTGATTCGTCGAGAGCCTAAGGATCACAATGGGTAGGATGTAGTAGTTCACCCTAAGTTTATCTAAATCCCCTTGGATCAAGACAGAAGCAACCGGCTCAGAGCCGAATCCAACTACTAACGCCTTATGTCGCGTCTACTTTTGAGAAGAAGAGCTAAGGTAGGGCAGGCTTTGGTCTCGTATTCAGAAGATAGTGCTATGAGAAATATTCTAAGAACGCACGTAAATAGAGCTAAAAATAAAAAAAAGTGTTGAAATGGGGAGTGTCTTTAAAAAATAGAGCTTACTTAGCCAAAAATTTTAAAAAAGGTTATAAGGTGGCGAGTCTCTAATAATGGAACCTACTTAGCCATAATTTTAAGGAGGGCTAAAAGGTGATGAGTCTCTAATAAAAAGAGGGCTTAACCCTAAACCCTAAACCCTAAACTCTAGCCCCCTTGGTGGTTGGCCAAGCCCACTTCGGTACCACCGAGGGTCGACCATGGAGGCTTTGACCTCTAAAGTTGGCGAAAAGAGGGTTTAACCCTCTTAGTGTTGGCCATTGCGACCTTAACCTTCGGATGTCGGCCAAGGTAGGCCAAGACCACCTGGGGGTTGGCTATGAGGTTGGCTATGAAGGCCTTGACCCCTTCGGGTTGACCAAAGAAGGCGACGACCCCTTGAGGGTTTGCCGAGAAGGACTTGACCCCCGTGGTCAGTCAAACCAAGTTCGACTCTCTCGAGGCGGCCATAGTAGGTTTTGATCCACCGAAGGTCGATTGTGGAGGTCAAGACTCTCTCCGAAGAGTCAATAGAGTCAAAGTAATGATGGATCCTTCTTTAGGGGTAAATCATGGAGGTAAGGACCCGTAAAGGTTAACCGAGACTAAAGCTGACCTACAAGGAGATCAATTGAGTAGGCGGAAACCTACAAGGTTGCCCATACAGGTTACAACAAGAAGGCCTTGGCCTTTTTTAGGGTCTGCCATGGAGGTTAAGGCTCTCCTTCAAGAGTCGATCTAGTCCAAAGTGATGACTCGACCGATTGATAACGACAGAAGTTGCGTTGAGAAGGCCAGGACCCCTCTTTAGGGGCAAGCTGTGGAGGTGAGAATCCGCAAGGGTTGACCGAGACCAAAGCCAACCTCCAAGGAAATCAGCCGATTGGGCTAACCCCAAAAGAGTCAGCCATGGAGGTTAAGACTCTCTTGTGGACGAGTCGACCAACTCCAAGTAATATTTAGGAACGTTGCACCTATTAGGTGTAACGTCTTGGAGTTACACCCGTCATGGAGGTGAGGACTTGCAAAGGTTGACCCAGTCAAAGTAACATCTAAGACAAGACCGTTACACCTCTAAAGTGTAACAATCAGGGGTTACGCTAGTATTCATTCTCGGCTTAATGACTGATGTTACAAACAGCTGACCATTAAGCCGCCATTAAGTGAACAACAACGGCTACTAGTTCAGCTGCCATAAAATGTCAGTCTTTCTCCATTTGAATCCAAGTTGAACTACGCTAATAAACCTTGTAAGTCATTCTAAATTCCAAAGCTATCTTTCTCAATTACTCTCTAAACACCTTACTTAGGCATCGAAGGCCTTGTGGCTCACACCACACTGGTGTACCCAATTTTGTTTCTTTTTGGAGGCTTCTTGTTCTTGGTAAAAACAAATCATTACTATTGATCTGATTGACCATTTTTCAGTAACAACATAAGTGAATGACAATTAATACAAACAAGAAGATCTTCGAGAGTGATTTGTTCTAAACAAAATGAACATATCTGAGATTGCAAAAAGATTCTTCATTTTAATATTTTATAATTAAGAAATAATTAAACAAAATAATACATTCAAAAGTTACAAAACACATTTCATAAAAAATAAAGGAAGAAAACAACGAATGAGGGATAGTCTTAACAAAACTTATAGAATAAACAACAAACAACAAATAATTGATTTTTTGGGAAAAATAGTTTATAGTTTTTTTTTTCTTTTTCTATAAAGCTTTTCGATTTTATATTTTATTATGTTTCAAAATTAAATATTTTTATTCATGATATTTTAATAATTTTAATTATAATATTTTGAGTTTAAATTTAAAAAAAAATTCATGTCTATACGAAAATAGAAAGATAATGAAGAGTTAATAATTTTAATATTTTGAGTTTAACTTTTCAAATGTATTCAGATAAAGAATCGTAGAATGATTACTTTGAGCGATTATAAATGAAAGTTATTTTGAGTAATTGAAAATTTGAGATTTAGTAATAATTTATTTGGATGATGGATTTTGTAGAGAAGTTATAGTTAATAACTTGTTTTGATGATGATTTTAGTAGAATAATTGTCAATAATAACTTATTTGGTTGTAATTAAAAATGAGTAATTATTTTGATGGAATATAATATCTCGTTTGGATCTACCTATTTGAAATTAAATAGTAAAAACTCATTTTTAATACTTAGTTAATAACCCTAAACAAACATTCCCTTCCTTTGGATAAAACTTTGTTTATATTTTGCCTAATTCTATGGGAGGAAATCTTGATTTAAAATGATTAAAATATTGTTTGCAATGTATGTGTGCAGTGGATGCGATGGATTTGCCTTTTTTAAATCCGTATTTTGATTCCGTTGGGGCACCAAATTTTCGCAAGGGGTGCAATTTTGCGGCTGCAGGCTCGAAGGTTCTTCCAGAAACAGCTTCTCTTTTTAGCCCTTTTTCATTTGGGGTTCAGGTTAATCAGTTTCTCCATTTTAATGATAGAGTTCTTGAGCTTCGAGCAGGCAGAGGTATGAATGATTTAATTATAAACTTCACCGACACGAAGAAAACCTTCTTTGTGATCTTTTCTCTGTTGCTTTGTGTACGTAGGTGGTAAGAAACTTGGCAAGTACCTACCACCTCAAGATTTCTTCCACAACGGGCTTTACATGTTTGATATTGGTCAAAATGATGTCGATGGTGCATTTTATTCCAAAACATTGGACCAAGTTCTTTCCTTAATACCCACCATTTTGGCTGAATTTGAGACTGGAGTTCAGGTTAGGCTCAATGATTTCCTTCTGAGTTTTTTTTTTTTTTTTGTTCTTCTCTTCTCGTTTGATATCTGGGACCAGCTTGTACCCATCTCGACTATTATCACGTTACATGTTATCATATTTTGAAAATTATTTCTGATGAGATGACCAGAGTATCTTAATTTAAAGTATTTTATGACCGCTAGCACTCCTTGATTTTCTTTTGATGTTATTTTGGCACAATGCTAATTGACTCTAGATTTGTTTTTACCCACATAATTTATTGTTTTATTGGTGATTGATGGTGAGTTTGGTTATAACTAATGATTTTTGTTTGCCACTATTTCTGGCTTCTTGGGATATTAACATTATTTTTCTTTGACATCCTCAAGAATTGTGGTTGTTCTATCAGATTAGTTGAAGTGACTGAAATAATTGAATGTGAGTTCAAACACCAACTAGATGCAACATAAAAACAGATCCTTGTGTTGGCTAAAACTTTACTTAGGTATTGTCTAGTAATATGTAGGAAAACGAAACAGGTGAGGGAAAACTGAATGTTGTTTACTGTTTGCTATATTCGATTCTGATACCATATTGAATTATGTAAAATTATTAATGAATCAAAAATTTAAGTGATGGTTTGAGGTAAATTTATGTTTCCAATAGTAACTTTGGACATACAATAAAAAAACATCATAATTGTAAATAATTATAACTGATAAACTGCATTGAATCAAATATGTTATCTATATTTTATATAGGACTATTATGTTTGGACCGAATGAACTATTTGGATTTTATGAGAGGTACACTATATGAACTTTCTTAGGAGATGTTTGTTGCGAGATATTACCTAACTATTACAAATGAACTTTTATTAGCCATTCATCAAACAAGCACATTCAAATGTGTTATTTTCATTCATCAAACAAGCACATTCAAATGAGCTATTTGTAATCACTATTCACTAAAAATAATCATTTATTTTTAATTGATCATTTCTAATCATTCATTTTTAACCACTCATTTCTAATCACTCATTTTTCAAAATAATTACTCATTTTTAACTCAATCTAAACGAGTTATTATCTACAAACTCTCTACAAAAACTATCAACCAAACGAGCTATTAATTGCAAGATCTTTACCAAAACTTACGACCAAACAAGCTATTACTAAAACTAAAATTTATAATCACTCAAAATAACCCCTCATTTTTAATCACTCAAAATAATCACTCTACAATTTTTTTACAAAAAAACACCTACTTAACACAAAAATTAAAATTTCTAATCACTCTAAAATTCTTACGACATTTACGTACATTTTGTATTCTTCATGATCATTTAAACAAGACTGATTTTTTCAACATAGCTAACACAACCCCAAAAAATCACGTAAATTTTTGTATTTCATCTCATGTTTTTATTCTTTGAATGTTCTTTAACAATCTTTCCATACCAACATCATTTATGGTTGTTATTTCATCATCCTTTTTACCTATTTATTCAGAGACTGTACAACCAAGGGGCAAGAAATTTTTGGATTCACAACACAGGTCCTCTAGGATGCATAGCTCAGAATGTTGCTAAATATGGAACTGATCAATCAAAG
The DNA here is from genome assembly GCA_037832605.1 of Cyclanthera cordifolia. Lineage (NCBI taxonomy): Eukaryota > Viridiplantae > Streptophyta > Magnoliopsida > Cucurbitales > Cucurbitaceae > Cyclanthera > Cyclanthera cordifolia. The sequence goes on from JBBMEG010000020.1 coordinate 10,612,174, forward strand.
CTTGATGAATTTGGGTGTGTCAATTCTCACAACCAAGCCTCCAAACTCTTCAATCTACAGCTCCATGCTCTAGTTAAAAAACTGCAGAGCCAATATGCTGATAGCAACATCACATACATTGATATCTACTCAATAAAATCAAATCTCATTGCCAATTATTCAAGACTGGGTCAGCCATCTTGCTGTACTTTTTGTGTATGTAATGTAATGAGTCTCAATTCCTGCTGTCAAGTCTGATCTTTCTGCTGCATTGTGTGTCAGGTTTTGAACAATCTATAATGGTTTGTTGTGGCTATGGAGGTCCACCCCTCAACTACGATAGTCGAATCGTGTGTGGACAAACGATGACGTTGAATGGAACGTCGGTCACGGCAAAAGGATGCGACGATAGCTCGAAGTACATCAATTGGGATGGAGTTCATTATACGGAGGCTGCAAATAAGTATGTTTCATCACAAATACTCACTGGAAAATATTCTGATCCACAGTTTTGAGACAAAATGCATTTCCTTCTCAAGCTCAACTTGTAGTAGCCATACATTCATTACACATCTGATAACTTGTTAACTTGTTTGTCTAAATGTAAAGCATCATTTTGGGATTTTAAACTAAGATCTGACCATGGTATCAGTGGGTAGTTTCATTCAGACTGAGTGGTTGGCCATCAATAAGTAATGCACATTGTTTAAAAAAAAAATTAAAAAAACAATGCACATCTGTTTAGTCATGGAATCAAATAATTCAGTACCTCAAAGTTCAGAGCGAATGCAATGAAATTAAAGTAAAAGAATGAATGATGAACTGAAATCATATTGTTCTTAAATTTGTCCAATTGTAAGATTAATAGGGATTTTTTCTCTAATAAGGTAGAGTTGCTAAGACCAACAAGGCTTCAACCTTTCAAAAGAAAAGGTAACTAAATTGGCATATCATACACAATTCCGATAAAATATTATATTAAAAAGTGTGGGCATCCATCTCAAAACTAATGGTTATGAGGGAAGTAGTCCATATATCATATAAAACAGATGGCCACAAGGTGAGTATCTCCAACGTGCCCTCTCAAGATGGCGCTATATTTGGGAAAACCATCTTGAATTATAACTGAATTTTTGGACCGAAATATGGCTTTGTCTTACTTGCTTGGGTCGGATCTGAACTTTTGGGATCATCAAATACCCGCTTAAGTTTTTCCTTTTGGCTTTTTGGCTATTATCTCAAATTAATTAATTTTAATTAATTAATTAATTAATATTTTGATGGTAACAAACTCGAATTTTGTTTACTGATATTTTGGAGGCATTTTGAATCGCTCAAATTGAAGCTAAAATGAGGAAGATACGGACATTTGAAGTTTGGAAGGAAAATTCGCCAAATGTAAAAACGAGATTTTTCTTCTCTTATTGTTTCCTTTCCCATCAAATCTCTTTCCATCTTATCTCTACTCAATCTTATCCATTACATTTACCCTAAATCTAGAGACCACAATTTATCACATCTTCATCAAATCTCACCCGTTGATCATTTTGCCCTAAATCCAACGGTCGCCTTTTATCTTC
>JBBMEG010000020.1:10613832-10679346 GCA_037832605.1 Cyclanthera cordifolia
TTCAAAACCATAGTTGCAGGTACGCACCAGGATGGATGATCGACAGCTGAGGATAGACCAAAAAGGGGACATGTTTCGTTGCGTCTCGTTTTAATAGAATTGTTTTGTCTTAATGCATTTTTTCCTGCACGAACCATTGTAATAACTTAGTTTGAACTGTTTTAGTTTTAAAATTGAGATCTCGAGTTCTTCTATTTTGTTGACTGCTTGGACAAGATAACTGTTTTGTTTGGAATCTGCAGAGTCGTTTTAAATGCATTTTGAAATGTCCAGGTTTTGTTCATGTTTTGCAGGTTTCCCATATTTTAGGGAAAACTCTGCCGAAAGTTTCTTTAAATTTTTCATGCATTAGTAACGTCCGTGCTATAACCTAACGGTTATGGACCGGGTCTTTACAAAAAGCTGCATAAATCCATCTATGGACTCAAACAAGCATCACGACAATGATTTTCAAAATTTTCACATGTACTTTTGAGTAATGAATTTTTACAATCAAAAGCAGATTATCCTTTGTTTGTTAAAGGAAAAGGGGAGAGCTTCATAGCTTTCTTAGTCTATGTCGATGATATTCTTCTCATAGGACCTACATCTCAACATTTAGATCAAGTCAAGCAACTGTTACAAACTAGCTTTAAACTCAAATACATGGGAAATGATAAATATTTTCTTGGATTGGAAATTTCGCGCTCTCCAACTAGTTTCTATATATCTCAAAGGAAGTATTGTCTTTAGTTACTAGAAGACCATGGAGTATTAGCTGCACGGACTACTTCCCATCCTATGATGCCCAATGTAAAACTATCGGCTACAACAAGGGAAGCACTAGACAATGAGAAGTCCCATGAATACAGAAGGCTTGTTGGGCGGTTGCTTTATCTTCAAGGCCTGACATTTGCTTTGCAGTTCACAAATTAACACAATTCGTTTCAAGACCTCGAACTTCTCACCTTGAGGTAGCTTTGTATCTTCTAAGGTACCTTAAAGGGAATGTTGGACAAGGTGTTGTGTTAAGATCAAGTAATTCCCTTCAGCTCAAAGCATTTGTTGATTCGAATTGGGGAGCTTGTCAAGATACTCGACATCAGTCACGGGCTTCTGCATTTTCTTAGAAGACTCTCTCATCTCGTGGAAAACTAAAAAGAAAACTGTGGTATCTCGCTCATCAGCCAAAGCAGAATATAGAGCCTTAATAAACGTCACTAGTGAAATATGTTGGTTAAAATTTCCCCTACATGATACAGGTTATCACTCCATCACTTGTACCGGTATATTGTGACAGCCTGGCTGCTATTTCCATAGCTTCAAATCCTGTATTCCACGAGCGTACGAAGTATATAGAAGTTGATTGTCATTCGTGCATGATAAGATTGATGAAGGGATGCTAAAACTAATGCCAATAAGGTCCAACAACCAGCTAGCAGATATGTTTACTAAACCGTTATCGATAACTCAAATCAAACAATTCATGGTAAAGATGGAGATCCTTAATTTACATGATCGTCCATCCTGAGGAGGGAGTATCAACATCATGAGAAACAATCTGCTATATCTCATACATCAACTCAACTGTTATTCTTCACTTTATTGCTATTTTTCATCCTTATTTTTTTGTTATGAAGTTAGCTTTTCTTGTTATTGCTGTTTAGATTCTTATTTTTCTGTTATGAAGTTAGCTTTTCTTGTTATTGTTGTTTAGCTAAATTATGTAATCTCTCTTCTATATAAGAGATACAAACATTCTTCAATAAACATATGAAATAAACAATTTCAATTCTTGTTACTCTGTTTATTCCGAGTATTTTACAACCTCAAATTGAAATTTAATTCACTCAGATTTGAACCGCACGAGCTACTATTCAATCCTGTTTGAATTTTTTAGTTTAATCTCTCAAGATCTAAATCGAATGACTATAATCATTTCAAGTTATCTACGGAAGCAGACAAGAGAGAAAGGTAGAAGAGGAGGATGTGAGAAGCAAAAAATGGTGAAATTCCTAAAAAGATATCATCATTTGCTCATAGACTATTTCATTTGGGGTTTCTTGTGATTTTTCTCTCATGGAGTTCATAATCAGTGCTTATTATTTGTAAATTAATCATACTTTATAGTAGAGGCAATAACCACAAAATATAACATTATTTCTTTTATTATAGAAAATCTAGTTCATATTTATTTTAAGATAATGCTATATATATATATACACACACATATATAATATATACATTCACATATATATATACACATACATATATATATATATACACACACGCACGCGTGCGCTTTTTTGAAAGTTTTTTTTTTTTTTTTTATTAACTAGTGGATCACAACTGTAGGGATGATAAACATTTTTGTTTTCAGATTTAAATATTGATCACTCCAATCAAAAAATTAATGGGTTAGAATTTTAAATTAAAATCTTCATCATATGAAAAAATATTTGAATTTTAAGGTTTTCACGATTTTTTTCTTTTTTTTTTAATTTTTAGAATTTTTTTTATATATATTTTTTAAATTTTGTTTTCTTTCAAGAATTTTAAGTTAGGAATATTAGAAGATTTGAAACAAATAGTTATGGAAACATTTTCAAACAATAAATATTAACTAATTAATTAACAAATCTTATTCTCTTAAGTCAAAAATACTCTAGTTAATAATCTTTTATGATTTAAACAATTTATCATTTTTAAAATATAATAAGATGAATCATTTAAAAATATATATAAATAAATAAAATACAAGAAAAATAATAAATAAAAAAAAGTTAATCTTAATTTAATATTTTATATACCGACCACAACTTAACTTAACGTAACTTAACTTAATCTATCTACCAAACATAGATTAAATTAATTCTCAACAAAACAACAGATTAACTTAATTTTAATTCCTACGACCTTCAACATTGATAAAAATAAGTATACTTCATCACCAAAAAGAAGTAGACAGTGAGCTCATTTGCTGATGCTAAGGAAAAAGAATACTAGAATTAAAGCCAGATTTAAATCTACCTTGTTTTACTTACAATTGAGTATATAAACATTTAAACTCGTAAGCTCTTGATTATTTGATCTTACATCATCATCACATTTAATGGTATTTTCTTTCAATTCTATCTCCACCATAGGGCTCTCTTCACCCACCTCTCCGAGTTTTCATACCATCCATTTCAAATGAAGTTAGGAAGTTTTTTTTTTAGTATAGCAAAAAATTTAATAACTTAATTCTAGATAACTTTTACAGTTGATTTAAAAGAGATAAAACCTTTTTGAAAATCAAAGCAATTATTAGAAGAAAATAGATATAGACAGAAAAAAAAGGAACTAAGCTCAGATTTCTTGCAAATCATCCTGTACTGATGCACTTTGTACAACATCATGAAGGTTATACATTTGAATGAGAAGGAAATGGATGGGAAGATCTGCCTCTCACATATATTAGTTTTACTTCCTGGATACATAAGCATAATACTGAGCCATAGGAACAACAAAGGCTATCACTAACAAGCCACCGACTACAAGAGAAAACTGCCCTCGTTTCTCCTCCGTCTCTTCCTTCGTCTTGAAGTTTGATTCTCGCTTATTTTCCTTAAATGAAGGACCCCCGGGATCTGGAAGGCCGTCAATGGCGGCAACCAGTCGCTTGGCACTGCTATATATGGCTTCATTATACTTTTCATCAGTTGCTAACACTGCAGTGTTGCATAACAAACAATCCTACTCAGTCTGCAGTTTGAAAATAATGAAGTAACAACTACAAGTATCATTCACTCCTTTGATTCATCATGGTGCTTTAGCAGACCTTAATTTGGGTTGTTTGTTTGAGTTTTTTACAAAGCTATTAAAAACGAGTTTTTTATAATCAGTCTTTAAACACTTCATACAAACGAGCTATTACTACAATTTCTTCTTTAAAACCACTTAAAATAACCCTTTATTTCTAATCACTCTAAATAATCACTGCACAATTATTCGTCCAAACAGGTCATAAGCAACTAATAATTTTCAGTTTAAAAGTGTCTAGTAAGTCCTAAAACTTTCAATTTTGCGTCTAATACGTCATCAAACGTTTAATTTTCAACAGATCTATTAGGTATAAAACTAAATTTTATTGTAATGCGAATCTATACCTTTTTTTTTTGTCTAGTACGTATGTACAAAGAATTGAAAATTCAGTAACCTAGTGGAAACAACTAGAAAGTTCAAGGACAAAGCTTAGAAACTTTTTTTTAAACGAAAGCTCAGGGACTTTTTTCTTTAAAATGAAAGCTTAGGAACCTATTACGCATGAAAATGAAAATTCAAGTACCCGTTCAACACTTCAAATTTTAGGAATCAAATAGACACAAACTTGGAAGTTCAGGACTAAACTTGTAATTCAATAATCTAGTGTAAATTTATACTCTCTCTACTCCTACTTCCTTTGAGTCTTTTAGGCAAGGATACCAATTTGATTTGGAGGGCGCAAAAAGTAAACTAGTAATGTGATCATAGCTCTTTAACGTCTCATAGTTTGAAGAAAGCATTCCATATGTAAGGTAGTAGCAATAGAAAACAATACTAGTTGGAAAGGATATTGACACTTGCTAAGATACACATTTGTTCGTGGTTCTTCTTTTCCTTTACAATCAAGCGACTCGCAAGTCGCATCACATGGAGACGCTCAATTTAAGTACCACGACAAGAACACGAGTGCACTTAAGGCATTTACTAGTTGGAAAGCATTACAATTTGAGTTTAGGTAGAGGTAGTAGAACTTCTTAGATTAGTAGGCTGATGAAAATTGCATTTGCAGCTTTAGATGGGAGTTTTGTTCAATGTTGATGACAGATTTGACAAATCATTCATAAATTGGAAAGTGAAGAGTGAAAGAAGTGGTAGTTAGTTTAGTTTACCTGGGAGGTTCTCAGTTACTGTGGCATCAAGAATACTTTCTCCAACTGCTTGGATGAAGGCAGGGCCACCAGTAATGGCTCCTTCCTTTTGACTGGTGACAAGTACAACTATACCTTTGTTGTTTCCATCTTCCAAAGTGGGATACCATCGCTCCAAAACTTGATCAGCATACTCAAATGCATCAGCTTTGCTCTGCAACCAGTAGTTCACAAATTCCCATCAGAGTTCATACATTTCATTTCCATCATCTTTGTATATATCTTTTTAGGTTAAGTAACAAGTTTAGGCGACAAAGTAAGCATAATTTAATCGGCACTTGAATGTAAGAATGACCACGATGTCCGAGGTTCGAATCCCCAACCCATGTACTAAAACAAAAAGTAACAAGTTCAAGCCGTACACTTTCCATTTTGGTACCCATTAGGTTCATATATTCAGAGTTTAATGGGGCTTGAAATTTTAGATTTAAGTCTATTTTGGTTCTTGAATTTTAAATAATGTATAATATGTCTTTACATATTTAATTTTGCATATGATAAATCGGTTTTATGGAGTGATTAGAAATAAAATTTTATATTCACTCTTCAAACAATCTATTACTACCATCTTTATTTCAAAAACCATTAAAAATAGTCTCCAATTTTTAACCACTCAAAATAACTCATGCAATTACTCATTCAAACATCCCCTGAATTTACAATTGTGTCAAAGGTATACAACCAGATAGATTTATAATGTACCTCTCTTCCATAACAAACAAAAGTGTAAACTACTGTTCAACTACATATCAACATTCTGCGATTAGGATCATAGCAGGAGTAAGAGGAACATCCAATCCAAGCCTACTAAACATGAATTAATTTCAACAAAAAAAAAGTGAGAGAAAACTGACAGTGAGCTTTCTAACAGTGACGAAATCGATGTGGAAATTCTTCCTGGACTCCAAATCGGTCAAGAGGCGCTTCAAATCCGACTTGGTGACCCTGCTGAGAACTCCGGCATCGTCCACCAGATGCGTCTCCTTGGGGGGGCCGTCATTGAGGACATCAAACTCAGACGCCAGGGCATTCCCGCCGCCGGCGATCAATGGGGAGAAATTGAGCGCCAAGGAAATCGCTAGGGCTGCGATTCCATGTTGGAGATGGGAGAAGAAGGAGTTGGAGGGAGCTTGGAGAGACTTGGGGGAGGGGTTTTTGTGTTTGAAGGAGAGAGAAACGGGGTTAGAGAGAGAGAGAAAACACGATCTGGGTTGGAAGAGATTCTTGGGGGAGGAAGGTTTAGGGGTGAAGAGGGGGGAGAGAGAGTGAGGAGAGAGAATGGTTTCCATGGGAGAATGAAGAGCTTCAGAGATGGAGAGACATGGAAGAGAGAAGGAAAATGGAGATGGATTGTGAATTGTTGCTTGAGTGGTTCTGGAAATTTGGTAGGGACAGATGCTCTGTTTTGAGGATGGATAGAGCTCATGACAGCCATGGAAAAAGTATGAGATGTTTTGGTGCTCATAATCCAATATCTTACCCATTTACGTTTTAGATTACGGACATTAAATTATAAATTTAGTGGACGTGTTTCATCAAAATTAGAGTTTGGTATTTATAATTTGAAAAATTAGATTTTATCCTTGCAATTCAGAGAAATATAAAATTTAGGTCCTATGATTTAGAGAAATATAGAATTTAGTTTTAGTTTGATAAAATCTAAAAAATAGTTCATATTATTTGTAAATCGTAGGCAAATTAAGTAGGTAAATGTGATATATGAATTATGTATATTTTTCCAATCAATTATTTATCTCATACATTCATCATTAAACACATATTTTATTCACAAACAATTACGAACGACAGACTATTTTTTAGATTTTATTAAACCTTAGTGACTATTTTCTAATTTTCCAAACCATATGGATTAAATTGTATATTTTTCCAAACCATAGGGATTAAAGTCTGAATTTTGACACCATAGAGACTAAATTCTAGCTTTTATCAAACCTAAAGACTAAATTTATAATTTACCCTAATTATTTTTCTTTGTTTTTTAGTTTCTCTTATATGAACTTTTTTTTTTTTTTTTTTTGAGAACAAATTGGAAGAGGAAATCAGAAACCTTACATAAATGATACTACTACTCCCCAATAAACGATAACCAAATTCTGATTTTCAGGATAAAACCTGTGACGAGAGATTGAACTCGACTGCCAAACAACGAAACAAATACACCACCAAGAGGATTAAATAAGGGTGTTTATTTGTAGATTGTAAGAATGTTTAGAAAAAAATGTTTATGGAATATCTCAAAAAAATTACATCCAAACTAGTAATATTCAAAATAATTATCATTTCTAATACTTCATTTTTAATCCATCCAAATAACTTTTTATTTCAAAATCACATAACTCTTCATTTTAAAATTCACTTTTTTTTTTACACTAATGTGCAAATATTAAATGTATTTTTATATTTAATTAATACTTTTATTAAGTTATTAGATAAAATAAAATTTCAATTTGTATTTTTTTTATCGCACATATAACTATGAATTTTGTTGTAGTAACGTGTATCCATAAATGAAAAGTGCATGTATTCGATTATATCCTCTATTATTAAACTAAAAAAATCATCATGAACTTTATAATTAATATTTTGTTAAGTTATTATATAAAATAAAAAATGTTTAAAATACTATTTATAATAAATTAAAAAATAATAGGAATGAAATTAGATTCAATAATGTTAACAATTTTAAATACAAAAGAAAACATTTTTCTAAAATTTATATAAAAATATGTTTTTTTAAATATTTTAAACTCTATATTAAGTTTTTTTAAAAAAACTTAAGGACTAAACTTTGATATTTTAAAGTTCATGATCTAATGAAACAAATTTGAAATTCTAAAGACAAAAATTGAACATTTGAGGCCTCGTTTGATAACTATTTCGTTTGTTGTTTTTTTATTTTTGCAATTTAATTAAGCCTATAACTACTACTCCAACACATAAATTTCAAGACTTTTATATCTACATCTTATTTGTATTTTTAAAAACAAAACCAAAATTTGAAAGCTAAAAAAATAGCATCCAAATACTTATTTTGGTTTATGAAATTTAGTTAGAATTCATATACTTACTTAAAGAGATGATGAAACATAGGTAGAGAATTGAAGTGAATATAGGCTAAAATTTCAAAACCAAAAAATTTCAAAACCAAATGGTTATCAAATTGAGCCTCGAAGTTTAGATTTCAAAATGGAGTAAAAATAGAGGGTGTTTTTATTTTGAGGTTGATGAGAGGAGAGAAGAGAAAATAGAGTGATTTGTGGATATGTAGCATTTGTTTGGAGATTGGTGTTTTAGAGAGTAGAGGTTGGAAAAACTTTTTATGAGATTTATGTTTAGGAGAAAAGATTGTTATTTTAGATGAAATATTATATAAAGTTTGATTTGAGTATTGAATTTGAGGATTGATTAGATGATTGAAAGAAGTTTAGGAGAGGTTGAAGAAAAGTTGATGAAAAGTTATGATTGAAAAACAAACAATGAGTTAAATTCCTCCTCTTCTTCTACCACATATCCAAACACCTTCAAAGTAAGTGGTATTTTAACCAATAATTCTTACAAAACAAAATATTATGTAGAAACAACGTAACAAATATTAATGAAAATGAAAGATTATATCCAAACAAATTATTACTCCAGCACCTCCACAAAAATCTACATCCAAATAAGATTTTTCCGACAAATACTTGTCGTTGGTGTTGAACTGGATTAACACCAGACAATGAAACCACTGGGCCACCAACCCTTTCGGTAATATGATCAAAAAGTTAGAAGCTCACGTTTCAGCAAAAATGTTATTAAGTTTAAAAAGAATGTTATAAATTTGTAACTTAATATTTTGTTTTAAATTTATTTATCGTCTTTTAAAATATAATATTGTTAATGCTGAAAAATGGTTCTCCGCAATCAATGATAATACTTGTTTTACCGAGAACGAGATGCTTGCAAAACAACAAAAATTAAGCACACTAGTATGGTGTGAGCCACTTGACCTCCGATATTTAATTCATAAATGTATTTGAAGAGTGTTTAGAGAGAGCTTTAGGAAAAGTTTATAGTCAATTAGCTTAACTGAGCTTGGATTGAAATTGGAACCTTCTGACTCTTTTATAATATGAGGAGTTGAAACCATCGCAGGCCACTTAATGGTGGTTTGATGGCCAACTGTTTGAAACGTCAACATTAAGCATGGAATAAGTACCGACATAACTTCTGACCGTTACAACTTAGAGGTGTAACGGTCTTGGATGTTACTTGACTTGGTCAACTCTAGGGGGTCCTAACCTCCACGACCGTTTGGTGGTTTGTGCATTCTTAGTGTATAACTTCTAGACGTTACAACTTAAAGGTGTACGTCCTAGATGTTACTTGGACTTGGTTGACTCTTAAGGGAGAGTCTTACCTCCATGGTCGACCCACGTAGAGTTCTGACCTTCTCGATGTAACTTTTTGACGTTATAGCTTAAATATGTAACGATCCTAGATGTTACTTGGACTTGATTAACTTCTGGAGGAGAGTCCTAACCTTCATAACCGATTCACGTGGGGTCCTAGTCCCCTCGACCGACTCTTTGGACATCGCATTTGGTCTCATCAACCCTTTCTGGTCTTCACCTCCACGGCTGACTCCAAGGGGTCTTTTTCCTCTCGTTGTAACCTTTGGTCATTGCTACTTGATAGCGCAACGATTCTAAGTGTTACTTGGACTTGATCGACTATTGAGAAAGAGTTCTAACTGTTGGGGGTTATGCTCTAAAGGCCTAGTAGTTTGTATATTTAAGAAAGATCATTTAATATTAGACATTTATTGTTGTTTTCAGTCATTAATAAAATTTATTTCTTTTTCATAAATTTGCATATTTAATATTCAAACGTCATTCAACTTTATCACATTAATTGGATTAATGTTGATAAACCTTTGGTTATTAATATGAACACTTGGACAAGTATGTGAGACATACAAGTGGATCTAGTTCCAAGTTTATAATCTAAATTGTCTACAATATATGGACTAAAGCTAGGGTGCCTAAGTCATGGTAACACTGTGGGTGCGGCTTGCTTTGCAATAGTTGTAAAAACCTAATTCTGGTTGTTCATGTGGAGACATGTGAGTGGGGGCGCCTATGCAAAAATGAGTTTTTGCATATGACTTGACCAAAATTTTTATGATCGAGCTAGTAGTTCTGTTATAGACTCGTATCAACTACTTTGCAAGGATGATCATATGTCGATGTGATCTTAATCATGAGTGGGTTGTGAACTCATGCTTTAAGAAAACGTCATTTGATATGCATGAGTGAGACTAGTCAAACTACACTATGTTAATAAGTCTCCCACGTTGAGGATTGTCGTAGTGAGTAGTTGAGAACGCAAGGTCATGAGAAGAAATTCATGCCTTCCCTAATATTGTGAAAAATGTAGAGTTGTTCCCTTAAAAACTTATTACGGGACTTGAACAAATGTTACCTGCCTCTCATTGACCCGAGAGGACACTGGTTTATAATGTGACTATAAACAACTTGTTCATTAGAGGAATCAGTGGTGCTTAAGGAGAAAGATGTAATCATAGGGGTAGAACAAATTTCTTGTCCCATCTGTGAATTATGAACAAGCTCGTGAAGGATCATATGACAGATAACCGATTATATTTGTTGACTTTAGCTTGTCCTATAGTTCGAGAGAGTTCAGTACATGTCTTTAGTGGAATAAGCCTGATGTTAACGAGCAGGGATTGGATCTCAAGTCATTGTAGCTTCCAAGCTATAGGTTCACCAGTCGCCAGACTAGCTCAATTGCGGATATACTGTTTTATTAGAGAATGAATTTCAAGAGTTCAAACTCAAAAATTAATTATGTTGGACATAATTAATATGAGTGTTAAGTTTAATGGATAAACTTAACTAATTAATATATTGGATATATTAATTTGATCTTTTGGATAAATGTTAATAAAGAGAAATTTAAATGGAGAATATTATTAAATATGTTGGACAAATTAATTGAATTAATAATTATTAGATACATATTATTTATAGAAAAATTAATATATTGGATATATTATTGTAGATATTTATTTATTAAAATATATTAGATATATTATGGAGTTGAGATGTATTGGATAAATATCAATTAAAAAAAAATATAACTAATATTAAATTAGGATGGGAAAATCTTTTATTTTTCTTAATATCTTTTATTATTGGATATTAAAGGATATTATATTTTCTTAATTTAAAGATTCACTTTTCTACTATAAATAGGAGGTCTAGAGGTCTTCATTCTCATCCCACTTAATTGAGAGTAACTTAATTCTTAAATAAAGAAACATCTCTGAGTTCTTTTTTTTCTTGAGAAAAATATTTTTAAGCTCTCTTCTCTTAAAAGCTTCCTACCAAGCACTCAGTGCATCATAGAAAATATAGCTGGGAAGATTGAAGGAGACTAATCAAGAAGGTCTAGGGATTAATCGTGATCCTACACAGCAGGTTCAAGGAATTGATGATGATCCTAGCCAGCATAAAGACCCGCCAGAACTGATCAAAGGCATCAACCAAGGTGAGTTTTTATTTACAACATGTCAATCACCTAGGGTAAATTGCATGATTAATTGGATTAATCTAAAGTTAATTAATTAAATTAATTAATGTGAAATTTTTGTTATTCACACGCTTCCACCACATTTAAATGTATGCTCCTACCTCCAAAATTCCCACGACTAACCCCGGGGGTCCTCGCCCTGTTGTTGTAACATTTAGTAATTGCTACTTGATAGTACAATGATCTTAAGTATTACTTGGACTTTGTCGATTTCGAAGAGATAGTTTTAACCTTCATGGCCAACTCCTTTGGGATCTTTACCCTCTCGACTGACCCTTAGGCGGTCGATTTTGGTCTAAATTAACCCGAGGGTTTTGATCTACATGCTTGACTCCCGAAAGTCCGAGCTCTGACTGCTTATCAGCTAATTTAGATTTTACTGGGACTTGGTCGACTCTACGGAAGAGTCGTAACCTCTATGGCTGAACCCGGAGGGGTCAAGGCTGTAAAGACCCGACCCTTCAGGGGTCCCATATAACCCTTACTCTAAGTGCATGATGTAAACAACCTTTAAAACGTTAAACGAAACCCAATAAATACACATTTCCTCAAATAGTTTTATTGATCAAAACATATAGTCAAACGGTTCAGAGTACTCCTTCAAATAAATAAGATAAAAAGAAGGAAAAAACAAAGTTCATTTAAAAAAAGAAATCAATCAGTAAACATAGTTTCCTCAGCATAATTCTCATGAAAAGAAATAATTAAACAGGATGCAAAACATAAGAAATGACTCAACAAGCGCCAGAACCGCTATCCTGGTAAAGTCTGTGCGTACCTATGGATTACCACAGAAGGAAGAAAAAATGGGTGAGTATTATACTTCACCGAGATATGTAAAACGAGTCAATTCATACTTAAGAGCATTAAATAAATGTAAGGAAGGTTAAACAATAATTAGAAGTCTCAAGTACAATAGTATCGGGGCAACCCGAGGGCTAAGCCATCCCGATTCCTCATGGCTCGCACACCGGGGCATCTCTGTAGAGATAAGCTTACCCGGTTCCGTTTCCTTAAATAAGGCAAGGCAACCCATCTAAGGCTAAGCCAACCCGGTCCTGAGACATATACATGTATCACATAGTATAGCTACAATATAAATATGGATTCACAAGATATAATACCACATTCGTGCACGAACATCCACTTTAACTAACAACATTCAATATAACCAATACGTATTAATTCAATCAAAATAATCCAGGACAAGAATAACCCCCTTACCTTGGTCATTATCTACTCTAAGTACTCCTAAGTGCCCGAATTATGACTTCCAGAAGTTTCTCCGACAAAAACAGGGTAAAACAGGGTCAAAATGTCAGAATTAGGCCCTAAAACTATCAAAAACAGGTCTAGAGCGTCGAAAGTACCAAAAAACAAGTATCCAGAAATTTTCCAATGACCGGCGGCGGCTCGTGGCCGGAGAAAACAACGGCGGCGACGTGTGGCGATGAGGCTCACCGGCGCATGAGCGAAATGCGCGGAGACAAAAGCTGTCGCAAGTGGGACGCATGGCGCACACAGGACCGGATTCGCTGGCCAATACGAAGCTGAGGATCTCTGGCAGCGACGGCGGCTGTCGGCACACGTTCGGGACAAGGAGACAGGCGGTAGTGACGGTGGCAGGTTCTGTCGCGCCTGCTGATTGGGTGCTGCTGTCTATCCTCTAGCGATTGGTCGAATCTGGTGGTGCGACTTTCCGAGATGACAAAGCTGTCGGCGGCGCTGACGCTGTCGGCACCAAAAACAACAACAATGATTGGATGTCAGAAGCTGATGGCGCAGAAATCCATCGGCAATGATTGAGTGGCAGATGCTGTCGGAAATCGTAGAAAACGAGAGAGAAATGATTGGGCGGCGCTGAAATCCAGAAAACTACTATAAACTTAATCATTTGGTCTCCTTTGTCCTTTTATATAAGGACAAAACAGATGGCAGAAATTACAAAAATGCCTCTAGGGCTAAAAATGACAATTTTATCCCTAGTTTTCAATTTCCGATTTCACACCTTTCGAAATAAAACTTTTATAAATACTTGCAACTCTAAATAAAGTTCAAAATGACCTATGGGATTCTCGGTAAGTCTAAAACAAACAAACCTCGAAAATAAGGGGCGAAAAGTCGGGCTGTCACAAAGGCCTTCGTTGGCCGACCCCCTAGGGGGCCAGTGATAACTCTCCATTTATAGGTAGTGAGTGCATTCCCAATACTGGCCGCATTCAACCCATATCATAATTAAATATGAAAAAAATTAGATAAATAAAGATGGACTGATTCATCGATGAAAGATCAAGATTTGTTGCTGCTTGCCCAAACAAGAATACTTTGGCAGCAAGTTAACAACATCTAAATTTAGCATCCTACAATCATGGAGGTGTAGTAGGGAGAAAAACAAGGATTTCTTTGTCCTATAAAAAGAAATTTCAACCAGTAAATCAAAGTCGTGGAATTTTGAAATCAATGTGAAAGTCAATTATTTTTATTAAATCCTAGAAAATCGCAGAGAGTGAGAGAGTTGTTTCCACAGCTGACGACATTGTATCCAATTATCATAGCAAGTATATGAGTTGCAAGATAGTCGTAGTCTTCAACATTGATTGTGAGTGACATATAAGCAAGATATTTCTCTTTCTATTCCTTTTCCGACTTTAAATTTCGCCCAAAACCTTTATTTATGCAATGTAACTTATTTATTGTTATATATGAACCTTTATTTTTAATGCAAGTTATGTTCTATTCATTGATGTTATTTATTTTTATGATTTTTACTTTATTCTCAATAGTATGCATTCACTATATAGAGGTTCTAGTTGTACTGTTTTGGCTGATGTGCCTCGCATTCTGATTTCTTAGTGTTAAATAGAGTGTTGTATGCATTCACTGTGTGAAGTGTCTGGTTCTACAGAAGACAATGCTTGCCGCATTTAATATGTATTTTACGTCTGCATTTCAATTTAATCTACCGCACTTTTATGCTTGTTTATCTGATCCAATCCATAATGTGATGTTACTAAAATAATCGATCCTTGAAGAGATGACTTGGATATTTATTACTAATGTAATTGATAGCGTACACTTGTGTTATGAAGCGTCAAAGTGATGTTTAGGACATATTCAATGCGAACCATATCCTAAATAGATTTAAACATCAGCGTTGCTCCGTCGTTCTAATCAGTTGGATTGAGCTTGTCGACCCTTAGGGGTCAAGGTCTTCTTGGGCCGCCTCTAGGCGGTTAAGACCTCTTTTGGTCGACCACTAGGGGGTCGGAGTGGATTTCACCGACCCCTGGGGTGTCTGACCTCCATGGACGACCCTTTTGGAGGCCGAAGTGGCTCTAGCCACCATTTTGGAGGGTTTTGGCCTTGCCGAATATTTTAGGGAATAGTTTGCCTATAACAAATACGAAAAAGATGGATTGTAAGTTTTTTTTAGATAAAAAAACTTAATTAAGTAACGAAATAAAACTTACAACATTACTTTCTAATGCTAAAAAAATAAAACAAAAATAATCTTGAAACTGACGCACAAGTGGAGCCCGACCAAAACATAAGGCAAAAAGTTAGAAAACAAGGATTTTCTTAAGTGATTGGAGACACCTTTCAAAATGGTTTTTTTACATAATAGAGGGATAGATCTTAACGTAAAATGACAAAAGTAAATAGTCTATGCTTCACTGATTGGCGTTGAAGAAGTTTTGGGGGCTAACACTATAAACATAATAACAACCGATTGAAATTTTAAATCTCATTAAATTCAATTCTATTATTCAACGTTCAATGTCCAACTAAAAGAGAGTAAATTTGTAATTTAACCAAAAAATATATAATTTTCTTCATCTCTGCAAAAATTAAGAAACTACTCTACATTCAAGTCTTAATGAGGCAGACAATAAAGATGCTTAATAAGTTTAGGAGGATGAGTGATTTAATTTTTGGAGCTGATGAGAAAAGAGGAGAGGAAGTGGAGGAAGAAGAGGAAATGAAATGATTTAAGAATATGAAGTACTTGTTTGAAGATTGGTTTTTTGGAGGGGAGATGTTGTACAAGCCTTTTTGGAGATTTGTGTTTAGAAGAGAAGATGTTTATTTTAGATGAAACTTGATATAAATTTTGATGAGATGTTTGAGAGAAGTTGAGAAGGAGTTGGAAAGAGGTTGTGATGTAATAAAAATAAACAAACAGTTGACTCCCCATCCACTCCTCCAAATTCAATCACACCACAAGAAGGAGTATTTTATTTTTATTTTTTTAATCAAAGTCATAAGTCCATACTTTATATTTGTTGTGGTTCAAATTCTCTATATATATTGATAATCGTGAATCAAAGTTTAGCCTTCGCTACATTTTTTTACACACACGTGTTTGTAGCCCAAGGCTTGAGCTTAGTAGATGATTCAATATTTTACAATTAAGTTTACCTGTGAGTTTAAAACTTGATACCTCCGAAGAAACATACTTTGAAGACTCCAAGTAGAGATGTTCACTCGTAGAGGTGGAGCCGAGGAATGGCTTCCCCGTCTCTGTTCCTGCCACACAAAATAATTTTCATCCTCACGAAATTCATTGTATCTTTTTGCGGGATTGGAATGGGGATTCTCCGCGGGGAATTTTTCCTGTTTAATTTATTTTCTTCTGTTCAAATATTAATTTTTATGAGTAATTTATTTTAATAATGTTTTAAAAATACATTAATTTTATTCAGATATTTAATTATTAAATAAAATATACATTTGAATATATATTTATATAAAAACAAAATTAGAACTAAAGATTTAATTGGTAATAAAAAAATTCTAAAAAATAAAATAAAAATGGGGTGAGGATCAGGGAAATGAGGATGAGGTATACATTCCCCACCCCTGTCCCCATTTACATTACGAGAAATTTTCCTTTCTCGCTCACTTTCTCATTTCCTTCCTAGAATTGGGATTCACCACCCTATTCAAGGTGGGTCCATGCGAGGCCTTGACCCAGCGAAAAAAATTGACATATCTAACTCAAAGTCTTTCCAACAAAATCCACAAGAAATATTGTTAAAATCTTAGGAAAATCGTCATTTCCATATATTTTGGTAAACAACTTGATCCTGATTGTTCATGTGAAGACATGTTAGTAGTGATGCCTATGTAAAAAGAAGTTTTACATAAGACCGAACCAGAAGTATTGTGATCGGTCTAGTAATTCTATTATAGACTTGGATCAATTACTTCAACTAGGATGATCCTATGTCAATGTGATAAGAATCCTTAATAGGTTGTGAACTTTTTACTTTATGTAAACGTCATTTGATGTGTATGAGTGAGACTAGTCAATCAATGCTGGGTTAATATGCCTCCCACGTTGGAGATTGCAGTAATGAGTGGTTGGAGACGTAACATCACAAGAATAAATTCACACATTCCCTAATATTGAGGAAGTAGTAAAGTTGTTCCCTCAAGAACTGATTATGTTGCTTAAACAAAAGGTAGCTTTCTCTCATAGGCTCAAGAGAACATTGGTTTATAGTTTAACTATAAAAAACTTGTTCATTAGAAGAATTAGTGGTACTTAAAAAGAAATATATAATCGTATGAGTAAAACAAATTTCTTGTCCCAGATGTGTATTATGAATTACCTTGTGGATGATCATATGACATATGATCAATTATATTCGTGGACATAACTTGTCTTATAGTGTGAAAGAATTCACCACATGCCTTTAGTTGAATAAGTCTGGTGTTAACGAATAAGGATTAGATCCTGGGTTGTTGTAGCTTTCAACCTATTGGTCCACCAATCTCGAGGCAAGCTTATACTTATTGACACATTGTTTTATTAGAGACTGAGTTTGAAGAGTTTAAACTCATGGATTAACTATGATTGACATAATTTGAGCTTAAGTTTAATTGTTAAACTTAGTTGTTAATATCTTGGATATATTAAGTTAATATTTATTTGATAAATATTAAGTAGAGAATAATTTATATATTGGATATATTAATTAAGTAAATAATTATTGGATAATTATTTATTAAGGAATTATGAATTTATTGAATGAGTTAATTGTGTAAAATAATTATTATATATTATTTATTAAGAGATGATTAATTAATATGTTAGACATATTAATTGTATTAATGATTATTAAGGAGAGAACTAATTTATTGGATTTATTAATTGGACAATTATTTATTGGGTTAATAATATATTGGATATATTATGGAATTGACGTTATTAGAAAAATATCAATTAAAAATAAATAAAATAATATATGAGATATATTGTAGAATTCGAAAACCTATTTCCAATAAATGAGGAAGGAAATTTGATGTGATTTTCAAGTTTCACCTAAAAAGGAAAGGAAGAGAAAATTTTTATTGGATAAATATTTTAATGATTATCTTTCAATAAAAGTTATTACTTTTTTCCTAGTTTGAATGTTCATTCTCAAGTATAAATAGGGGCATGAAAGGTCTCTATAATGATCAAATCTGATATAGAGAACATATTCTCTAAAGTTGAGAACTTTATTCTCCCACCAAGCACTCAGGAGGTCAATTAAGAAAATCTAGGGAGATAGTTTGATCCTACTCAACATAAAGTAAATTTTGAATTACAACAAGTCAATCACATAGGGTATTGCATATAGTTAATTAAATGATTTAGTTAAAGTAAAAAATTTTTTGTTGTCACACGCTTTTTCCGCGTTAATAGCATTCTTCTTCCTTTTATTCTCTACAAAAATATGGTTGAATGAAAATTTTTTTTACCATTGTTTTTTAAAAGGATCCTTTGATCAAGAGAACATTGTTTTGCTTACAAGTCAATTACATTGTCACATATTATTCTATAGTGAGCAATTCTCACAATGCTAAAAAAGAAGCGATCAATTGTTTAATATCAACAATGATATTGAGAAATTCAGAATGTCAGATGAATCATCTTGAATAGCTCTGATGATCACTAAGGCATTGAACCCCCAAAAATATAGGTAAAAACGGGCCTTGCAATTTATGCGGATGGATGGACCTTTCCCTCATTATGGTACCCTCTATAACCTTTGACAACTTGGTTCTTCAAATTCAATCTTCAACATGTTAGCTTAGCTTGCCCTTTCTAATCTCGAACAACCCAACCAATACTTGATCACTCATATGTATTTGGACAGACAGATGCATCCACATTCAACTTCCACATGCCGTGGGGTGGGGCCTCCCATTTGATATCAAATTTATTTCTTTGACTAGTCTCTCTGAGCTTCTATGCACCAAGAAAAAAGTAAGAGTTAGTGGCTTTATCAATTATACTTTGAAGATTATGAAACTCAAAAGACATCTTGCCATTTAATCATTGATGTATAAATTTCCATAAGCTCAAAATAGTAATAATCCCTTTTAATCTCTCATCATTTGGAATTTTATCATATAAAAATTTCCAAAAATCAATCCCCTTATACATATGCCCAAATAAAAAAAAAAGTTTCCAAAATAGATGAACCATGGGAATATGAGCTTCCAAGCTCGAATAAAACTTGCAATTTTTTATGATTTGCATATTAGACTCTCTACTCTCTTTTTACAAAGAGGATACATAATGTTAATATCCACCCGTCTAGCATAAGTATTACATTTGGTTAGGATAACATGCGAAAATCACGCTCCAAGATCCCAAATTAAATTTTGAGGCACCTAAACCTGCAAAAAAAAAAAAAATCTTTCCAATAAAAAAAAAGTGAGTTTAGAGTGAGATAAGGACTCATTCTTTCTATTTGCCATTTGAAACTAGGTAAACTTTTTTCGTAGAAAAAATTCCTTTCGAACAACCATTTCATATTGCCTCATGATTTGTGCCAACCTTACTTAAAGAAGCATCAATAATAATGTTAGCATATTCTCTGCAAAAGATATGAGGGATGGACTCCTTATTCAAATCTACATTTCCAGTCATCAGCTCGACAACACTTCTATCTATCCAATCCCATTTAACCCATTTGCATAGGGGGTTGCCATCTTCAATCAACCAGGATTTCTACCAATAGTAATTTTTACATCGTTCGACACCTTCCATCTATAATTTTTTTGGAACAGATCTCTACTCCTACAATTATTCTCCAAGCTAGATATGAGTTATTCTCTAAGGGGAAAAATAAAAATTTACCATCTAAGAAGTATTTTCCACTTGGCAATCTAATAAGGAAGTTGTTAGAGTGTTTAAGGATTCTCCAACTATGTTCAACTAACAAAACTTGATTGCAAATACTAAGATCCCTAAACCCATCACACTTGCTTATTTACTGTTATATAACTTTTGTCAACTCCCCCAGTGGTTTTTCTTTCTATTTAAATCTTCACCTCATCAAAATCTATCACACAACTTTTAATGTAACGCCCGTAACCCAGGATTCGGATGAGGGGCCTCAAAAGGGTTAGATTCAGATTCAAAGACCTCATCAGAATCTTGGGCTACGGGCGTTACACATGGTATCAGAGCAGAACCTCTCCCAGTAAGATGTGGTTCGAGGACGAACCAAAGCGGAAGCTGGTTGACATGTAAAGCTCATGGTTATAAGGGGTACATGAATGAACTGAGTCCACATCCGAATGAAAGAGGATCTTGGAGAATACAGTTTCATAGTTAATAAATGCTTAAAAGAATAGATTTGTACTACTTATACCATCAAGGTGCATCTTCCTTTTCGGTGGCTCAATCGAAAGAAATTCACAGTTGGAGTAGTCATAGATTGGGTGACCTCCTAGAGATTTTCCTAGGAAGCATGTGAGTAAGGACAAAACATAGTTAATGTGACTGGGTTGCAGGGGATGCAGGGGTTTGCCCCTAAACACATATAAGTGAGGGTAAGGAGATATGAGATCTCAACACCCTTCAACCTATTAGTTAAAACGTTAACAATTATTTGTAAACAATGTTGCATAGACTAATGAACCAATCTTTCATTCTATTAGGTGTCAAAACCTTTAGAATTAAAACAATAAAAATATTATTCATGGCGTCAAATTCTCTACCTTCATTAAGCACTCCCAATTGAACGTTGACGACCTCATCTTTCATAATATTCCACCAAATCCCTGACATTACCGCTAGATATCATAAAATACCACAATCATAAAAAAAATGGCAAAGGGGTCTACACAATACATTTATAATTTGTTTTAGAGAATAGTTTCACATTTGAAGTTTCAATAAATTTTTTTTTTTTTTTTACCTATTGATCAATAATCAAAGTTTAGTCAGAATGCACAGACTTAAAAAACCAGTCAAGAATTCTTATCAGGTTACTACCAAAAATATAACTCACCAGTGAAATCTCAATCAACCACAACCTAAATCTAAAATTATGTGCCAAAAATCAATAAATCATCAGTTTAGTATACACAAAATTATCGGAACTCTCACAGCTTGCTTACGAGGACACGACTAGGTGGATTGCGGTTGGGACTCGAATGTGGCGGCGTGGGTTCTTGCACGGTCCAAATCCCGACTGACCGGATTTGGTTGGCGCAACAGAGACATGGGTGACGACTTTTCTCCAGCACCCCCTTTTGTGCGTGAATGAAGAAGAACGAGAGAGAAAACGTGAGGAAGCAACATATTTAATTTTTCTTTAATAAAATTAGGTTAAATCAATTAAATGATTTGATAGGGTTTGTTTGGAATGAGATAAATCCAATTAATCACTAAATACTTCTATTTAATTAATTTTATAACTTTTGTTGAATAATAACCAACACCATTTTTAACAACTATTTAATTTATTTTAAATTAGAATTTTGATTTAAAGTTCGAAAACTTCGGATTGTTACCTCAACAGTTATGAAATCGAATTCCTCATCTCCTATTAGCAAAGTATAAAAAATAAGGAACATGATATATGAATAGATAACTCATAAGTACTCACTTTAAATCTTCACTAGAAAGTTGCTTTTTTTTTTTAGTTCGACACAATATTAAAGGGTTGAAGAATTTAAATATATAATCCTAGAATATACAACTAAGCTCACTTGCTCACTTTTTCGATCTCCAAATATTGTTTGTTTTAAAGAAAAGACAATCTTTTTTACCTTCACATACCAATTAAGTTATGCCCATTTAAAAAAAAAAAAAAAAATGAATGCATATTTTAAAGATACGAATGAATGAGAAAGAGAAGCAAAGAGAGAAACTATTGAAACTATTTCTCTTTTGACCTTCTCTAAGCATATATCAATTTTGTGACTTTTATTCACTATCAAAATATGATCAAACAAACTTATATATTAAATTTTTGCACTTTAAACAGGTTTTCCAGCATACATATAAGTTGTAAAACAGAATAGTAAACACGAAAAATTGAACACCAGGGTATGTGGTTCGGCACGTTGGTCCTACGTCCACGAGCACCTAATGCGTAGCCTAGGTGAGTCTATTTTACTAGAGAATTTATCAAGAACAAGTTCAAATTTACAGAATCAAACACAAGAACATAAACTAAATACAATACAAGTGATACAAATTTGAATCTAATAAAATTGCCCAAGAAGTTGCTTATGCAAAAACAAGAATAAGGGAAAAAGGAAAGAGACAACCTAGAGTAGAGAAATAAGGCTTCTTTCTTCTTCTTGAACTCCAAGATTGCTTCAAGAACCTTCAATTTGATGATGTTAGAATAAAAAAAATATATATATATATATATATATATATATAAAATTAGGTTTGTAATTATATTAATAAGACATATTATAAATGGCCAATTAGGCTTGTATAGCTGTGTATAAATATACACCATTTATCAATGAGAAAGGTGCAACCTATTTTTCTCTATTCTTCCTAAATTTCACATGGTATCAGAGCAAGGTTAAAAGTTTTCAAGGGTTTTCAAGGGAACATAGCCGTCGTCGTCGCTGACCTCATCGTCGCTGACCAGAAACCTTAGCCGCAGCCCATCGCCGCTGCAGCCGCCCCTAGCCGCCGCCCATCCGTGCCGTAGTCGCGCGCATCCAGTCGCGTGTAGCCCGTCGCCCGCATCCAGCCGTATTCGTGCACAACTCGTCGCGCAGCAGCAGCTCCAGCCCGTTGCGCAGCACCGCCACACTGCTGCGATCGCGAATGCCATCGCCCAAGCAACAGCCTGTCCGCGCCTGTCTCAGCGTCCTGCAGCGCCCTCGTGCACGTCCAACATTTTGTCTGCATCGTTCCAACAGTCAAGGTTGCAGCAGCAAACGATCCAGCCACAATCGATTCAGCCCTATCATAATCCTCTTTGCTATTATGGCTGAACCAAAACCAAGTGTGACCGACATAATCCCAGTGGCTTCAAGAATTAAAGATCAGAAACTCGATGGATCCAATTACCGTGTTTGGAGGTCTACCATTCTTTACTACATTCGCAACATTGGAATAGAAGATCACGTGACCGAGACTGCTCCGGCTGGTGAAGGAAAGAAGCTTTGGCTTCAGAACGACTCCAGAATTTTCTTGCAGGTAAAGAATTTGATTGAGAATAACATCCTCACCATGGTTAGTCACTGTGATTCTATCAAAGAACTACTTGCGTACCTGGATTTTCTGTATTCTGGGAAATATAATATGCATATGATTTTCGACGTCTGCAAAATCTTATATCAAGCCAATTAAGGCGATCGATCACTTACAGACTACTTCATGGATATGCGAAAGACATGTGCAGATTATGAGGCACTGGTGCCAATCAGTGACGATCCGAAAGTCCAACGAGCTCAGCAAGATCAGTTGTACATGCTAAGTTTCTTAGTTGGGTTTTCATCCAGATACGATATGGCACGTGATCAGGCTCTCTCTAGTCCTGATATCACTAATCTGGAGGAAGCATACACTCGAATCCTCCGTGTTGAGAAACCAAAGCCAGTGTCCGCTGACTCTGTTAGTGCAATGGTTGGCCAATCCAATGTTTTTCGAGACACTAGAGGGAATGGAGCTATTGTTCCTCATGGATCTAACACCGTCATTGGTGCAGCAAAATCGTCCTTCTTTATCATTTTCTTCTATTGTAACAAAGTGGGACATTTAAAAAGAGAATGTAGGAAACTTATTCGAGATAGACAACGGAATCCTCATGCGCATTTTACATCCCTGCCCGAGGATCCCACTCAGCCTGTCATGCTGACTGCTGAGGAGTTTGCTAAGTATCGACAGTATCAGGAAGCCTTCAGGGCCTCGTCATCACCTACTGTAGCCAACATCACCGACACAGGTAATTCGTCTGCTTGCCTTCTGTCCTTCACGAATAGATGGGTCATTGACTCAGGAGCCACTGACCACATGACAGGTAATCCTGTCCTTTTTTCGACATTCCTTCCTTCCTCTTCTCTGCCAAATGTTACTATTGCTAATGGAACCACCAGTCGTGTCTTAGGTTCAGGGACCGTTACTCTCACTGACACAATTTCCTTATCCTCTGTTTTAAGCCTTCCTAAATTTTCATTCAATTTGATTTCTATTCATAAACTTGTGCAAGACCTTGACTGTGTTGTTTCCTTCTTTTCTGATTGTTTCTTGTTTCAGGATCACACGTCGAAGAGGGTTATTGGTAAAGGATATGTATCTGGTGGACTGTACGTTCTGGACCAGTCTGCGTCTGTTGTTGTTCCATCGGTCAGCTTGTCATCCCCATTTGAGGAACATTGTCGTCTGGGTCATCCGTCTCTTTCCGCTCTACGAAGTCTTCGTCCCCAGCTTAAGTTTTCTACCTTACAGTGTGAGTCGTGTTAGTTTGCAAAATAGAGCATCTGCTCTTTTTGAATTGGTCCATTCAGACGTCTGGGGTCCTTGTCCTGTTGAGTCGAAGTTAGGTTTATGTTATTTTGTTACTTTTTTCGATGATTTTTCTCGTGTCACATGGTTATATTTAATGAAAAACCGTTCTGAATTGCTTACTCACTTTTACAACTTTCATGCTGAAATTCGAACTCAATTTAATGGTTGTCTTAAAATTCTGCGTTGTGATAATGCAAAAGAGTATTTTTCTCATACCCTAGGCTCTTATCTAAACACCCATGGTATTTTTTTTATCAATCCTCTTGTGTAGATAATCCCTCTCAAAACGGTGTGGTTGAACGGAAAAATTGCCTAGAAACTACTCGGACCCTCATGTTTCAGATGCAGGTCCCTAAGGTTTTCTGGGCGGATGCGGTTTCCACTGCTTGCTACCTAATTAACCGTATGCCATCATCTGTCCTTCACGAGGAGATCCCTTTCCAAACCTTATGTTCTACACAGTCTTTGTATTCCGTTCCTCCAAGGGTTTTTGGCTCGTATGCTTTGATCGGGACGTTAGTCCTACACTCAGTAAACTTGACCCCAAGTCACTGAAGTATGTGTTTATTGGGTATTCTCGTCTCCAAAAAGGATATAAGTGTTACTACCCTAGTCGTGATAAGTACTTTGTTTCTCGTGACGTCACTTTCTTTAAAAAGACCCCGTACTTTGCTAGTTCTCACACACCAAGTCAGGGGAGCGTTCGGTGCCTGAGGACGACTTCCTGGTGTATGTTACTTCCACCCCTTCTGGACATCCCCGCACCCCAGATCGTCCCCCCAGTTCCTAAGGTTTATACTCGTCGTGTCCGGCTTGAGGTCCCTTCTGATGGTTCATCTGTTGCAGAACCGGAAGCATGTCCTTTACCAGCAGCCCCTTTGGCGGATGATCCGGCTGTGAGTGATGATCTTCTGATTGCTCTTCGAAAAGGTAAACGTTCTTGTACTTATCCAATTGCATCATTTGTTTCTTATGATCATTTGTCTCGTTCTACTTCCTCTTTTGTTGCTTCACTAGATTTAGTGTCCACACCCACGTTTGTTCCGGATGCTTTATCTCATCCTGGTTGGTGTGCGGCGATGGTAGATGGGATGACGACTTTGGATGCTAATGGTACTTGGGACTTAGTAAACCTTCCAGTCGGGGAGAAGGCCATTGGGTGTCGTTGGGTTTTTGCTGTTAAAGTTAATCCTGACGGCTCAGTTGCTTAATTGAAAGCTCGTCTAGTGGCAAAGGGATATGCTCAGACATATGACGTTGATTATGATGATACTTTTTCGCCTGTTGCAAAGATGACGTCAGTACACCTGCTCATTTCTTTGGCCTCAATTCATGACTGGTCATTCCATCAACTGGATATCAAGAATGCATTTCTTCATGGTGATCTGCTGAAGAAGTTTTTATGGAGCAACCACCTGGTTTTGTTGTTCAAGGGGAGAAAGGTAAAGTGTGTTGACTTCGTAAGTCCCTGTATGGCTTGAAACAAAGTCCTAGAGCTTGGTTTGGAAAATTTAGTCAGACACTTGAATAGTTTGGGATGAAGAAGAGCACCTCTGATCATTCAGTTTTTTTCAGACGGCCTGCCTCTGGTATTATTTTGTTAATCGTATATGTTGATGATATTGTGATCACATGTGATGATGTAACAGATATTCAGTCTCTCAAGACATTCCTCCATGGTCACTTTAGTACAAAGGACTTGGGCTCGTTAAAATACTTTCTAGGCATCGAAGTTCTGAGAAGTGATAAGGGGATATTGTTGTCTCAAAGAAAATATTTGTTAGACTTACTTACTGAAACAAGGAAATTGGGAGCTAAGTCGTGCAGTGCTCCAATGGCTCCTAACACTTAACTTACCAAAGAAGGGGAATGACTAAAGGATCTAGAGAAGTATAGGAGACTAGTTGGAAAGCTGAATTACTTAACAGTAACTAGACCAGATATAACATACTTAGTCAATGTTATGAGCCAGTTCATGTCATGCCCGACAGTTGATAATTGGTCTGCTCTATATCAGATTTTGGGTATCTAAAGGCCTCACCTGGCCATGGAATAATATACAAAAATAATGGTCATACCAACATTGAGGGGTATTCTGATGCAGATTGGGCAGGATCCAGGGAACACAAAAAATCCACTTCAGGATACTGTGTGTTTGTAGGAGAAAACCTAGTATCCTAGAAAAGTAAGAAGCAAAATGTAGTCTCAAGATCGAGTGCTGAATCAGAGTATAGAGCGATGGCACATTCAGTATGTGAGTTGATCTAGCTACGACAACTTCTCAGTGAAGTGGGGTTTAAAGTCAAGACTCCAATAAGGTTGTGGTGTGATAATCAAGCAGCGATACATATTGCATCTAACCCAGTATTCCATGAACGAACGAAGCATATTGAAGTAGGTTGTCACTTTATATAAGGGAAAATATACAACAAGGATGGATAACCACATGATACGTGAAGACAGGAGATCAGATAGGTGACATATTCACTAAAGCGTTAAATGGAGCACAGATGGACTATCTCTCAAACAAGTTGGGCATTATGAACATATTTTCTCCAACTTGAGGGGGAGTGTTATAATAAAAAAAAAAAAAAAAGGTTTGTATTATATTAATAAGGCCTATTATAAATGGCTCATTAGGCTTGTATAGTTGTGTATAAATATACACCATTAATCAATGAGAAAGGTGCGACCTATTTTTCTCTATTCTTCTTAAATTTCACAGATGAAAACTTCAAATTGAATCCGAGCCCTAACTTCATGGAAACACCCTAAAAGGAGATGAAACACCAAAATCTGGCCAAGAAATGGCCGAAAATGACGATTCTAGGTGCAGCCGAGGGGGACCGCCACCACAGTGGTCGCCGACGGCAGTGTTGGTGGCTGGCTGAGACCCCCTGCGTTGGGTCTCTCTCCTTCTCTATTTGCTGCCTGGGTTTCGGCAAAAGCAAAAATGGGGAGTGATTTCAAACTCCCCTTTTGCTTTCTCTCTCTTGAAAGTTGAGTACAATTACTCAAACACCCTCACTTTCCATCTATTTTACTTAAACACCCTTGATTCTTTAGCAAACTCCCTCCAAAACTTAAACAAGATTAAGTTTCTAATTTGACAATTCCTTCCAAAAAATGAGTACAATCAAAAGCTTAAGCAATTGTGTTAATGTGACCACATAGTTATACTAAATAAAAATGAGTGCACATGCGTAAAATAAGATTGGTTATATATTACATTAACTAGGTGGTTAAATAACTTCATAATTAAAAATTAACCAACCTAATAATTTAATTAATTACCTTAATTATTATTAACTATGTACCTTAACTAACTGATGTAAATGATGTTTAATTAAAATAAAATCTAATTAAAGTTTAAACCAAACTCTAACCGAAACAAAAAAAAATCTTGACCAAATAACCCATTTTGAATATGGAATTCACATCCTTGCTGCAAATGAAATAAACCAACTTTATCTCCCTCCTTTTCTTTGGCTGGATATGAAAGTTATCCTAACTTCCCCATGGCTCTTCTTCTTTGTCAATGCCTCCATCCTCCAAACCCGCACCAAAACCCTTCCTCCGCCGTCACCGTGGCCTCTCCGGACTCTGCAACTTTGAATTCTAAATCAAAGAGACATTTCATTCTCAAAACAGCTTCACTCTCTCTAATTTCCTTGATTCAAAAATGCCCAGTTGCCCATTCCTCTGAAATTCCCCCAACATCGAAACAGGGCCTTCCCAGAATAGCCAATACCAAGTCTTGGTTTCAATTCTATGGAAATGGCTTTTCCATTCGAGTTCCTCCCCACTTTGAAGACCTCACGGAGCCTGAGGTATATCATACTTTCTTCTTCTATCTCATTTGAGTTTGTTTCATTAGTATTATATGTGTTTGTTTTAACTATTAGTATTAGTGTCACTCGATGTTGGAAGAGGTGTATATATCACTGTCACTCTGAATCAGGTGTTGTTCCCCTTTTCTTTTTTTTTTTTTACCGGGAAATCGAAGTTTTGTCCCACTATACTTGAGTAATTATGTCCGTCTCTGGGCCAGACAGACACAATAAGTGTCTACAAATTAATGTTACAGATGGTTTTCGAAGCTAGGACCTCGAAAGAGTACACCTTTAGAGTCCAACCCTTGGGACAGGTGTTGTTCGATCTTATTTTTTAGAGATAAGGGACGAGCCTAGTAAAGGGCAACCCTAAACCCTTTTTTTTTGTTTTTGTTTTAATGAATTGTTAAGCTTTTATTGAGAAAACAATGGAGCAACACAAGGGCATACAATAAAAAAAGCCCAAACAAATAAAAGGGACCTCTCAGAGGAACGGGTATTCTTGTAACTGTTATTTGTCACTTATCCTCAGTAGTTGGGGTATTTTCTTGTAATTGTATAAGCTTTATCATTTGCTGCTCTTTGAGTTATGTGCTTGGTGTTTGTAGGATTATAGTGCTGGACTCTCCCTTTATGGAGATAAAGCAAAAACAAAAACATTTGCAGCACAATTTGGTTCTCCTGATGGGTAATGATATTTCCTTATGTTTGTTCTAACTTTTATTTGACTACTAGGTAGGAATAGGATGAAGATCCCCTTTTTTGCAAAAACAGATTTATCCACCTTTTTAATATGCTTAGCTCAATCAAACTTGAAGAATAACACATGTTAATTTTCTTGTATTGTATTCTTTTCTGCTTTGATGACTTGCACAGCTCTGAAGTTCTAAGTGTTGTCACCCGTCCGACGAATCAACTTAAGATCACCTTTTTAGAGGTAGCACAGTGATGGCGGTAAAGTTTTCAAATCTTTCGACCAAATTGCCAAACATTGAATTCATTTTGTAATGCATCCCCTGCTCTCTCTGATACCTGTTTTCTTTTTCCTAATCATTGTAATTTTTAAGAGCATTGATTTCTTACTACATAGATTATATGTAGGAACCTTTTCTAAGCCTGGTGGTTCTATCATATCTTACCCAAGAAGCTCTACATAGAGAATCCCAAAAGGAAATGTTTTCAAAGTAATGTTTTGTTCCTTTAGGTCCAAGAGAATTTCCTTAGTTAAATCTGATCTTCCCAAATAGGTTTTTGAAGTTGCTAATTGCTAGCTTTGATAAGAAGATTTCGTTTAGTTTTACATACATGCCTATTTAGTATTGTTTTTGTTGTATGGTACAACATTTTTAGGAGCTTCCGTTCTTACTTGCAAAAAACAGGCGAAAGATATAACTGATATTGGTACCTTGAGGGAGGCTGCAAAAATCTTTGTTCCAGGTACACATTGCCGTTTTATTTCTTGCATTTTGGGTTCAGTACTTCAGTATGCTAAATAGCTTTTATGCGGATTTTTTCTCCTTTTATATATATATATATATTTATATATTTCTGGTCATTATGATTTTTTATTGTTGGGTACATTTGCTATTATCTCGTCTTTCCTTGCATCTTATTCTAGCTATTGGTTTTGGTGTTCGGACAATCAGGTGGTGCAACTTTATTTTCCGCACGAACATTTAAAATTAAGGAAGATGAAAGTTTCAGGTAATTGTGTTACCAAGGAGCCCTTTTCTAATATTTTTTTTATAGATGTCTATGAATAAGCATGTTATGATTAAAAGACAAATGAAAATAGTTGGATAAAAGAAAGGAAAATAAAAATTTAAGAAAAATGAAAGAATGGAATTGGATAGTTCAAAAAGAAGGCCCACTATAGAGTATAGACAGAGCTTGTACAAAGGAAGGCAACTGGAGGTTACATAAATGGCTACAGTTGTTGAGAATTAGGACATGCGGTGATGGCTAGTTAACAAAATCCATTAAAACCGAAACTCAAAAGAGAGAAATTAAACCTTACCATAGACGCACCTTTCCAAGGGCTAACAAGCTCTTTAAATGATAAACCAAATGTTCCACTAAATAGGGAGGCAAAGTTAACACATCTAAGAGTCCTTTTTTGTCTTGAAATGGCAGATGATAAATCTGCAATCATTATTCAAGGGATGAGTTGGTGTGCTATTATTGCCATAAATTGGTAATGGGATGTGGAAAGAGATTGTAGGAAGTTGCACTATTAGAATCTGCGGCCCCATACAGCTCACCTTGCATCAAGTGATAATGCTTTCGCTTCCATTATGGACGTGTTTGTTAAACTTCGAATGTCAAATGAATCATCCCAGTCATCCTCTGCAAAACCTCCTACTGCAACCCTAGCTAAGTCAGGTTATAATCATTGTCTTCTTACATCGTCATCAAAATGGGTCAGCGACTTTGGATCTACCGCTCATATTGGTAATATAAGTTTTTTCTACTTTTTTGTCATTCGCTTCGTTTCCTGCTATCACTTTAGCAGATGGGTCTTGATCTTCTATTCAGGGAACTGGCGCAATTACGCTTACTCCTACTCTATCTTTATCCTCTGTTTTGTGTTTGTCAAGTTTTCTTTAATTTAATTTCAGTTAGTCAAATTTCTCGTGATCTCAATTGTTTCATTTTGTTTTCTCCGGTTATTGCTTGTTTAAGATAGTTTGACGAAGAAGGTTATTGGTAGAGGGCATGAATCTGAAGGTTTCTACATTCTTGATCAACTTTTAGTACAGGCTCTGGTTTGTTCGAGTACTAGGTTGGTGTTCGAGATCCATTGCCAATTAGGTTATCCGCCGTTGTCTATTTTGAAAAGGTTATATCCAAAGTTTAGTAAGGTGTCAGTTTTAAATTATGAGTTTTGTCAATTTGCAAAACTTCATCACCTTTGTTTCAGTCCTCAAGTTAATAAGCGAGCTGCTGCTCCGTTTGAGTTAGAGGCCTGTTAGGTTCATTAGGTCCATTTAGTAGTTAGGTTTAGGAATAGCTTTAGGATGTAAACTCTATATAAAGACATTACCTCTAATAATAAAGTCACGACAACTCTTTATGTCTTAATATATAAAGTTTACAAATATAAATAATAAGTTAATAATAAAAACTTAATGATGGTTTCTATATAAGATTTGATATTCTACATAAGTTTTTTTTTTTGAACAACCAATATAGTATTGTAAGAAGGTTGACAGTTAGAATATAAAAAAATGTTAATTAATAATATAGTCTCCTCACAGTAATTTTTCTGAAGTGAACAGTTTTGAATAATTCTTTCCAGGCTTCTTAGCCTGTATCAACATTCATATTTACTATCTATTGCCTCTTGTTTCTTTAAATTCAGGACATATTATTTCTATGAGTTTGGGAAGGGCGAACAGCATGTCGCACTCGTAGCAACTGTTAATAGTGGACAGGTTTGTGATATTCAATTCAAATTGCTTACTATACTTCTTACTCTGCCGAAGACCTGAGTTGGAGCCCTTTGACTCCCTTAATGATTTTGATAAAGTTACAAGAAGGTTAAATTTGTATAGAGGAGAATTGATTTAACCTAAATTGTTGAGCAGAGTCTTATTAGTTGATTTATTGAATACACGAACTTAACTTTAGAACTTTGAGTTCTTCCCAAGGATTGTAGGGCTGTCCAATTTTTTATCCTGATATAGCCTTTCTTGGTCGTAGGTGTTTGTTGCTGGAGCTACTGCACCATTGTCCAAATGGGATGAAGATGGCATAAAACTCCGATCTGCTGCTATATCTCTAACCGTGCTATAATCATTTGCTGATAAAGTTCATTTCATTTAGCCTGTGAGTGCTCCCCAAAACTTAGAACTCTCATGAATTGTTTATGTTCATAAACTTTGGATGATGCTTTTAGCCTTTTATTAGCAGCTAAAGTGATATCATTAGCTAAATGCGAGCTCGACATGTGTTGTTTATATAATTAAATTTAGTCCAACCCATTAGGTTAAGTTGTTGGGTTCGTTTGGTGATTTAACATGATTCTGTAAACAATATTAAGACAAAGCCTTTATATAGGGTTTACATACTAAACCTAGCTACTAACTGGGCCTAATGGACGTAATACTAAAAATATTGTAAAGAATATATATTGCATATAATACAAATAATTCCAATAGATTCAACATGGTTTCAAAGTAGAAAGTTACATGTTCAAGCTTTGCTAAGTCATTTTTTCCCAATTGATTTTCACTTCTCGGACATTTCTCTAATTTCCAAGTTTTCTCGCTTGAGAGTGCTGCTTGATATAATTAAATTTATCCAAACCCATCTGTTTAAGTCGTTGGATTGATGATATCACTATTTGTTTTGGTGCACCCCTATTGATGTCGTTGATATGGATTACAGTTTGCTGTTTCGTATATAAATATACTGAGATGATTTTTACTCTATGGTCTACATATTGTTTAACATAGTTGTAGCGTCAAATTATTATTTTTTAAATTTGTGAGACTTGTTTTTTTTTTAATTGTGAATGGTTCTTCAATCTTTGTAATGAACAGGACAGGAGAAAGCTTGTGGTGAGTTTCTCATGTATCATAGATTCATAGAGAAAAGACGACTCTAGCTGAAAATTGAATTAAGATTGTTTATAGAGATTCCCACGGTTTTGTCAGAACTCTGATTCTGAGTGGTTCAGATGGTTTTTCATTTCATCACTTCCGAGTTATTATATTATTTCGTCCAAGTTGAATAAAACTGCTGCATCTCTTTTGTGTTATGGTGTAAGAGAGTGTGTGTGTGTTTTTTTTTTTTTTTTTTTTTTTTTTTCCCTTTCATAGTAGTTACTTTGAATTGTTGCTTTGATATCCTTAAAATAATTTTAAACTATTTTTACCGAACGAATTGTTGGATTATAAACATTTGGTTGTCAAAGAAATCTGGTTGCAAATTGATTAGTCTATTTAAGTTATCTACTCCATCGAGGATATATTTAGTTTGCTGGTTGGAATGGAATAGGATTCTAAATCCATGTAACAATACAAGAAACTAAACATTGGATTGAATTATGATTCCAAACATTGATTTGCAGTTATGATTTCATACCATTTCAACTTTTAGAGTGAGATGATGCTTTTGTAATTTTTCATCATTTTTTTTTCCTTTCACACATATTTCGGTTATTTTTATTTATCAATAATAATACAATTTGGATTAGCATGAAGTTGATAATTTTTCTATAAAATAAAATTGATATTTTCATCTATAGCAATGAGACAAAAAAAAAGTTCTTTTTATATATGTGTATATATATAGAATTATAATGATATAATTATTCTAAATTTATCATTATAATAAAAACCAAATTTTTCTTCTTCTAAAGATTATGAATACAAATTTATGATTCAAAGTATTAGGAATTATGAATATATAATTTCTAGATTTTACCTAATTATTAGATTTTCTAGATTTGGTTATTTAAATATTTTAAATATTTTTTAGGGTTAGCAATTTTGATATATTATATATAATTATGTTGAAGCACAAGGCAAAACTTTTTTTTCACTAATTTTATCTCTTCTCAAAATTTATCAAGATATCAGAGCTATATCAATTTGTGCTTTGGAATCAAAAATCAATTTTAAATTAGAGATCTAAAAGGCAGCTATATATGAGACTGGAATTTTTTGATTCAATTTGGCGAAATTGAATGCATTTGAATATCATCGATTTTGAAGTTAATCCACTTCATGTTATGATGAGCCTCAAAGTTTTAGTTTATGTTATAATAAGAATTGCGTCTACCATGTTTAGTTGAGATTTTTTTGTTGTTGGCTCTCTGCAATTTGTTGGAAATTGAAGCTTCGTATATGTTTTTTTTTATTTTATTTTGCGAATTCCAATATTAAATTGGTCAGTATTGATTACAAGAGTTTAGCAACCACTTTGATTATCTCTAGACATTCTAATAAGGTAACTCTACATCTCTTGGTTTTTAGCGTATGTGGTTAGTTTGAGATTAAAATTGTGATTAGTGACTATTTTGCAAATTGGATGAGCATACTCTGTTGAGTTTAATTCCGCTGAATAAATCTCGTTGTTGTATTGTGATGGATACAAGTCAATATAATGCATTTTGTTGAACTTGTTTGTCCTCTAAAATACTGAGGTACATTATTAAATATAGCGATTTTGATTCAAGGCATTAATGTAATATATTGATTTTGCACTCCAGGTGCTATTAAGTATTTTATATTGGTTAACTTTTGACTTTATTATTTGGTATAATTATTGTTGGCAATATGAGTAGTTCGTGTTTCATTGGTTCACATGATATTGGAAAGATCAGTAAGTGCACCAATTCTTTTCAGATAATCAGTGGGCACTGATTATGGCTGCAATTTAGGCTGGTGAAGCTTCAACTTCCACTCGTGACCAACTAAATGGTACGAAAGTTCTAGTGAGTGAATTATTGATACGGTGCTTCAAATCACATGTCTGGTAATGTCTCTTTGTTCTCAAATTTGTGTTACATGTCTTCTTAAGATGGGTTACCTAATGGATAAAGTAAAACAACTACAACAGAAGGAACGATTAAATTAAGTGATAATTTAATTTTGGAGAATGTTCTATATGTTCCTACTCTAACTTACAATTTGTTATATGTGTCTCAACTTTTGGAACAATAACAATATATTGTGTTTTTCAATAAAAGGTTACGCTTTATACATAACTACATTTTGAGAAATATGATTGGAGCAGTAGCTTTATGGTTTTGTTATGAATACAATTGTGAAACACCAAATTGACTCTACTACACTCAATGCACCATAATCTCAATCTATATCCCTGATAAACTTTTAAATATCGCTTGTTATGTTGATTATACCATATTTTCTGTGAAACATAGATAATTTCTTACGAAATTTTCCAAGAGCAAAGAACCTAGATCGTTTCAAGAAGCTATGAAATATCTAGGTTGACGTCAAGCAATGCAAGTTGAGATTGATGCTCTTGAACGAAATTGTACATGTATTTTAGAGGACATACCTCATTGCGAAAAGGTTATTGGTAGTGGTTGGGTGTATAAAATCAAGTATACATCTACTGGTGAAATTGAACATCTTAAGGGACGTTTGGTTGTTCATGGTAATCGACAAATTGCCAGAGTTGATTATAATGAAACTTTTGCACATGTGAAAAAAATGTGAACAATTCGTCTTTTTCTTATTGTTGCTACAAGTTTAAAATAGGAATTACATCAGATGGATGTTCATAATGATTTTCTTTATGGTAATTTGGAAGAGGAAGTGTATATGCAGCTTCCTCTAGGGTATACTGCTTCAGTTCCAAGGAAGGTTTGTAGGCTGCATAAGTCTTTGTATGGTTTGAAATATGCATCGGGAAAGTGGTTTTCTACGTTATCTAATGCATCAAAGTTCATGATTTTACGCAGACTTATGTGGACTATTCATTGTTTAGTTATCTTCGAGGTATTATATCACTTCATCTACTCGCGTATATTGAAGAATTAATTATAGCAGGTTCATCACATGAAGTTGTATTAAGATTTAAAGATTATTGAGTTCGTGTTTTCATATGAAAGATTTGAGAGTTTTGATGTAGTTTTTAGACATTGAGAGAGCTTGCAGTGAATAAGGTATATTTCTTTGTCAGCGTAAGTACGTTTTGGATATTTTGACTGAAACTGACATGCTAGGTTGTAAGCCTATTGACACATCTATGGAGCAGAATCATCGGTTGGCTCGTGTTGAGGGGGAGCAGTATGCACATCCAGTTGAATATCGTCGATTAGTTGGACGACTTGTTTATTTTTCTATAACTCGTCCTGAACTAAGTTATTCAGTTCATACTCTTGCACATTTCTTAACTGCTCCATTTGTTCAACATTGAGATGCAACCTTACAAGTATTTCTCTATTTGAAGGGTACTCCGGGTCATAGAATTTTGTTACCATCTATAGGTGAGCTGCGTTTGATTGCTTTTTGTAATAGTGATTGGGTAGCTTGCTCGTTGACTCGTCGTTCGTTGATTGGGTATGTGGTTTTTCTTGGATCTTCTCTTATTTCTTGGAAAACAGAGAAACAAGCGACGGTGTCTCGTTTGTATGCTGAGCTGAGTATCATGCAATGGGTGTTACCACCTGTGAGTTAAAATGTTGGAATATTTAATGACTTCTCTTGGTGTTATGCATTCTCAACCTATGCAATTAATCTGTGATAGTCAATCTGCACTTCATATTGAAAAGAATCCTATGTTTCATGATCGTACTAAGCGCATCGAAGCTGATTGTCATTTTGTTCATGATGAATTGATATTTGGAAATCATACTACTAAATATGTTCCTACTATTGTCAACTAGCTAATATTTTAACAAAAGGCACTTGGGAAGCAACAATTTAAATATTAGCTTGACAAGTTGGGCATTTGTAATTTACATGCTCCAACTTGAGGGGGCATATTAGAAATTATGAATATATAATTCCTAGATTTTACTTAATTATTAGATTTTCTATATTTTGTTATTCAAATATTGTAGATATTCTCTAGGGTTAGCAATTTTGATGCACTATTTATAACTATGTTGAAATACAATGAAGACAAAACTTTTTAGCCAATTGTTTGTGTAATGTCTTAATTTGCCAATCTGTTCACAAAGTCACTCGCTTCCTACTTCACTTTTGTTTTTAACTAATGTTGTTCATTTTAAAGAGGAGCCATAACAGTTAACCATGTGAGGTTTATCGTTCAGTGTAAAGAGTTAAATCAGTTTGTTTATTTCATTTTCTTAATTGTGTGTATAGTCACATGCTTGTATGGGTTGATGAGTATTAAGATAAGCATTGTTTCACCCAATTACCCTAAGTGTAAAACAATTGTAGCTTACATGCATAAAAGAAATCAAAAGATGGGTTCCAATCCCCTATCTTTTGTATAAACTAACAATACTTTTGCATAACAGACTAGTTATTTTTGTTTTTTTTGAATATATAGGAAAATTAAGGAATTCGAACCACATATCTTGTGATCCTTTTTTTACATTTAAATGTTAATCGAGCTATGTGTCATGATACGACTTCAATGTCTTTGTAAAGCGATCGTGAGGTAAGCAAGTCAGCCAAACGAAAATTGCGGAGCGGGTGGCATAATGGGTGCAACCTCTATCATGTGCCTCGTGAAAAGGTTTTCGAAAAAAGGAGGATGAAGGTTTTGAAATGCATTTTGTCTTTGAAAGTTATATGTCAAGATATAATAAGACACACAACAACTAGCTTGCATTCATCATATAATAGCTTGGTAGGAGGAAAGCTTCAAGAGTCATACCCCCTATAGTACATTCTAAGCCATTTTTGATGTGACAGGCTTGAACGTCAAAATGACGAGGAGTCATACGGCTCTAAAACATAAAGGAAATTACAATAACATGAAAAGTAAATCCTATACTAGGAAAGCATGATAAAAAAAGGTCTAGAGGATCATGCGGTCATGTGCAACATGCATTGGACAAGCAAGACCGTGACATTCTCCCCCACTTAAGCTGTTGACAACCTCGTCAACCAACTCTACTCGAACTCAGTGACTGTTCGAGGACTTATCATTTGTCCTTGCGGTTCTATCGAACTTCAGTGTTAGCCACTCTTCGCGAGTCTCAAGAAACTTCTGCAGACTTGGACTCTTGATGTCGGTTTGGTCTGTCTCTTCAGCTAAGACTTCAAAGGCATTACGTAGAGGAACCATCGAACTGTTCACTTTAGAAGGGCGCCGCCTCGGGCTGACTCTGTCGCTTGTGCACATGGGTACATCATCAGGGAACTTTTGCCCCATTACATACTTTTGTCTCTTGTCTTTGGAGGGAGACTTCCCGACTCGAGACCAGTTATCTCGACCATTGATGGGCTCTGTTTTCATCTGGAGGGTCGACAACAAGTGCACGCTACTCGAGTGCTTCATCTTGGTCTTCACGGTCGTGGGGCTGAACCCGGTGATGACTAAATATTGAGTGAGCGGTATATGAATGATCTTGTACTTGAGAAGGAAGTTCATCCCCAATATGACATCAAAGTCATCCATCTTAACTATCACAAAGTCAACTTTTTCTGTCCAATCCCCCAGCTTGGCACTTGGCACAGCTTTCATCCATCCTTCATCCTTATGCCAGCTTACATTCAGACGTCTTGCTTCTGTTTCGGACATAAAATTGTGGGTGGCCATAGAGTGAACCATAGTACTTTTTGCTGCCTTATGGTTTATCCATGCATCGACATACATAAGGCATTTGCTTGATGACTCCTTTGGCTCAGTGACGTTCTTTTGCAAGGCCGACAGACACTTGAGTGCATCGACGTGAGAGTTTTCTTTTTCTTCGAGGGCTATGATTGCAAAACATTGACGATTTTCTTTTTCTTCGAGGGCTATGATTGCAATTCGGCTTCATCGTCCTTTTTTACCCTTACTTTTCCTCGAGTGACGCTCGCAAAACATTGAGGGTAGACCGGTTTGGGCATTCATATATTTTATGAGGTCATTTGGAGAGAAAACAACTGAGAGGCCCTCGATTATAGCAATTGACTGAGGAGGTCCTCACCTTGTTCTCGATGGAGACCCATGTTCCTTGCTTGGCCCTGACCGGCCTGCTCCCCTACTATTTGGAGAATTAGAGCAGTTGTTCCTAGCATCTCTTCGTGGGGAGGCCTTGTCTCATCTCACATCTTGAGTTTTATCGTTGTTGTCATCGTTTTTCACATCGAACAACCTTTCTACGGCTGCATAGGCTTTTGACAAGGTTTGAACTCTTTGTTCATAAACTTTTAACCTTGCCCACGGCTTTAGTCCCTAAAAAAAACAGAAGACTTTGCCCTTCTCTGACTTGTCTCAGATGTCTAACATTAGCCTCGCAAACTGCTTGACACACTATCAGATCAATCCTGTATGTCTTAGCTCACGCAACTTACGTCTTGCCAGGATTTCGACGTTCTCGGGAAAGAACTGAGACCGAAACTCTTGTTTCAGCTTTTCCCATGTGTCGATGGTACATTTCCATTCTTGGATGTCCATATATCGCGACCGTCACCACAATTTGGCGTCATCGCGTAGATGCATTGTCGCAAAAGTGATCTTCGACTCTTCAACGATAGTGTTTGTAGCCTTGAAATACTGCTCCATATCAAACAGGAAGTTTTCTAAAGCTTTGGCATCTCGAGTGCCTCAGAAAGGCTTCGGCTCAAGCACCTTGCTCTTGTTTAGATGAATAATGCCTCCAGTTGAGGCTTGATTACCCACCACCATCATGGTGAGGTTTACACGAGAATTCATCTCGCCCAATTCAGTCTTGAGGTCATCGAGTGCCACTCTGACGCTTTCACAATGGTCTGTGACCTTTGAGCGCTTTCAATTTTTTCCATGCGCTCTTTCATGTAGGAAACATAGCCCAATGAACTTTCACTACGCTCAAACATATCGAGTAGCGAGGTTTTTTCTTCGAGGTTCTCAACCCTCATCATCAACTCTTGGACGGGCATTCCGTCTACACCGCCAGCTACCACGTCAATCATGTCGGCTTTAGAATTAATCTATTCCAGACGAGATTCTAGAAATCGAATAGTGTCTGGGAGCTCTTTCAGGTAGAGCATGTCTTCTTCCAACTCAACCAACCGGTCGACGTGGGTCTTGCCCATCGTTTTCTTCTCGGCCATTTAAGTAATTTACTTTTCCAACGGAGCTAGCAAAGCTCTGATACCAACTGACACAATCCGACTTTGATGTCCTTGCATAGTGATCGTGAGACACTTGCTCTAACCCGACGAGCAAGTCAACCAAACGAAAATCACAGAGCGGGTGGCACAACGGATGTAACCTCTATCACTAGCCTAGTGAAAAGGTTTTCGAAAAAGGAAGGACGAAGGTTTTGAAATGCATTTTGTCTTTGAAAGTTATATGACAAGATACAATAAGGGGCACAACAATTAGCGTGCATTCATCATATAATAGCTTGGTAGGAGGGAAGCTTCAAGAGTCATACCCCTCTATAGTACATTATGGACCATTTTTGATGTGACAAGCTTGAATGTCAAAATGCGAGGAGTCATACGACTAAAAAACATAAAGAAAATTACAATAACATGAAAAGTAAATATGTACTAGAAAACATGATAAAAAATGGCCTAAAGGTTCATGCAGCCAT
Organism: Cyclanthera cordifolia; assembly: GCA_037832605.1. NCBI lineage: Eukaryota > Viridiplantae > Streptophyta > Magnoliopsida > Cucurbitales > Cucurbitaceae > Cyclanthera > Cyclanthera cordifolia. Next base: position 10,654,165 of record JBBMEG010000020.1, read on the forward strand.
TTGCAACACGCACTAGACAAGCTAGACCGTGACACTATGCTCACTTTGGCATCTATAATAGAATAGTTATAAACATCTTATCCATTTCATTTTATGAGTTATTCATACATTTATATATATACATATTTTTCTATAACTTGATTTCAAATTTAACATTGGTTAATTTCAATAACAATACGGAGCGAAACTCCAAGTTCTCGAGATCATTTGGAATTGCATGAGAAATTAATCGCCACCACATCTTCGAACTTCAAACCTCAAAAAGCTACACCGACCCTAGAAAACGATGGATGTTATATAATTTAAATGATTATTAATTCCATGTAAACATACTTAGTAAAATCCTTTGTTTAAGTTGTATAAACATCCCATGGGTTAATGATTAAATTAGAGTTTTAAATGATCAGAATTTTTAAGGCGAGAGAAATATCAAATTAAGTTATTTTGATATTGAAGATATTAAAAGGGATTAGGACATTTTGGGTTTGTGAAAAGATGCAAGTAAGAGAGAGAAGTAAGAGTAAGGGAGAGCAAGAAGCTTTTCCCATTTTGGCCAAGAAACCCCATTTACGCAAAGAGAACGAGAAAGTGAGGGAGGCAACTTTCACCATTCCGTAGTGTGGCAAGCTTGGGTTGGAGTACAAACATGTCAATTGGTATCACAATCATGCCCTAAACATAGCAATGTCGGTATCCCTGTGTAGAAAAAAAGCGTTACGAGTTCGGAGATGAAAATTTATGGTAGTTTTACCAGACTGGCGAAGTACTATCAGGAGAAGAGGAGTTCGATTAAGATGCGAGTTAGACAAATTGACTAGCGGCGGACTTTCAGGAGAAGAGAAGTTAATCGAATATAGTAGTTGTTGGGAAAATTCGTTCTATCGAACTAACAGTGTACTCTCAAGAGAAGATGAGTTAGTTTGATTATGTCATATGGACAAATTGGTTATTTGAGGACATGTTCGGTCTTTGTTTAAGGAGAGGATTAATCCTATGGTACTGTAGAAGACAAAATCAAAGAAGATTTAGTGGAACTTTGTTTGTAGAAAGGATTGATGAGATTCAACCAAAGTTATCGTACATTAGTTAGATGAGGAAAAGATCATGAGTATATAAATGATGATAACCATCTCTATTGGTATGATACCTTTTGGGGTGAAACAAAAAACAAAGCCACGAGGATGTATGTCTAAACTGGACAATATCATATAAATGTGGAGATTTGAATATGATTGTCATCCTTTTCACGGTCTCCATCTTAGACGACTTAAAAGGCAAAGAAGAGTGGTGGATCTTCATCCTTTTTTTGTTAATTCTTTCTTAAATAATAAGGTTGTTTTTCCTCTTTGTAATCTATGATGATGCCTTTCTAATTCCTATGTTTCTCTCTACAAGAAGTTTATGTGTTCTTGATTTATCAATGGTATGGCCAATTTCATGTTCTTTGTATCTAGCTTGAAATTCTTGAACTATTCTCTATTAAGAAGTCTAGTAAAAAGTCAAACACTCTTTGCTAGTGGTCTATTGATCGAACCACTCTAAATCCCAACGTCATTTTTCTTGCTTTCATTGTCGTTATATCTTTCTTTAGGATGAATTAGAGCTTGATGTCAAAAAATTTCCAACAACATAAATTGATTAGAACACGTTTGAAATGTCTCATAAATCATGTAAAATTGTCTAACATGCCAAGAATTGATCCTATGTAAATATAACGATTGGTATTACAGCCATTTTCTTGAATCCGTCATGTTTATGTGTTTCTTGATTAGAAAAATCAATAAACAAATTTTTTTGTTATGTTTAGAATATTTTTCCATGAGTTTTATCTTTTGGTTGTTATTCTTGGACAAAAATTTCTTGTAAAGCATGTATGTGAATAATATTTTTGTGAACTCTTTATTGCAACTTTGTTTGAATAAAGTTTTTGTTGATATATATTATTCTTACATTCTTGGAATTGCTAGAAAGGTTATTAGCTGTGCAATTTTATGATTCTTTCGGGATGACTTCAAAGACTGAAGTTGCGATATTATTGGAATAGACGACTTCGACTTACGGAAGATAAAAATGTTTGTGCATACTCCGTCAACACAAAGTTGATCACGCTCTCTTCAAAGAAAAGGATCAACTTGTTGAGATGAACAAGATAGCTCATAGTCAAATCATCTTGCACTTGTCGAACACAATCATTCACCAAATGATGAGTGAGAAAACCCAATGGATCTTTGAGGTAAGAGTCTACGTACCAAAATGCATCTATTTCTAGCAAAATATTTCTAATATCTATAGGGATTTTCAATTTAGAAATGGAATCTACCAAAAGCATGATGAATGTAGGCGTGTTTCAAATAATCATTTATGAAATGTGAAACGTGGGAGAAATATTTTTTTGTCCAAAAGCTTGTAATAATACTAAAGAACTTACTGCTTGATGCACACAATGATGTGGAGTCTGCTATAAAACTTGGTAGGAATACTCTAACTTCTGATGTAACAATAGGCGTTATTATAGTAAAAAATAAAGAAACGAAAGAAAAGAAAAGACCAATAGTGAATTCTTATAATATAGGTTAGGGGTAGATTTGCACATAGAGGTTCTACTTCTAAACAAAAGGGCAAAGGTAACCATATGTCTAATCAAAGAGGGCTAATATTGGGAGGTTTTGACTAGACCATAAAAATAGGTATCATGCGGGTACACGAAAAGATGAACCTTGTGGCTAAATATTAGTGCAGAGTACAATGAATCTTTAATAATTAGTACCTCTAGTGATAGAATTCTTGAATTCTAGATTCATGGTGTTCTTTCCATATGAACCATAATATGGAATGTCTAATGAAGTTCCAAGCCGGTGTGAGAAGAAAGGTCATGTTAGGGAATCACATATTTGTTGTGTATAAAAGTCATGAAACTAAGGTTAAAAATTCAGGTTGGTAGTGTTAGGTTTCTAGTGAATATTAGATATGTTACTGAAATTAGAAGAAACTCAATATCACTTAGTACTTTAGATAAGCTTGAGTATATTATCAAGCTAGAATGTGAAGATCTTAAAATCATAAAAGGAATATATATATATATATATATATATATATATATATATATATATATCTATGAAAGGCTACTTGCAAGACACCTTAAATTCTCTGGAAGGTTTTAGTGGCCTGGCTAAACAAGATGACAATTATAAAATTTCTTTTTGGCATAAAAAGTTTGATCATATAAACATAGCTACTTACATCTAAGTCGAGGTAGGATGTACGCATCACCCAACGCTTCGAGTTTTGAGTTCCTAGAACTTGTAGATGATCATCAACTTCAATATAGAATCATCTGCATGAATTGTAAATAAATGAAGAGCGAGACGACGTCGTTTTCTTTAGAAACGAAAACCGCGCCGCTTATGCATGAGTTAGCGACCCTCCGTCGCACCCAACAGCGTCGTTTTGATCCTAACCAAAACGGCGTCGGTCAAACTTGGTCAACATTTGGTCTTGACCTTTCTTTTTTTTAATTAGGATACTACAGGCAGTGCATTCCCAATGCTTGTCGCATTCAGCCCGGATCAGAATTAAATATTTGAAAAATAAAAGAATTGATTTTGGACTAATTTAAGGGAGGATGAACGACCAAGATTTATTGCTGCTTGCGCAAGTAAGGATTTGTGGCAGTAACTCAAGGTGTCCTAAAATAACATGCTACAAAGGTGGGAGTGAGTAGTGAGAGAAAATGAAGGTGTTTTCTTGCATTATAAAAGGGACCCTGACCAGCAGATCAAATGTCGAAGTCTAAGTCAAATTGAGAATTAATTGTTTGAATTAAATTTTCAAGAATTGGAAAGGAAGAGAGTTTCTATAGCTAAGGGCATTGTGAATGCGAAGACCATTGAGATCAACTATCTTGACAAGAAGTTGAGCTTCAAGGTAGGCGCTTGGAAGTCCCAACATTACTTTTGGTGAGAGTAGAAGCAAGAAATTGTTCTCTTCTCTTTCCATTCAGACTTATACTCTACCCAATTTATTTTATATTTGTTATTTAATTTATTATTGATTGACATTTAATATTCAATGCACTGTTATTTACTTTTAACTTTATTTTATTTAATTTTCTTTGTTTATTTATTTATTCTTTATTTACGCTATTTAAGTGATGCTTAGTTAGTAGAAGCATTTTTCAATTATATGTAAATGAGATATTATTCTGTTGTCACGTGATTTGACAATGTCCTCTGCATTGTGATTGCTACATGAATTGTTCTCTGTTATGTGTCTAAGTAGTTGTTCGTTAAGTTATGTTATGAGAAACTTAATCAATTAACCAAGGGCAAGGAAGATGTAATTATTTACAAAGTAAGTATCTTAATTAACAAGGGTTGACCTACCATCCACTTTTTGATTGTTTTTTGCTTAGTCTCGGGAGAGATGAGTAATTAGATATCTCTTACTATTGTTCATTAGGTTAATATAAGGAGTAGATGCCAAAAAATGGTCAACAGATATTCACAGTAAGAATTTGTTTAATTGAGGACGAAAAAACATGCAAAAAGTGAAAATTAAGACACACCGGTGTGGTGTGAGCCATAGGGCCTCCGATGTCTAAGTGAGTAGGAGATTTTTAGGAGGATAATTTAGATTTCAGAATGGCATAAGAATACTTAGCTCGATAAGCTTATGATCTTTCACTTGGAGTGGAGACTGAAGTGATTCTTATATCAGTCGATTTCATAACCGTTGCAGCTCACTTATGGGCGGCATAATGGCCGGTCGTTAGAAACATCTGTCATTAAGTCGCGTATGAAAACCGTTGTAACTCCTGACCCTTACCCTTTGAAGATGTAATGGTCTTGACTCATGAGTTACTTGGACTCGGTCAACTCTTCGGAGAGTCTTGACCTCCACGACCAACCCACTCGGGTTAACCTACTCGTTGTAACGGGGGACACCACTGGATGCAACGCCTTCATACGTTACTTGGACTCAGTCGACTCTTCGGAGAGTCCTGACCTCCACGGCCAACCTACTCGGGCTGGCCTACTCGTTGTAATGGGGGACACCACGGGGTGCAACGCCTTATACGTTACTTGGACTCGGTCGACTCTTCGGAGAGTCCTAACCTCCACGGCCAACCCACTCGGGCTGACTTACTCGTTGTAATGGGGGATGCCATAGGGTGCAACGCCTCCACACTTTACTTGGACTCAGTCGACTCTTCGAAGAGTCCTGACCTCCACGGCTTTCCCCTTGAGGGGTGTTGGCCTTCTTTTGCCAAACCTAAGAGGGGTGAGACTGAAAGGGCCAACCCCTGGGGGGCCGAGGCCTTCCTTGGCCGACTCCTTGGGGAGCCGGACTTGCTTCACCGACCTCTGAGGGGTCGACAATAGACGTGGCCGATTCCCGAGGGGTCGGCATGGACTGGGCCGATCCCTAGGGGTCAAGACCTCCATCTGGCCAACCGCGGGGGGTCGGCATTGGCTTGTTTGTCCTCCAAGTGAGTCCCAACTTCTTCCAAGTCTTTCGGGATATTTTAGCTTACAACATCATCCACAATCTTCATTTCCGAGCTTCTAGAATCGTTGAATTTTGAAGAGTAGTTTAGCCAATTGCTTTTTCCCAAGTTTAGAGATGTTAAAGAATTATCTCTTTGTACTTCATGGAAGTATCTCTCTTGAAATTTACTTAGGCCAAATTCTTTTTATAGAATATCTTTTCCTAAATAATATCCAAAAAATAAAAGTTTTAAGGTTATGAAAAATATTCATTCTAAGAATAATTATATTAAAATGGCCATATTCTTATTTCTAAGAATATCTTTTCGAAGATAACATTTTTATTCAAAGAAAAATCACATTCTCTTTTTAGGAAAATATTAATCCTTAGAGATTTTCCAAAACTTAACTTTTCCATAAAAACACCCTTCCAAAACTACGTGCTCCTTTTTTACCCTACTTTGGCCGAAAACTGCCTCTAACTGGGCTAAATTTTTCATTTTTTTCTAAGTGTGGGAGGAGACTTGCTGTTTATTTTGGTTTTTCGGAAAGCATTTGTCGTACCTCGTAAAAAAGAAAAAATAAAGACACACTGGTGTGGTGTGAGCCACAAGGCCTCTGATGCCTAAGTGAGTAGGAGATTTTAGGATGATAATTTAGAACTCAGAAAGGCATAAGAATACTTAGCTCGATTAGCTTATAGCAGTCGGTTTCGTAACTGCTGCATCTCACTCATGGGCGGCATAATGGCCGGCCGTTAGAAACGTCTGTCATTAAGCCGGGTATGAATACCGGCGTAACTTCTGACCGTTACTCTTTGAAGGTGTAACGGTCTTGACTCGGGAGTTACTTGGACTTAATCAGCTCTTCGGAGAGTCTTGACCTCCACGACCAACCCACCCGAGTTGACCTACTCGTTGTAACGGGGGACGCCATGAAGTGCAGCGCCTCCATACGTTATTTGGACTCGGTCGACTCTTCGGAGAGTCCTGATCTCCATCGATTTCCCCCTGAGGGATGTTCGCCTTCTTTTTCCGGACCGAGGAGGGGTGATGCTGCAAGGGCCGACCCCTGGGGGGTCGAGGCCTTCCTTGGCCGGCCCTTAGGGGAGCCAGATTTGCTTGGCCGACCCCTAGGAGATCTGCGTTGGCTTGTTTATCCTCCAAGTGGGTCCCAACCTCTTCCGAGTCTTTAGGATATTTTTGTCTTACAACATAGGCTTTATATATTTAGGGAGAGTTTAGGAATAATAACAATCTCAATAGTTCATGTGAACCACACCCTAAAAGCAATTAACTTTGAGCAAAAATGTACATTGGGAGAATGCATCAATGTGTAGCATGAATCATTCTTCTTACCATAAAACTGTCATAGTTAATTTTATTGTGCTATTGTTATTAGTTTAACGTTGTTGCTTAGTATAGTTGTTTGTTTACACGTGTCTTGATGTGGTTGAGCTTGTCATAAAGTTTTTTCTTGTGTATAGGAAATATCCACCGCATTGAGCATGCTTCCCACATTCTTTTCACAACTAACAATCCCATTTTTACGCAAATATTGTGTGACAATCAATTTAGAATGTGATATTATTATAATAATTTTCCCTGTGGAGATGACTTGAAATATAGTACTTGGTTACAATTGACAACGTACACTTGCGTTATCATCCATGTATAGTGATGGTTAAGACATACTCAATGCAAACTACATTAAGAATACCTCAATTAATGTTGATTTGATTGAATATAATTATTGAGGCATAACAATTTTGAGGTAGATAAGGGTTGGAACGCTTATTATTGAGGAAGTAATAGAGTTGTCCCTGAAGAACTTATTTCGAGTCTTGAACAAAGGATACTTGCCTCTCATTGGCTATAGAGGACAATGATTTATGATTGGACCATAAACAACTTGTTCATTAAAGAAATCATTGGCACTTAAGGAGAAAGATGTACATAGGGGCAGAACTGAGTTCTTGTCCCAATTGTGTATTACGAACAAGCTCGTGAAGGATCATATATATGAAAGTTTGATCGATTATATCCGTGTACATAACTTGTTCAATAGTGCGAAAGATTTGAGCATACGCCTTTAATGACATAAGCTTATTGTTAACTAATAAGAATTATATTTCGAGACATTGTAGCTTTCAACTTATATGTTCACTAGTCCCCTGGCTAGCTCATACTTTCTAGCACACTGTTTTATTTGAGAGTGAGTTTGAAGAGTTTAAACTCATAGATTAATTATGTTGGACAAAACTAATTGGAGGTTAAGTTTAATTTATTAAACTTGGTCATTAATATATTGTATATATTAATTCAATATTTATTGGATAAATATTATTGATAAATAGTTAATTTATTGGATAAATCAATTATAATAATTAGTGGATAATTATTTATTAAATTAATTAGATAAATTAATTATGTAAATAGTTATTGAATAATTATTTATTAAGAAAAGATTAATTAATATACTTGATATATTATTGTGTTAATAATTATTGGATAATTATTAAGAAAAGAATTATTTAATATATTGGATATATTAATTAGACATTATTTATTTGATAAATAATATATTGAATATATTTTGAAATTGACATTCATTTGGAATCGACATTTATCCTTATAATAGTAATTAAAAAAAGAAAGAAAAGGATATACTGTAAACTTTGAAAATCTCTCCTCTCATAAAAGAGAGGAAATTTCATCCCCTAGGGGAGAGGATATTGAATTTCTAATTTCTAATTTAAATGTTCATTTTCAACTAAAGTTTGGGAGATCTCTATAATTATCCTATCTTAAACAAATAACACATTCTCTAAATTTGGGATTTCTCTTCTCCTACTCATCTTCAGAACTCTTACAAAGTCATTCCAACTTCTTTGTTTAAAGGCTTCCCACCAAGTACTCAGTGTATCAAAGAAGCCATAACTTAGAAGATTGGAGTCTATCAATCAAGAAGTTCCAGAGAGATAGATCTATGTTACTTGGTATAAAGACCCGCCAGATAAGATCAAAGACATTATTCAATGTGAGTATGATTCTTAACAACAAGTCAATCACATAGGATAGAATAATGCATGTAGATTAACTAATGAGATTAATTAATTATAATTTTTTGTTATCACATGCTTCCCCACATTTATAGCATGCTCCTACCCTCTATTTCCAATAACTGGAGTAGAGCTTTGACGGTCGTGATTGTTGTTGTTGGAATTTTTTTAACGGTGGATGATAAAATTCATTGGATATTTTTTCTTTTTTGTTATTAGCTGGAGATTTTTTTATTTGGCATTAAAAATTTATTTTTCTTAGATCTTTTATAAACCAAAAAGCTAATGAGTATAGGAAAGTGTTGTTTTTTTGTTTTGTTTTTTTAAATTTGCAATTAGCCAAAGAAAAAAAAAACACGAAGAACATGAATAATGCCAAGGAGGAAGAGAACAAGAGTGAGCGGCACTAGGTCATCGATGGTAACCTTGATGGGTATTTGGCTTAGAGCCAAAGGAACGCACTCAATGATAATTGTTGTGATTTTTTCTAGAATATGCAAAATATTTGGGTAGGAAAATTAAAATTTTTAAACTTATATATTTTTGGAAAACATTTTACCTTAATTTTTTTTTTTTAATATAAGTTATAAAGTATGATTAATATTTTTGGTAAATATGGATAACCATATATATTTAAAAGATTTTATATAAAATTTTTAAAATTAATCAATTATCTTTGAAATTTTTTTTGATAAGAAAATTTTAAGGAAATCTTTAAACTAGGATTTATTTTAATATTAGAATATTTAAAAAAAATATATGTGCAATATTTAAAGGGGTTAGTTCTTGTCTAGTCAAAGCATGTTAAAGATCACGAAGATTCAAGATATTTCTTGAAGAATATTATGCAATAGGGTAGTCATTTTAAAAATTTTAGAATTAGGTCAAACGTCAAATTGGTCAATAACCGTTAATACGTTGCTTTATGAATGCCTATTTTGTATGTTGCATAAAACATGTCATACAAATTAAAATCCAACCATAGGTTAAAAAGATTAATGCATCCTAAATATGTATTAAATATGTTAAATTGTTATTTATTGTATTGATTATTCGTAATGTTAAATTATATATTATTTGAAAAATATTATTTCAAAATAGAATCCAAAATATTCATTTAAACCTATTTAAAAATGAATTTTAAAATGGTATTAAAAAGGTAGAGTCTAATAATATATAAAAGTGAATAGAATTAATAGGATTAATTGCTATCACTTGAGAATCTTTAGTTAATAAGACTAATTAAAGAGAAAATTGATTTTGTGAGGATTGGCTAGAACAGAATCTTGTAGATAAAAGTTTTGTCGAATGATAGAGGTACTTATAATGACGGTTAACAAAACACCTCTATCAGGAAAAGCGATCTAGGGGATGGAATAGGGGCGAATCATAGGTCAATTTGTGCAGGCTTATTTAATGTGATTAGATTTTCAGTGTAAGAACTTGCTAGGTCATATTAAAATCAATCAACCAACATAGGTATAAGATTGAAACTTGGATGATATTTAATAATGAATTTTTCTGCTAGAGTATTCCAAGAGATGAATGTGCCATGAGGCAAAGTATCAAACCCATCTTTGATAGTGTCCCTTAAGAAATAAGGAAAAAATGTAAGTCTAAGGTTCTCTTGTGTTATTTTGAGTATTTTGAAAGAATCACTAACTCCTAGGAATGATTTAAGGTATTGATGTGGGTCTTCAGAAACAAAACCATGGAATTGTCTAATAGTTTGTAACATCTGAAACATCACGGGTTTAAACACAAAGATCTTGCCCTAATCTCAAGTCTTACAATGACTTGGTTTAAAACATTAACTATAGAGTTAGTACCTGATATCCCTATCTCGGTCATCCACTATTGAATTGGGATTAGCATTTACATTGCGGATAACATTATCTACGTTTAGCGCATTAGGTACATTGGTACATTGTTACTAGGGGTGATTTATGTTCGGTTTTTGTCAGTTTTGTGCCAAACCGATAATCGAACCAATATCTTTAGTTTTTCAAAAATTGGGTCCGAACCGATGTCCAATAAAGAACAAAATCATTAGTTCGGTTTTCAGTTTTGATTTCAATACAATTTTTTATTATTTTTCAAAAAAAAAAAGTTATCTCATTCTCAATTTGATTTTTAAATTTATTGTAAAGAATTTCATTATCCTAACAACAAATAATATTTTTCATAAGTATCACAATATTTACAATGTTTTTACTTCATATTTCACATTTAAATTGGTTCTTCAATCAAATTTAAACCAACATATATTTTTTCTTATTATTTATATATTTGATTCGGTTAGGTTTTTTATGATTCTTTCATGAAGAACAGAAACTGAACCGATATTTTTCGATTTTATAAAATATCAAACTGATTAATTTAATATTATTCTAAAAAACCAAACCGATTATGTTTTGTCGATTTTGGTTTTTCCTTTCACCCTTAATTGTTACCTCCTTGTTGAGTCATCCTTACTCTTTTGTTCCTTTGCTCCCTTTGACGTGTAGGAAGATAAGTTCTCTTAATTTTAGGATTCAATTCAAAAATAGTTTTGAAATGCTTGCTCATGAACCTAAACAAAAATAATCTATTTAGTAACCTTTTACAAAACAAAATATACAATCTTTAAAATGAAAATTAATTCCTGATAATGGCCCCAAAAACTTTAAACGTGCACTAATGATTCTGTTAGTACAATATGTAAAATTGAAATGGAGTTTGCATTGGCTAATCCTAAACATCATTTTGCAGATGAAAACACAAGTGTACGTTGTAAATTACAACCAAGTAATAAATCCTAAGTCATCTCCACATCGACTGATTATTTTAATAATTTTCAAATTTTGAATTAGATATCACAAAATAGTCCCATAAAAGTTGGGTTTAAAAACTTTGAGATATAGAATGCGGAAAACATGCTCAATGCGACATACATTGTCTATACACAAGAAACAACTTTATGACAACTCAATCCACATTAATGCATGAATGTACAAATAAACAACAGTATTAAATAAGAAGGTTAAAAACACAATAAGAATGCAAGAACATTAAGTAGGTTAGTTTTGTGGTAAGAAGAATGATTAATATTGCACATCAATGTCTTCTCTCGAAGTACATATACAAATCTCAAGCTTTCAATCAAAGTTATTTGCTTTAAGAATGTGGTTTTCATGCACTAGTGGGATTTTATTCCTAATCTCTCGCGAAATAAACAAAGTTTTATATTAATCTAATGAACAACAGTAAGAGATCTCTAAATACCTCTCTCTCTCGATACTAAGCAAAAAGTAAACAAGAGGTGAAGGACATGTCGACCTTTGCTAATTAATATACTTTGTAAATGATTATATTTTTCTTGGCTTGGTTAATTGATTAGGTTCCTTAACTAGCCCAACTTGAAGCTACTTAATACATAACAAATAACCATGCAACAATCACAATGCGAAAGACATTGACTATCCACGTGACAACAGAACAACGTCTCCCTACAGATAATTAAAACACTACAAGAATGAACGCCTAAGGTGACGAAACTTTCTGTTGCCTTAAGCATGAAATTCCGTCGCATTAGGCTTAATGCGGTGGAAAATGCTCGGCCACCATCTCCATCGCCTTATCCTTGTCGCACAAAGTCGTCCTTCGCATTTTGGTCCTCATCGGTGAAAGAAGCTTGATTTTTTCCTCAGCATGACCTGAGCCGACAGAAGCTACTTCCGTCGCCTTAGATGACTAAGGCAACGAAGATGTTTTCTGTCGCCTTATATACCTAAGGCGACAGAGCTTTTCCGTTGCCTTAAGTATTATGTTTTTTTTTTTGTTTAATGGATTAGTTTGTGATTGTGTTTTTTAATTTAAAATTAACTTCAAAATCCAAACACATAAAACATAAATAGAATAGACACTTAACATTATCATAAAAATCAAAATTGAATACAAATAAAGTGGTCCAAATGAAATATAAATAAAGTGGTCTTGATTATAACAAAAAATCCTAAAAATGAAATGTAAAGTAATGTTTACAACCTTGAAAGCTCATCATAAATGTTATAAAGGTAACAAAAGTGAGATGGACTGGATTTCTATCTACTTTGACCTACAATAAGCAAGAATAATAAAAATGTTTGAAGTTTCAATAGAAAAACTTGAAAATCGACAGCAGAACACATAAACTAAAATAGTTTCTAGAAATTTCGGCCGCATGATAACATAGTTTTAATTTACCCAAAAATTTTAACCTGCTAAAACGTATATATTCAAAATAGTGTAAATCTTTTCTGCAGGATAGCCAAAACTAAATTTAAACAAGTTCAATTTCTAAAGATTAATAATCAGTACTATGAGATATATTAGAACTTTACCTTTCTACTTAGACGTCGAGCCACAGCCGTCGAGCTTCTTCAAAACCTCGGCTACTTTGGCATGAAGAATTTCTTGTGCTTTACTCATTCTTGCTTGTAGGTCTATCATCATAGCTTGTGTTCAATCATTTGAGTCATTTGTTCGTGTAGCTATATGTTTTCAGCAGTTACAACTGTCATTCTCTCGACCATCTCACTTTGTGTTGGCAGCGGAACCCCTTGAAACTCAAAAGAAAGATCTTCCTCTTCTTTTTTGTGGCAAATAGATAGTGCCTCGAATTCTGTCTGTGCGCTTACCTAGCACTTGTTCACATACTTCTTCCTAGGTTAGAGGCGTTCTAGCTGCATTTGATTCATCCCTTAATTTGATCATCTTCTCCTATATAAATAGAAACATAAATTTATATATATTAAGACACGAAATTACTTTATGTTAAGTAGATAATGAACTTACATATGACTTCTTTGCTTCTTCACTAATCTAACGACCTTCAAATTCATTATCGTGTACTTTCTAACTCACAACCCTAAAGACTTCGATCAGACCCATCTCTTTTTCTCCCATTGCCTCTTTCTACATTCATAAACATAATAAGTTAATTTCATAATTATCACATAAGAAATACATTAATGGAAATGAAATAAATAAATACATACATCTTCAACAATTTTCACAAAGCAAAATGGGTTGGCGTGATGATTGTAAGGCAATTCTACTCGTGCGTTCTTTCCTCTCTTAGTTTTTGCTTGTCATTCCTCTAACTCCCTCCAAAGGCGTATTCCTAAAAGAACAAACTAAAATAGTTAAAAGAAATTGGAATGTATACTACACAAAAAAATGGTTTGTTCATACAACGGTAGTGTTTGTACATTTTGTATCTATGGTCCTTCAGTATATTCTACATCGTATTCTCAATAGTCGAACTCATGGTGGGATTATCCAAATCCAGTTAGAAATGTGTCTATTGGAGTTTGAATATACATTAAAATGATGTTAGTCATATATAATTAAAAAAATTTATAGTAAACAAAAAACTAAGTAAGATGTTACTTTATCAGTAGTTTTTGCTTCACTAGTTCGATATTCGCCTTAGTAATGTCTGACCAATCCTATGCACGAACATGAAACGACTCTCGTAAAAGTATGTCTATCTGGTTGCTCAGAGTGTTAGCTTCTTTATTCATTTCATTGAATCCTACCTTTATTCTTCCTTCCTTTCCCACTCTGTTATTCAAAAGCTCCCCCTTGGAATGTCCACAAGAGCGACCAGTCGAGGTACTACTAGTTGTTTCTCAAACGTTAGTAAATGGCTGAAAAAATATAACGTAAAGTAACATTGTTCATAAACTGTATTACCTCCAACTTCATGAGTCGAATCAAAAGTAGCAGGGATGCATTCGTCATAGAAGACAGAGTCCGCCCTACTTCTCGAACCAGCAGGCATATTAATAACCTACAAGAGTTAGCAGTATGTATTTTTTTTAAGTGTAACCAAACCAAGATAAAAAGTGCAACACTAATAATGGAAAAGAAAAAAAAAACCAACACTTATGTGTCTGTAGTTTCAACACCCTCTCGTCATCATTAATGAATTTATTTTCATCTTCTAGTTCATCATCAATCGTTTCATCCAAGGTTGTCAGATCAACAATATCTATCCTACATAACTGGTTATCTTCTAAAGACTCGTCCACTCTATTTCTGCTCTTAAGTAGTATGCATTCAACTTGATCAATCGGTCCATCCACAACTTCCCTATTTTCAACTTCTAGAATATCCCATAAACTTTTATTATAGACTAGTTGAATAACTTTTCAATCTTTTTCATGTTTTAGATCGTTGATATAGAAAACTTGTTTTACTTGGTTGGCAAGGATGAATGAGTCATTTTTAAACCAATATTGTGATGTGTTAATCATTCTTAAACTCAAATGAGTGTGATGTCTTCCTTTTTTTTATTGTTCGTGTTATGAGTCACATCTATATATCATTACTTTTCTTGCACAACTAAATGACGCTTCTAATACTTCAGTAAGTACACCATAACAATTGCTTGAACCGTTAGAAATACCAGTTTCTCCATGAACCATTATTCCACTATTTTGTGTAACATGTCCCGCATCATTCATTATTGTAGTATAACGTACTCCGTTCACTATACAAGTTGCATACGACCAAAATAAATGAATTAGGTCCCATAGTCATTGTGTAAAGATCATCACACTTGTTTCCGTTCTTGCATATTTCAAGTACTTCTTTTTTAAACCAATCAAGAAACTCTTGTTCGTGTTTTTTATATAATCATCTGATGTCTTTATTGTTTGTCGAATCAACTCCAAATGTTTACTAGAAAAAAAATGAAAAGAATAAACATTAATTATAGTTAATATCGCATAACAACTGAAAGAAAGAAATCTAAATTACCTACTAATACATACGTAAGAAAAGTACTTATTACGTCGTAGTTATTTAAAATATACCAATATAGTCTCTACATATCCAATAGATTTACGGCAATATTTGATGTCTTGCCTAATGGTCGAACATTCTGTTTGTATATCTCATACTCACTAAATAATGCAATATTTTGATTATGATCGTCATTTCTCTCTTGCTTGTTTATCCTAGTCTCCATCCCACTAAAATAAGATGAACATAAGTTTAGAAACTCATTCATCACATACTCTTCTACTATACAACCTTCTGGCCTAGCTTTGTTTCTCACATGAGCCTTTAAATTACCTAAACTTCTATAAGAAAAGTACATCCAACTATAGTTATCTGGCCCAACAACCTTACATTCGTACGACAAGTGAACACCTAAGTGCACCATTACGTCAAAAAATGCTCGTGGAAAGAATTTCTCCAATTTGCAAAGATTTATAATTATTTCATCTTGTAGCCGATCTAACTCACTTACACGAAGTGTCCTCGATCATAAATCAGAGAAGAAAACACAAAACTCAACAATAGTAGTAGTTATATTCTTCGCAAAGAATTTACGAATACCGATAGAGGTAAGTCGTTACAGCAAAATATGACAGTCGTGTGTTTTTAAACTAAAAAATTTCCCTTCGTTCACACTAACACAACGTGAAATATTTAATCCAAAACCATCAGAAGATTTGACTGATTTGATAAAGTTAAAAAAATTCATCCTCTTTTCACTTGTCAAAGTATAAGCGGCATACAGTTTAACAAACTTGTCCCTTTACTTCTTTAAGTTTAAATCTTTTCTAATTTTAAGATCTTGTAAGTCCAAACGAGCGTTAAACGTGTCTTTAGTCTTTTCATCAATATTCAATATGGTTCCAAGCAAGTTCTCGCACACATTTTTTTTCAATCTGCATGACATCAAACTTATGTCGTACTAATAGTTTTGACCAATATGGAAGGTCAAAGAAAATACTCTTCTTCCTTCAAATGTTTTCAATTTGTTTCCTCTTCTTAACCTCTTTAGAAGGATGTTTACTCAATGACGGAAAATTAATATACTTAGCTGGTCTAAGATTTCTTCTCCATCCCATGATTCTGGAGGTTTAAAAAGTTCGGGCTTCCCATTAAAAAGTTTACTTTTGCCCCAACAATGATCCATTGGGAGGTATCATCGATGTCCGGTATAAGCAATTTTGCCTCTAATTCTAACACTTGAAGTTTGTTCCTTACAAATAGATCAACATGTTTGATAACCTTTCGTACTCCAACTAGATAAATCTTTGTACGGTGGAAAATCATTTATGGTCCATAGTACAACAACGTGTAGTTTAAAGTATTCATCTTTATAGGCATCATATGTTCGAACCCTGTTACTCCATAATTCCTTCAATTCATTAATTAAAGGTTGTAAGTACACATCCATCTCTTTTTCAGGGAATTTGGACCAAGAATTAGCAAAGACTTGATAAAATTTGTTTCTTTCATGCATTTCCACGGTGGAAGATTGTATAAAACAATTGTCACAGGCCCAACGCTATACGAGGTACTCAATTTCTCAAATGGATTGAATACGTCACTAGAAAATATTATTCGCACATTTCTTAAATCTAAAGCAAATTGTGGGAATTCTCGATCCAAATGTTTTCATCATTCGTCATCTGTTGGATGTTGTAAGACACTAAGCTCATCAATCCGCTTTTCTTTATGCCATCTCATATCTAAAACATATTGTTTGGATGAATACATTCGCTTAAGTATTGAAATTAAAGGAAAATGACGCAATACTTTATGCAGAATTTTTATCCCTTTTGCACTTATTAACTTATATCAAGACTCGCCACAAGTTGGACATCGATCAAGATTTTTATACTCATTCCTATAAAGTATACAATCATACTTGCAAGTTGAATTCAGTCGTATGTTAACTCTAAGTCCCGCAATTTCCTTTCGCTTCACCAAATTCAAAGTTCAAGAACTTCAACAACTGATCGAATGATTTGTCGCTTCACTTATTAGAGATCTTATAGTACATAAGTTTAACCAAAAAATGTAATTAAGAAAATCTCGTACATCCGAGTTACAATTGATCACATGCTTCCTTCATTAAATTACCAAACTTTTATGATAGCTCATTTTCTTCTTCAATACTTGTACTATTTGTTTCAAAATTATGATTGTTTTCTTGCACATCTTCTGACTCATTACTTTCACAATTGATATCATTCAACATTTCCAATAATTCATTATCGTTGTTGTGATCAGTGGACTCATCAACATTCATTCTTTGTACGTGTACTTGCCTAATTCTTTGACGCTCCAATCTAGATAAATCAACAGGTTCACCATGAAATACCTAATGATCATACGATGCTAACATTCTATTTATCAACAAATGACGTTCTACATCTTTTAAGGTATGTCATGAACCGTTCATACATTTCTTACAAAAACATCGAACTTGACCCAAAGGATACACATGATTCTTGGTCATTTCTAAAAAATGTTTAACACCTTCCGCCTATTCAATAGACAATTTGTCTCTATTTCTCAGCCAATCTTTGTTCATTTTACTCTGCTCTTAATGTAGCATACTCTTTAGTTGTTCAACGAACAAGCCTACATGATTAGTGTAGACAAACAATAAGAGTGTGCTATATGATTTTATGTTATTTATTGTAATTGACAATTATTTGGTTACAATTAACTTCCATATATATATATATTGTAGCTCTAAAGAAATTACTAATATTGAAGTTTTAGAGAGCTATTGAATTTACTGGCAATAAGCTACAAAAGTAAGAGCTATTGAATTTACCAGTAACAAGCTATTGAATTACAAACTAGTAATCCAACCATTCATGAAATTTATTGGAGTTCAATTTTCTCTTCACATTTCCCCTAATTCCTCTATTTCTTCTACTTCAAAACAAAATAATTCTAAATTTCTCTAATTCTAAACAAAGTAATCTAAACAAAATGATCGATTATAGCTATCTAAACAAAGTAATCAATAGCCATAATTCTAACAAAACATAATCCTAAATCCGAAACATAATCCTAAATCTAAAACATAATCATAAATCTTAAACAATACAAAATAACCCTAATTCTAGCAAAACATAATCCTAAATTCTAAATAACACATACAAAATAATCATAATTTAACAAATACAAAACCTAAATCTAACATACAAAAAATTCTAAAAAACATTAGTCTTAAATCCCTATAAATAATAAAAATTAATCATAAATCTTACAATTATAAACCATAACAAAAAATCTAGATTTCAAAGGATTCAAAACTTACTTTTGAAGAAAATGAAAAAGAGAGGATGATAGACGACAACAATGGAAAGCAGACGACGAGCAACAGTGGGCAGCAAACGGTAGTGATTGGCAGCGAGCGGAAGTGGGCGCCGAACAGCGAACGATGGTGGTGGTCGGAGGAAGATTTGGGAGGATTTTTTTAAAGATTGAGTGAGAAAATGAAAGAAGAATCGTGAAGTTTCATTATGTAACAGAGACCTAAGGCGAGGAAATAATGTTCCGTCGCCTTAGTCTTTTCTAAAAAATAAAAACATTCTAGCTAAGTCGACGAAAAGGTAAGCTTTCGTCGCCTTAGCCTTACGTTCCCCCTATTTGTTTTGGAAAAACGAAATATTGAAATGGAGACCTAAGGCGATGGAAACTTACTCTTGCGCCGCCTTAGCTTAAGTGTTTTCCCCGAAATGAAAAAAAAAAGGCGACGAAAGCAATCTTCTTTCGCCTTAGCCTAGATTGCTTATGTCGCCTTACCCTAAGTCTAAGGCGACAGAAAATCAACTATATCACCTTCGACTTAGGGTAAGGCGACGAAAGCAATCTTCTTTCGCCTTAGCCTACATGGTAAGGCGACAGAGCCAAGTTCCATCTCTGTAGGGTACCTAAGGCGATGGAAATAAGCTCCGTAGCGGAAGCCTCTGTCGCCTAAAACTTTTTTTTTTCTTGTAGTGAAACATGCATTCTAACAACTAAAACATAACTTAAATAACATTGATAAATCATAGAAAAATGAATAGTGACAAATGAATTAAACAAAGATGAAAGTAAATATCATTTCATAAAAAAATGTAAAAAAAGCAACAGACAAGATAAGAAAGCATAAGTAAAAGTGGACAAAGATAAACTCTGAATAAAAAGTGAATAGAGGAATTTTTTGCTTCGCTGTTACCAAAAGCGATGCTGGGAACTTCCAAACGGCTATCTTGAAGCTCAACTTCTTATCAAAATATTTGGTCTTAATTCCTCTCGCATTCACAATGCTCCCAGCTATGAATCTCTCTTTCTTTCCAATTCTCTGAAATTCAATTAAGATAATTGACTCTCAATCTGATTTCAAATTTTGACTTGAATATGTTGGTAGAAGATCTCCTTTATAAGACAGAAAAAGACCTTGATTTTTGTCCACTACATCATTTCCACATTTCGCATGTTGTTTTGGAACACCTTGACTTTTTGCCACAAACAAAATGATGTATTTAGCCTAATTTCCATATAAACTCATGCAATTCTTATATTTTTTTTTTTAGCTTTTGTATTTATGCTAACATATTTAATGTTTTCAGCATTGTGCAATTTCAAAACATTTCGTGTTTATCATGCTTAAAGTGACAAAGTTATGCATTTAGCCTAATTTCCATATAAACTCATGCAATTCTTATATTTTAAGCTTTTATAAATCAGTAGAGAGCATGAAATCTTATAAAATAAAAGGAAAATATCTCTCAAAATAGAGAGTTATCAATACTCTACTACAAAATTAGGATCTAATGATTCTAAAAAATCTCACAAATTCTTTAGATATATTTTTTACAATCATTGTATGTAATAACCCGGACTTTCATTCCTTATTTTCTAAGGTTAGTTTTGTCATTTTTTTACTTATTAGGATTCTAGAGAATTTTCTTTAAAAAAAAAATTCGGTAAAAAGTGCTTAAATAAGTCATGTCTCGAGAGGTGTGGAGTTGGAATTTGAAAACTAGAGGTAAAATGGTCATTTTTAGCCTTATGGGCATTTTGGTAGCTTTGCAGACAATTTTGTCCTTATATTTAAAGCCAAAAGAGACAAAATGATTAGATTAATCATTGTCTCTCTCAGTTTTAGCATCAACGACTAAAAAATCCTCTATTTTCTGATGAGATATGACACACCATCATTGGCTGTGGAAAACGACACCGGCATCATTATTACACAATAATTTGCACACTGATAGCCACCGACCACCACATGAGTTTTCGAGCAGGTGCTAGAGATCGCAAATCAGAGGGAGAAACATCACACGTCTCTGTTCGCCCTCAGCTCTTCAGAACCCGGGGCCAACCAGCGCGCGCGTTTGGCTGCATTCCCGACAGCTAACATCTTTGACGCCTTCAGCTTATGTCCCAGACCGTTGTTTCTAAGCTTGTGTTGGTGAATCCGAAGCTGGGATCTCTGTCGTCGAGTCTGCTTGTCTCCGAACCTGCCAACGCCTTCGCCAAAGCTGATTTCGCCCAATCAAAGCGTGCCACGCATCACCCAGCCTGTAGTTTGGAACCCCTGCGCGTCAGTTTCATGCGCTAGCGAGCCTCCGCCATGTCGCTCTCCGCCGCTGTACTCCAGCCACACGCTGCTGCTGGTCGTAGAAAAAGTTTTAGATAGTATTTTTTGGGTAATTTTGATGTTCCGAGTCCACTTTTTTAGTCTTGTGCTAATTTTGACTAGTTAACCCTGTTTAGGCTAGTTGAACTTGGGAAAACATCCAAAATTTGGAATTTGAGCATTTTAAGGGCGAATTAGTTTTTTTCGGCCAAGTCGGGGTCTTATCCTTAACTTGGGAACTTGTGATTAACTGTAAACATGCCTAGAATGAGTTGTTTATTAATTTACATATTGAATTGCATTCATTGTCTTGTTTGATGAGAGACGTTTACCGAATAACGTAATTATATTACGAACTGTATGTATAAATATATTGTGATGAACTGCGTTATTAATTAAAGATGAGCTGGCATGTCCTCATGATACACCTATTTATTTTGTTAATTGAATTGATGAGAACCTGGGTAACTGCATTACATATGTATATATGAAAATCTCAAGTAAGCATCGACTTGAAGGCTCGGGAGTGACATTTCTCTACAAGGGTAGGCCTGAAAGTGTATGACATTATCTAATGAGGGTCGAGAGTAGGATGTTCTATCGGGGTAGCTCCGATGTCACCAATAATATCCATGGAAGACTCTGAACCGTAGGGCCCCATCGAGGCTGGTATGGTCACAAAACATGCATCATTTGTCATCTTATATTATTATAATCATGTTTTGTAGTGTTCATATCCACAAAATTAGCACGGAAATCAGTGAAGGTACGTAAAAAAATCATATATTTATTCGATTCTTGTCATGTAGAATTATTATATTAATGATAATTTTAAATTCTTTCTAAAATTTACCAACAAGTGATCATAGATAACAAAGACAAATTGGGATGAAAAATGGCTGAAAAAACAAGTTAGAGAAAGATGATGTACCATGAGCAAATTGTATGGATTATCGATTTAAAAATAGAAGGATCAAATTGTATAATGAGATGAATAAATAAAACTACACCAAATAAAAAAGCTCAAGTCAATGGATAGGAAATAAATTAAAGAACAAAATAGAAGCAAGCTAAGAAGAATTCAAGAACTTACAACCTCTACAAATTAGCATATTCAATACTCCAAATACACATCACTTTTAAATATACATGCATTTGATTAACTTGGAACCGTAAAAATGTTTAAGCAAAACCAACACATAAACTATTTCAAAATAACCGAATATAACACTTATCATAAGCAGAAACACAAAATTTTTAATTTTATTTTTTTAATGTAAATTCTTTAAATTATAATCAAAAAGCCATCCATTCACTACTATAAAAGAGAGAATCTGTGACGGTCTATCCAATTTTTTAAAAAAAAACACAGATATACGGTGACGGTCATTTTTGATGTCGGTCATTTGGTGTCGGTTTGGACAATTGGTGTCGGCATACTGACACCAAAAGTACCGACACCATATAGTAAAAAATCGGCCCAACAAATATATGATGTCGGTCTGATCGGACACTAAAAAGGTAAACCGACACCATAACCGTATTCAAAACTTCAGTTTCATTTTTTTTTCTTCCTCACTTTCATTCTATAGTTTTTTTTTAGTTTCACTCTTCTTTCTTCTTCCCAGCTCTCTTTTCCCCCTAATTTACACCGAAACTCCACTCCATTTTCAAGCTTCTTCTTCTTCTTTCCAAAAACTCCATTACTTTCTTCTTCTTCTTCTCTTTCTTTTCTCTTTACCTGCGGCCAAAACCCTCTCAAAACCTCAAAAAACTTTTCCTATTTCTGAAAACCTCCAAAAATTCTTCACCATTTTGATTCCCCTTCTCATTTTCATCACTTTTTACAACTTTTTGAAAATCGAATAGTATTGTTGGTTTTAACGTACATTTGTTTATTGAGTTTAGAACTTGTTGGACTAAATATCATAAGTATACTTATATAGTGCCCTCGTCAATTGTGATTGGTAGAGTGTGGATTTTATATTCAGTTTTACTTATGAGAGATTATCACCAACTCCAACACACACATGAAGAGACTGATATGTTTTCTATCTATCTATATATTACATACGTGATTGCAAATTGAATCTTTTATATTATATTAACTTTATATTCCAATTTACAATATTTATAGTTCAAGAACAACACAAATATATACACTAAAGAAGAAATTGACAATGTAAGAATGAAGTGGGAAACCTATATAGGCAGTCATTTACCTATTATGCCTTAATTATTGTACATATTGTAGTTATAACAATAGTTCATTTGGCTTAGAATGGACCTGATAGTGTAATTATATTGAATTGATTATATATATATTATAATAGTTTCAGATAGTGTAATTGCTTAGAATTGATTATGTATATATTACAATAGTTTCTGATATAGTGTAATTGTTTATAATGGATCTAATAGTGTATTGTTTGAATTGATTATGTATATATTACAATAGTTTCTAATATAGTGTAATTGCTTATAATGGATCTAATAGTGTATTGTTTGAATTGATTATGTATATATTACAGTTTCTGATCGTGTAATTGCTTTAAATTGTTCTCATTTGCTTAAAATATATAGTAGACTTGATGTGTACAGGTTAACAAGTTTTTGGAATTGCAATATTATGTCGTTATGCTGCCGAAATTTAGGGGAAAAAGTATTAGTTTTTAATTAGTTTACTTTATATTGAAATGACACTGCAGTTTCTATGCTTATTTAAAAGTGAAAAGTATTAGTTTTTAATTACTTTACTATGACATATTGAAATAAGAGTTAAAATTAAGAATTAAGATAAATTAAGAATTAAGGTGTTTCAATGCATATATTTAGAATTGACAATGAGAATTTAAGGTTGGAAAGGATTTGCCAATATGACAAATCTCACAATTTTTTTTTTGTAAATTAATTTAGTTTTAGATGTAGGGCATAAAAGATATCAGCCATAAAATAATAATGGGAAGTCATTTAAAACATTTCATGACGGGGCATACCATTTTGCAAATTAAATATTTAATTATTGGTTTTCTAATGTCGGGCACAAAAGATGTCACGCACAAAATATGTCGTGCAGGCAAAAAAGATGTCGGGCATATAAGATGTCAGGCACAAAAGATATCGGTCATAGCACAAAAGATGTCGGACACAAAAGATGTTGCACAACTAAAGATGTCGCGCACTAAAGATGGTGGGATGCCCGACATCTATTCACAAAGATGTCACCTGAATTGATGTCGGGCACCCGCTCGACATCGTTTGTATTAGATGTCGGTCAGTGCCCGACATCTATTCTCTGTTTTCGACTAGTGTTCACAATAATGATTCACCTTGTGGTTCATATTGTAAAAGAGATAGAGTTTTGTGGATCAGCTTTTTTGAGGTGGATGTATGCTTTTGAAAGATATATGAAGATTTTGAAAGATTATGTTCGTAATAGTAATCGACCAAAGGGATGTATTGGAGAAAACTATATAGTAGAAGAGTTAATAGAGTTTTGCTCATAATTCTTACAAGGAGTTGGTATCTGTTGGATTGCGATCATCAAATAATCCATATGCAAATAGGATTGATCGACCATTATCTGCTGCCAATTATAAACATCAACTAAGGATATGATTGATCAAACTCCTTTGTATGTACTACATAACTTAGACGTTGTGCTTCCATTTGTAGATCAACACATGCAGATATTGTCTAAATTGAATCCTAGTAGGTCTAAAAATAAAAAATTGCTTCAAGACGAACATAATCGAAAATTCAGTACTTGGTTGCGTGATCGTGTTGGGCTCGCTTTAGGGGTACAGAACAATTCTATATCATCTACGTTGAGGTGGGTATCACATGGACATCGTTCAGAAGTGTAAAGACCCGACCATTTAGGACCCTCAAGAAGCCCTTACTAAATGCAATAATTAAAGAATGTTGAAAAACATTTGATGAGCATATAGCCTAACATTTCTTCAAATGTTTAATCATCATCAAAACAGGAATTTCAAAAGGTTCGGAGTACTCCTTTTAAATAGTCAATCAAATAGTGAGAGGGGAAAAACATAATATTTCAAGGTAGATGTAATTTCCAAAGCTAGTTCCTCATCTAACAATTGGAGAAAAGTCATAAGTAATGAAAGACAAGATGTAAATTAAGACCCGACGTGCCCATGGTTTCCGCCATGCCAGATCAGCCATCCTGGTAAAGCCCGTGTGTACCTGTGGATTAC